>CM045465.1:14296222-14528998 GCA_024666655.1 Dascyllus trimaculatus
TAAAGAAATATATTGGTTTTTTTACTGGATATCTACTCTTTCGTAGAGACAGCATTTGCAATTAAGGTTCTAGTTGCATGGAAAAAGCAATATTCTCATCAGTCAGGATATATTTCTCTTTCTTTACTTCTAACTTCCCATTTCTCGTGTACATAAAGTGCATAGCGCATGTTTCTTAAATTATTTTTTATTTGGTAGGAAATGATAAAAGGGAGTGCAAATGCAACTTTTTTTGTGTTTACTTTAAGGGAGCTTATTTAGCATAAATATAACACAAAGTTGGCAATGTCACTGAAATATTGCTCAGACACACAAAAGTTCAAACTTTTTGTTTTACATTATCCATAGTATACAGTGTTCCCAGTGATTGTAGGCTAAAGAAATAAGACGTATCCTTCCTGAAATTAATGCTCAAGGACAGAACAGTAACTGATACAGGAAGAGGACTCTGAGGTCTGGAAGTTCTTGAAATCTGTATCAGCAAAACCCACATTAGACGATATCAGCTGAGACAGCTGACAATCTATCTCCATATTAAGTACGACATATCGTGTTCTGTTTCAAGGGTACTCGAGTCATAACAGCCTCTTCAAGTGAGCATAGATTCTGCATTCGTCGGTATGATACTTAGACTCACAACCATAAAGAAATAGAGTAGATCACATATGCATGCTTGGACCCTTTACAACTAAATGAAAACTGGCCACTGGCCTACCTCCACAGTAAAATGCACCCTACCACATGGAAAAAACATCAATCACAAACATGTTGAGGAACATGACAATGGCCCAACATGTTGATTTGACCTCCAAACTTCCTACACCCCATTCTGATCAAGCATCAACAGGATGCAGTAGAACAAGTTTGATTGACAGAGGCCCCACTGCACAAGCCAGAGTACCCAAAAGATCCAGTGCCAACATCCTGGTTCCAGACCCCATAGGACACCCTGAGAGGTCCTCTTGTCCGTTCCCAATGGTTCAGAGCATTTTTGAGCACATAAGGGGACCAACACAATATTAGTCAGGTGGTCATAAAGTTATGCCTGATCAATGTAGACAACATTTTCACTTCTCTTCTTTTATGCAATGGTTGTTTCAGTAATTAGAAATACGCCTGTTACAAGTTTGCAACAGTTAATGTGCATCCATCAGTAACGATGAAGCTTTTACCTCAGTTTAAACAGCACTGGATACATGTTTTTTAAAATGCTTTCAAGTCAAAGTCTCCCTGCTGTCCACAAATCCTCCTCTTGAATATGAATGAAACCGTCCCAGGTCAGACTATATCACATCCACCTCTTCATTTACATGAAAATAGCTTCTTGGTGATTCTGCTTGTCTATTATTTTGGCAGACTTGTCGTGTGTTTCAAGGTGCATGTGTCTATTTGTCAGGGCGGTGTTTATCTGTTTTTTTAGGGGTTTTCTAAATGATTAGACTAATGACTCATCCATCAGCAGGTCAATATGGTCAATAGCCATTGGGTCAAGCTTGATTGGTACAGACAGGCACTCCCAGAAGAAGGATGCTGGAGACTGGCTCATGGGCAGGAAGGATCATGGGGAACTAGCCAGTGGGCAGTTCGGTGGAATTTAACAAGTGGAAGGGAGGCGTTGGTCTGGATAAAGTCCAAAAAGTCCACATGCCCGCATTGTTACAATAGACATTTAAGTTAATTTCACTAAATTGCATTAATAAGGAAATATGTGCATACAGAGCAGCAAAGAAAATCCATAACTTCCCTTGTCCTTAGATGTAATGGACATTTCCCCTTAAGGTGAAGTGAATAGATATCCTGCCAGGATCTATTATCAGTAATGACGCCAGGTTTTGAAGACATTTTATTCCTCATCTGGGTCCTCAACTGACTTTTAATTGAAGAGCTTGAGCTTATGTACACAATTTATACATTATATTATGTTCACATATAGAAATATTCACACGGTTAGTGACCAAATGAACAGGAAGCAGCCCTTATTCAATGTTTTTCTCCTTGTTTTTAGTTTACTTTCTAAAATACAAACGTTATCAAAAATGCTATACTGATTTCTCTATTTACATATTTTGGTATTTTGTACAGTTTAATACCATTTTTATAATCTGGGAAGTGTTGTTTGTACTATTTTATTGCATTTTTATTTTGTGCAGTTTGTGTTGCATTGTATTTGTATTAAAAGTGCCATATAAATGAAGTCAGGCTGATTGATTGTTGATCACAAGGTTAATTTCTGGCCAGTATTTTAAGGAATATGGAAAAGTGATTCTCCTTTTTTCAAGGTAAATATAGCCCCTTATAAAAGAATGCTTTGTAAGATGTACAGTTACTTTAACGTGTTTTTTCAAATATTAAAATGTGAATCGATTCAGCTGGAAATAGCAACAAATAAGTACATTTCTAAATCCATTCTCTCTGTCCATGATGGGATTCCCCTTTAAGTGACCATCAGGTTGCTGGTTTCCCACATCGGACACCAGCATTCGAATGTTTGTCTGTGCAGAGATTCCCAGAGACCAACTGGGCTTTAGAGTCACACATACAAAGAAGCCTGTGCACACAAATATAGAACAGTCACAAATAGAAAACCCATATTCCATGTGCGGGCTGGATTACAGAGGACATTCATGTGTGTGTGTGTGTCTGTGTGTTTGTGCGTCCCCTGGGCAGAAGTGTCTGTTCCCACGACCTGCCCTCCATCCGTTCTTCCTTCTCTCGGTCTTTCCCTTCCGTCTCTCCTCCATTCACTGGCCAGCAAAAATCAAACAGAGGCCGGTTTGGCACGAGATCGCTCCTCACTGTCCATCTGTCTCACAGCTCCAACAGCGGTGATCACACAGGCGCCTGCATCAGCGGGAAGTAACTGAAGTTTAGTTCAGTTTTGAGGATCTCAGAGAAACACTGAGCTGTTTTTTTACTCATCTGACAGACACAGATGTGATAATTTGCTGTAGTTACATAATAAAACATATGGTAAGCTTATAATCAGATGAACTTTTTGGCTCTTGGCCTCCACAAACAAACAAACAACTCCTAGATGAGGCTTTCTGTCAGATTTCTTATATCTCGAAGAGGTTCAGGGTTCCACTAAAGACAGATTTTCACAGATGTTAACATACAAATAAGTGTTTGAGAGGCCAGAGTCACGGATTTATCTTGTGACTCCTTGAACCTTAGTTTGTTAAACACTAGAACACATAAAATTAACTCCACTTTGACCAGCTTTCAGCACTGATGCATCAGTATTAGCAGTCTAAAAATGCACAGCCATTTTTTTTTTTCTAGAGAACAAGTGCTCAAAATGTAGGTTTTTTCAACTTTGTACAATGTTCAACTCTTGGAACATTTCCATTTATTCGTTCTCATTCTTTCCCAGTATATTAATATAACATCTGCATCACAAAACGCCTGTATATCCGTCCTAAAACAACAAAAAAAAAGACAATCCGATTGTCAGATGCCATCAATCGAGTCATTTATCAGCTGTCTCCCTGTCTTTACTATGTCTGCAGTGACACATGTAGACAAAAAAGCTTTATTCTATTACAGAATGGTGGGTGGTGATTTTGCGCTGTGGCACTGAACAAATGGCTGGGTTGAGTCATCAGATTCACCTCCTGATTATAGCCTGCAGTGAGATTGACATGAGGCCTTGCACATTGTGAAGTTCGTATTCAGTGTCACAGACAATTATATGGGATGGCCTGTGGCACGATAAGAAATACTGCTCTGATGTACGATTGAGCCCAATTTTAGTGTTTGCCGAAGCTCTCCCCTATGTTTTTTTACATTTGACATCTAGAAATCATCCTTTGCTTTGAAAGGACAGGAACCACTCTTTCAAAATAAGGTCCCTTTAAAAGGCTGAGTAATGGGGAGAAAATGCAGCTTTCTTTATCTTTTATATCAAGCAGGCTGTGGAGGGCTTTTAAGAAAACAGCTCAATTTAAGACATGTTATTTCTGCACGCAGCTCCATCCAAAGGCCTCGGCGAGCCAAGCTGACTCAGTGTTATCAAAGCCCAGTCCAGAGCTGTTTTAGTTAAGGGGTGATGTTGTTGACTTTGTTTGACATTTTACTCCCAAATGAGCTTCACCTCATTGTTGTGTTACCTAAGAAAATGGGCCCATGTCTCCAGAAAATGACTTTGCGTGCCTCGAGGGCAGGGGCAAATTTGTTTTCTGGCCATGGCGAGCAATGTCAAAACATACTTGACTGTCCTGAGAGCACCAAAAAAAACTCTAATTAAATCATTTTAACTGTCCTCTAGGTACTGATCCTCCTGAGCTGCTTTAGGAGATGTGAGCATCCAAATATTTTTTAAAAATTGTTTTTTCCACCGGTTTAAGAGAAACGCGAAGAGAAAGATCAGAGCTTGAGTCATAAAAGAGCTGAAAAACCAGATATTTAGTGTGAGTGTAAACACAGCCTCGACCAAAGAAAGGAATGAGGATGAAGCGGTCCAGATGTGTAGGGGACAAATCCCATGTTCACACAACATCTCTGATTCTTTTTTTTTTTTACAAGTTTCTGCACTTTTATTTTGCCCTAATATTTTTGGATTTCGTGGGCACACACACACACACACTTCATCATCATCATCTTCATCATCATTATCATCACCTGGATGCCATCCGCTGGTTCTCCACTCTTATATGTACAGTCTCCATTCTTCTTTGTTTTTCTTTGGAACACACGCACATAAAAACATTCAATAACACACACATGCATGCATGCACATACACGCACACACACTCTTTATCATCATCATCCTCATCCTCATCTGGATACCGGCCACTCCACTGTTGCTTGTACAGTCTTCCCCCCCTTATTCTTTGCTTCTTTCTCTTTAGCACACACACACACACAATTAAACACACACACACACACACACACACACACACACACACACACACACACACACACACACACACACACACACACACATTTCATCATCACCATCTTCATCAACATCATCATCCTTATCTGGATATCATCAGCTGGTTCTTCACTGTTGGATGTACAGTCTGCCTCCCTTCTTATTTCTTTTTCTCTGGAACACACACAACCAAACATACACACACACTTCATCATCATCATCATCATCATCATCATCATCATCTTCTTCTGGATACCAGCCACTCCACTGTTGCTTGTACAATCTCCCTTCTTTCTTTCTTTCTTTTTCGTTCTGTCTTTCTCTTTAGCACACATACAGTCAAACACACACACACACACACACACACACTTCATCATCATCATCATAATCTTCATCATCATCATCTTCATCATCTGGATACCATCCGCTGGCGCTGGTTCTCCACTGTTGCATGTACAGTCTGCCTCCCTTCTTCTTTCTTTCTTTCTCTTTGGCAAACACACAATCACACACACACAGACTCACACACACACACACACACATCTGGAAACAGTCAAAGCGTCTACATGCACTGGGAGGGGGGCTACCTCTCTCTCTCTCTCTCTCTCTCTCTCTCTCTCTCTCTCCCTCTCTCGGTATCACTGCAGAGCTGAGCTGCAGGGGCAGCAGAGGCAGAGAGAAGCTCCAACTCCGGATCAGTGAGACACAGGCAGGGCAGACAGACAGGCAGACAGACACAGTGACTGACAGACACACCGGACCATCACCATGGACTGGATCAGGACAGAGAAACCCGTCTCCGGATGAGACAGGACAGCCTGGCTTCTGTGATTTTGGAGGGGGGGGGGACTCTGCTGTAGATATACGTGGAATAACCGACCACCTTTTTTTTCTTCTTCTTTTTTTTGGGAGATTTTAACCCCGTGCTACCCGTGATGGAATATTTACACCCTTTTCTCCTCTTCTTCTTCTCTTCCTCCTCCTTTTCTTCCTCCATCCTCTCCACCACCACCACCACCACCTCCTCTCCTTCTTCTTCATCCTCTCACATTTTGACACGCTGCTGAAAGATGCGCACGAATGCGTCTTTTGCGCACTTCCATTGCGACCGCCACTGACAGCGCCCGTGCTTTGTAACATTTTAAAACCTTTTTTTCCTCCTTCTGCAACAAAAGGGAGAGAGAAGGAAGGAAAGAAGGAAGAAGAGAGAGAGAAAGAGAGAGAGAGGGAGAGAGGTGTGAATTGAATTGAACGCGGTGCTGGTCTCATGTTTCTCGCCTAGGGCCCGGATGTACCGAGGGATGCACCGGTGCGTTTTCCCAACCGGTTCCGCCGAAAGCTCCCTCTTTTTTCTCGCCTTCACCTCCATCATGGGGATTAGGTAATATTCACTCCATCCGAAGAAACCCTCCCCATAAACAAACACTGAAAAAAATAACGGAATACCACAAAACTGTCCGTGCCAGACAGTCCTCCTTTCTTCTTTCATTTTTTTCTTTATTTTTTTGGGGGGGATTTTTTTTTCTTCTTTCCTCCTCCAGTTTTTTCCCTCCTCCTCCTCCTCCTCCTCTTCCCTCTCTCTCTTCCATTCACCTATAGGGATAACGCCGGACTACATTTATGGTAAATGAAAGCAAAAACATGTACATCCCGGAGGACACCCTTGAGAACCATCAAGGTACGTGGTGGCTTTTTTCCCCCCTTTTCTTTTATTTATTTATTTGCAACTAACAAACATTCTTAAGTGTGCATGAGGGAGGAGGAGGAGGAGGAGAAGGAAGAGGGGAGGGAGTAACAGAGAGAGAGAGGTATGATCTCCAAATGGGGATGGGATGTAGGGGAGGAGGGAAGGAGAGGGGAGGGAGAGAAGGGGTGTCAGCTCTCGTTCCTCCACTCCCCCCCCTCTCTTGTTGATTTGAGCAGCAAAGTGAACTTAATCACGCAACAAGGGGCTGCAGGTAGACGAGGCCTCCCACTCTCTCCTCTCTCTGCTGGTTTGGTTCAGTCCACACTTGTGGCCCTGCTGTCCACGGGAGAACCGTGGGGTGGGCAGTGGTCACACTAGAGGAAAGGTGATGAAAGTGAAAGCAGTATTATCTCTTGCTTTGGCACATTTTGGTGCCAACTGAAACCTGCAGGACGCGTGATGTTGGATGCATGTTGCCAAGGAGCTCCATCACTTATCGATCCTCCCTTTCTTCTCTAATCCCAAGTTTTTAAAAACATTTTTTTCTCAGGGTTTCTTAACAGAGGGACATAGATTGCATGGCTAGAGATGACAGGTGGCAGTAGGAGGGCCTGCAGGACTTACTCGTCTGCTGAGAATTGGGTTGATGATGTGCTATTTTTGGGGGGGCAGCGAGGACAGACACGACTGAAGTTCAATCTTTTTTCTTTCTTTGGAGTGTTTTAAAAAAAAGCAGGCAGAGAGAGGGAGAGAGAGAGTGTGTGTGGAAATCTCGTGTGGTGTGTGTGTTTCGCGCTGTGGAAAAACGGGGGCTCTGTTTGCATTGCGCAGTATTACGCGTCGCTCCTTTCCACCCACGTTGCAGAGAGCAAAAAAAAAAAAAAAAAAGCACCAGCGATGCATTCGTGGCAAAATCAACTCCACAGTCTTTTTTTTAAATTCACCCATATCACCTATTATCCAATCCTCATAACCCACATCGTCGTCCACATCCACCAGCCACCTCCATCACTACCACATACCTCTCTGCCTTGGCGACAGGTTCCATAGCAACAGGGGATGAGGAGGAGGAGGAGGAGGAGGAGGAGGAGGGTAGATGTGTGTGTGTGTGTGTGTGTGTGTGTGTGTGTGTGTGTGCGCGCGCGCCTGTGTATGAATATATATATATATACATATACATATATATGTGTGAGTGTGTGCATCTGTGTCGCAGCGAGGCACCTTCACCAACAGTTTGCATCGAGCATTAAAACTCACCACGTTACCTGCAGAATCATCCGGATAATGCATGACAGGCAGCATCATGAAGGGCAGGCTGTGTGTACAGTCTGGGAGACAAATCACACTTGATTACAATGATGTCATCTCAATCTATTATTATCAGGAGGGAAAGGATGCTTTTTTCCTTTTGAAATTTAAAATGCCCAACAGAAGTGATGGGGCATTATAGCAGTCGTAACGGAGAGGAAGCAGTGACTTTCAACCAGATCAGGGAAATGTGCTTCACAGCACTAAAAATGGCATGTATCTGTTTTTATTGTGAAAGTTTTGAATCACAATCAGGTGGTTTTATGGCTCAGAGTGAGGCGATCGATGACACTTTGAAGTTGTTACTGCCTTGTAGTCTAAAGGTAAAGTTTTGCAAAAGACTATTTCAGTTTAGGGAAACTTTTCTCCAAAATTCTCCAGATTATCATTTTCTAAAACAAAAATCCTGTTTGAGTCGGATTTTTAACGTTCATAGTAAAGTTTTTGGGGGGATTCCTGGCAAACTTATTTCTGCCTTGTAGGTAAAAGTCACGCACATGAATTCAAATGTCACAGCAGAAAGTATTTCAGTTTAAGGACAGTGCACACAAGCAGCCATATTCGCTTAGGTCTTTTAAATGTGCAGTTTTGTCTGATGTTTTACCACTGGAGACCGATTTACTTGCAAAACCAAAAGGAAACCTTGTGTAGATGATTAGTTTCTAACAGATAAAACACCCGTCTGAATTACATTTTTAGCCTTATAGTATAGTTTTGTTGGACTCTTAACACACTTATCTCTGTCTTGTAGTCTTAAAGTTCAGCGTTTTGCATGTGCAGTTTTGCTGCATTTTCCTACTGCAAATTGGTCAACTAATGAAATTAAAGTGGAAACCTGCTTCAGAGTTCTTCCAATGATCATTTTCTAACACAAAAATCCTGTTTGAGTAGGATATTTAATCTTCATGGTGGGATTTGGGGGGATTCTTAGCAAACTTATCTTTGCCTTGTAGTCTGAAAGTCAATGCAAGCAGTATTTCAGTTTAAGAATAAGGTGCACACAAGCAGCCGTGTTCGCTTAGGCCTTTTAAATGTGCAATTTTGTCAGATTTGTCTACTGGAGGATTATTAACAAGTAAAGTCAAAGTGAAACCCTGCTCCAGAGTTCTCCAGATTATCATTTACTTACAGCTAAAAAGAATCCTGAATAAGATTTTTAACCTTAGTAGTGTGGTTCTGGAGGATTCTTAGCAAACCTATCTTTGCTTTGTCGTCTAAAAGTTTAGCAAATGAATTCAAATGGGACAGCAGAGGGTATTTCAGTTTAGCTGTAAGTTTACAGCACTGTGCAACCACATTTGCTTAGGACTTTATGCAGTTTGTCAGATTTTTCTGCTGGAGACTGGTTAACTTATAAAATCAAAGTGAAACCTTGCTCCAAAATACTTCAGATTATCACTTCCTTACAGATAAAAACAGCCTGTTGGAGTACATTTTTAAATTTTGGCAGTGTAGTTTTGGGAGCAAACTTTAAAGTCTGGTGAATGAGTCCAAATGTCAGTGCATAAAGTATTTAAACAAGCAACCGTATCGATCAGTTGGTTCAAGGAAAACCAATTGATCGATATGTGTCCGTTGAGAGAGCAGATCAATTCCATGTCACCCCTTTGCATGTGCAGTTTTGTCCGATTTGTCTATTGGAGATTGATTAACTTGTAAAATCAACCTCCAGAATTCTCCAGATGAACATTTTCCAACAGATAAAACCCCTGTCTGAATTAGGTTTTTAATTCCAGCGGTATAGTTTTGGGGGGATTATAAAACTTTGTCTCTGCCTGCATATTTTCGGTGGTGGTTTCAGCACCACGGACAGTTCATCCTTCATTGGTCTATTGACAGCTACATGACAGCTAATAAAGAATTACAAAGAGAGACATCAGCGCTCAGATTTCATTGTTTCTGTCCTCCGTAGTCTTTATTGCATTTCAAGTATTTAAACGGAGAATAACACAAGGACAAATATTTACATGGGTCGAAGTCAGCAGTCATATCAACTTATACATGCTAAATTTATACGTGTTATTCTTCTTTTCATCTGGTGAGGGTAGTGATGAAGTGGAGGCGAGGCAGGTGGGGGGTATTGTAGGAGGCACTTAATGAGTTTCCTGCAGATAAAAGATGATGGCACCTCGGTGGAGTGCAGTTATCACAAAGAACCATCCTCCAACTAAAAGTTTCAGCGGTTTGACACTAACCACAGCCTCTTCCAGCCCTCTTAGATGCTGCTCTGTGTGTGTGTGTGTGTGTGTGTGTGTGTGTGTGCGTGTGTGTGTGTGTGTGTGTGTGTGTGTGACCCCGACCTCTCTCTCTCCAAACGGAAAGACAAATTTCTCCTTGAGGGACCCGGGACAAAAAAAGAAGGAAAACAGAAGTAAATACCCTATATTGTGACGCTTTATGTTGCACTTCCTGATACCAAACACCAGCTTTGCCGTTTGTATTCGACTCCTTCATCAATGCTCTGTAATTCCAGCAGAGTTGATGATGATGCACACTAAACAGTTGCATTGCAGCTACATAATCTTAGATTTAGGATTCTTGTGAGCAAATTGTCAAGCATTTATGAGCGGAAACAGAAAACATGCCGGCTTGTTCTTTTATACTGCACATGTGTATCAGATGTGGCTTCGAAACAAACTCACAACTGCAGAATCTCATGTCACCACACACACATAAGTGCTCACACCTATGCACGCTTATTACGGCAGCAGTTTACAGCAGTGTAATCAGCGAGTTGATTTTCCCCATGGGCATTGTGCCAGAGGCATGATACCTCCATCAGGGATATTAATTGGTTTCCGATGGTTACCCTGGGGTGCTGGCCACCTGCCAATTCAACTCACTCTAATGACTTGACTTGAGATGCTCAGTGATTTCATTGAAGTCACCTCAAAAGGCATGTACCGACAGCCATCGATGCTTTATATGGAGTTGTCAACGCGGAGCTGTTGTTGCGGTTTTTCAAGCAGAACTTTTTTGGTTTCAGTTGGAAATGGCCAAAGACAATATAGTTACAGGAAATCCAATTGATCGATTTATATCTGTTGAGAAAGCGGATTGATTACAAAGTAGTCGCCTATAAGACAACAACTAATCAGGCATTTCTTTCAGAGGAGTTTTAATTAGAATCCACGGGGGCAGAGAAACAGCAAAGCAAGCTGAGGCATCCATCAGTCTGCTGGATGGAAATCTGTGCAATTAAGCCCCAATTTACCGTCAGTCAATCCAGTTGTTGCGCGATATCAGGTTGGATTTGATCCCTCGGCGAGGCGAAATGGATAGAAATGGATTTTTGTAGGACTGCATAGTGTATGGTGCAACTTTGAAGGCTTCTTTTCAAAATAAAATACGCTGTAATTTGCATTTTGAGTGTACATGTGATGTGTTTGTGTGAAAAACTTGCTTGCAACCTTTGTTTAGAAACAATATAGTCACATAAAATAACTTTAAACTCCAAAGACAAAATCTTTCTGTAAAAACAATCTGAAAAATCATTATTAGAAAATGTTTTATACCCAACAACAACCCCTTTTGCCAACAGTACCCCCCTTTACCTCCAGCCTGGCTTGCGAACCAGCCAAATTAACTTGCATTAATTTTTACACAAGAAGTAAATGTGTGTGTGTGTCTATCCATTTCCGCCGGCTTGTTTGTGTCCATGTCTGTGAGCAACCGAAAGACACAGAGACCGAGCCGTGGTTTACAGAGGATGTTAGCATCTTTAATAATTAAGCACGAAGGCAGAGAAGCTTGAGTAACGAGGGAAGATTGTTGCACGTGTGCTTTAACTTTTATTCGGCCGACGAGGGGTTTGCTCCTCAGCTGCTGGTCACCGAGCTGTCATAACAAAAGATTTAGGGATGAGGAGATGTTAATTCGGTAAGTGTCACATACAGGCATGCAAAACAAACTTTTTCTGGGTTTGCTGTGTGCCTTTAATGCCGGCTTTATGTCACAAATTTGCAAAACCCAAGCTCTGATGACATTAGACTTTCATTTAGAGCCACAGAAAATTATTATGCCAACTATTTTCGCAGGCTGAGTAGCACTTGTTTTGATGTGTAAATTGGCCGCCATGTACAAAAATCAGCGAAGGGGTCCTTTAATGTTGTGCTGCACTTAAGAGCCTCTTGACCTAGTGATTCCCAATTTGAGGGGTTAAGGGTTTGCAACAAGAATCTCATAGGTTGTGCAATGTTCAGAACCCAAAATAATGAAAAACAATAATATTTTTCCTCTAATCTTTGCTTTTTCTGGAGAAATTCTGCATTGTTTTACCTTTTCAGGCCTCTAAAAGTGACCCAAAAGTAGAGTTTCAAAAGGGAGGATAAGGCTTAGATGGAGCTGAGACAAGAGTTTGCAAATAGGTATCACTTTTAGTAGCTGTTTTATATAAAACTGCTGGTAGTCACTGCCTCACATTGTCTTGCTTCAGGCTTTGTAAGACTGTACAATAGTATAGAAGTATAGATTCAGCCTGGAGTAGTTACAGCATGTGCGTTTAAGGATGTATTAGTCACAGTGAGGTTATAACAGCCGTGAAGGAGGATGTAATGAGCGATTAAAGGCCAATCAGCATTAAAGAAGTTTATATCAGCGCCTCGGAGTGTGTCATGACTTTAACTTAAGGATGTGACTCAACAACAGCTGCTCTTAACGTAAAACACCATCTGAGAGACAAAAAAACACACACATGGATGGCAGCAAAGAGCGAGAGGAGAGGGGAGGGGAGGGGCAAAGTGGAGGAGAAATAAGAGAACCGAATAACAGATTGCATTAAAAGGAGATAAAAGAGAGGCGAGATGGAGAGACTAGAGAGCAGAGGGAGGGAAAAGAAAGGACAGAGTCTGGCAAGGGAGCAAATGGAGTGAGCCGATGAAGAGAAAAGAGGGAGCTGTGGAGGGAGAGAGAGGGTAGAAAGGGATGGAATGAGCACTAAATAGAGGGTGGGATGGGGTGAGGTGGGAGAGACTCAAAGAGGGGCGACGGGAAGAGGAGGAGAAGGAGGGAGGATTATCTGCGACTCTGTCTTGCTTAAGCCTCTGGTTGGGTATTGGAAATCTATCCAGAGGCTGTCCTCTGCTCTTAGTGCTATCGGGCCTCAGTCTTCATTTCTGGTGGGACAATACGCCAACACCGGCAGAACGGAGCGAGTCTGCAGCTGCAACTGGCTGCCTGCCCACATGCATTGTGCCTGCTTGGCTGCCTCCGCCTGTGTGTGTGCGTGTGTGTGTGTGTGTGTGTGTGTGAGTTTAGACATGTGTCCTACCTCTCGAAAACACACACGCAGACACACACACCCGTCCTCGTATTCTATTGATCTGGCCGAAGCCACCAGTGGAAATAATGACTCCAGACCTGTAGCATCTTCTGTTCTACTCCCCCCCTCTCTCTTTTCCTTTTCTTTTCTTTGTGCTTCTTTTTGATATTCTCGGCCTCTGATTTGTTCACCTCAACTAACCCTCAAATTTAAAGACTGCTCTTTGATGAGCAATTTCATAACAAAGTGCTCGACTGCTAGTTGGATTCATCAAATTAATTTTGCAGGAAAGGGCTTGAGGCTCCACCAAGAAAGTGGAGGAGAAGCTTGTCACAGATGAGAGATATTTGTTTGTCTGCTAACATGTGGCTTAAGTTGTGAACAGGTCTGCCACAATAGTAGTTTTGGTACCTGAACTTTGCCAAGTAGTTTAGCTCATTTTAATTCAGTTTTATTTATGTAGTGATGGTTTACAACGTAAGTCATCTCAAGCCAGTTCACATAGACGTCACTATAATATATCATGGATAGAAACAAACAGTAAACCCAAACAATTCCCTTGGAGTAGCTCTTTGGCGACACTGGAAAGAAGAAAAAAATGTATGGCAGAACCAGGCTCAGGCAGAGCAGATATCTGCCTCGACTGGTTGAAGTTAGGGGAAAGGGGAAAGAAAAGAGGATAGCGGATAGAAATAAGACAGTTGCCTAAACTTAACCATACAGCAACATAAATGAAAATAATGAAACAAAAAATGAATATTAAGTCACACAGTCCTGGGTTAAAGTTCCATATTTTCCCTGTCTGTCTTTTTTGCTCTTTACCTCATTTTCAAACACTCATATATGTCGTTTTGCAAGTCACTGGCATTTAACCTGTTCTCTCATTTAGGTACGTGGATGTGCTGCATAACAAAATCCTACAGACACAATTAGGGGACAGTAAAAAGTATTGTGCCACCTCTCGTATAATACAGGACACTGGGGATTTAATTGATTTTTTTCTAATTAATTACTGTATTCTCCTAAAAAGACACTTGGACGACAATTATAGATAAGGCAATAAAGGACAGTGTGATACTTTCAGTTGCAAATGTGGCATTATCAATGACCAAATATCAAACAATAAAACATCCAAAATAAAACGAGAGATGGTCTAATAACACAAAAAGAAAAACGCACTTAAACTTGAATATAAGATATATGTGCATAACTTCAAACATTTTTTAAATAGGAGAGGAAGAAAATACAATGATACAAGCCTGAAGCTTATATTACATATTCAGCACCATCTTTTTACAAAGAGAAACAAATCCTCTGACTTAATTGTCTCCATCCCACTCTGAAAACCAAACCTACACTCTTGCATGACTGTATAGAGGCCGGTTAAATAAACATGGTGTGTTCCTATGTTTCATGTGACCCCTGCAGCCTCTCTGAGGAGTACTTTCTGTATTCATAGGGTGTACTGCCCACCCCTGCTGCATCGAAAGCAGTGCTGCCGTTTCTATGCAAAGATAAAGCAACTCAACAGCTGTGCGCAAGTGCGTCCCCCAAGTTGGAGGAGAGGCTGAGGAATGAAGGGAGACAGCAGTAGAAAGCAGTCTATATTATTCATGCCCCACCACGCGTTTCCCTTCTCTCTCTATCTTATCTACCCTCTCTTCCCTCTCTACTCTCTCCATCTCACAAAGTGACTTTACCCATCTTTCCCTATACGATGTTTTGCTTTGTTTTCTCTCTTTCGACCCCATTCCCCTTTCCATCAGTGTTAATTCAAACCGAGGGTAATGCTCAGTGAGACTGCATTTCCTTTCCTCTATGAATTAATCAGTCCATTTGCATGCATTTACTGTAACAGTAGATCTAACCACAGAAAAGCAAGATATAAAGCAACATTTATTGTCCCCCCGGGGAACTCAGACTGTACACTCAACACACAAAACACTGCAAAGTGGACAAAGTGGACGAACCACAGATCTATACACTTAAAAGCACAACTTTCCTAATGCATATGCAGTAAGAGCTAAAGTAATGAGTGCTGTAGAGTCCACAACTATGCTACTAAAAAATGCTAACCTGCTTTATGTGCAGGCATCGTTTCATTTAAAACTTGTGTAGTCATGTTTTTGGGAAATGATGTGTGCTACAGCAGATAAAACTAGGAATTTAGTTTCTCTACCATGATAACCGTTGGTTCATTTGTTCATGCATTTTGTTCAAATTCTGGGCCTCTTTCACCTAAAAATAGCATGTGACTACATACTAAATGTGTCTGTGTCTCCTTATTGCAGTCAGACCAACCTCCACAGTGCTGTCTCATTGCTGTAGAATGGTCTGACTGCACCTAATTAGCATTCCCCTAGAGAAGCAGGAAAAATGGCTTGGCTTTTTTGTATTTCTTTAAACCAATGAAGGTCATCTTGGGCAGTGCTAAGTCCAGTGTGGTACCCCTGCAAAATAGTGATGGGGAAACTGTTTTGGTGCACACAGGGAGGAAAGAGCTGTCATTAAAAGGGCAAATTCACTGAAAGAACAAAGAAGCATTGCCTTGTTGCATGAGCAAAGTCCTTGGTTGGTGCTTGGCGTTTGATGTTGTTTCCCAAATTAAAAGGGAGTTTGCAAATGGCTACACACACCAATCAGGCATAATGTCATGACCACCTGCCTGATATTGTGTTGGTCCCCCTCATGTGCTCAAAAATGCTCTGAACCATTGGACATGGACAAGAGGACCTCTCAGGGTGTCCTATGGGGTCTGGAACCAGGACGTTGCCACTGGATCCTTTGGGTACTCTGGCTTGTTCTGTGGGACCCCTGTCAATCAAACTTGTTCCACTGCATCCTGTTGATGCTTGATCACAATGGGGTGTAGGAAGTTTGGAGGTCAAATCAACATGTTGGGCCATTGTCATGTTCCTCAACATGTTCCTGATTGTTTGATGTTGTTTCCATGTGGTGGGGTGCATTGTTCTGTGGAGGTAGGCCAGTGACATTTGGGATTACCATTTGCATGAGGGAGTGTGCTTGTTATGGGACAATGTTTATTTGGGTGTCTAAGTCTCATCAACATGGATGTTAAAATCCAAGGTTTTCCATCAGAACACCACATAGTAGCAATATGATCAATGTTATTTACTTCACTTGTCAGTGGTCATAATGTTGTGTGTCGGTGTACATCCACATGTTTATCATTTGAATAAACTGAAAGTAATTCTACAAAGTGTTTATTATCCTGCTGTGTTGGTCCTGATGAAAGCAGATTATTCAAAGAGCTTGCAGAGAGTCTGGAGAAATCAAAGTGCCACTATATTATTTTATCGATCACCAAAAACACATAATGACAGACATAATGCAATCTGAAAAAAAAAGATTATATTTAACTGTAATAATTAGCAGCAGCAACAGTTGAATAGATCTAGTTAAAGGGCTGGATTCATATTTAGAGAAATGGCTTGAAGTTCGATGGAATGCTCATCCATCAGAATTAGTTTACTATAATCTCAATCTGGAGCCATTTAAATAATTTAGGTCGGTGTTTAAGACATAGGTCAGGACCTGATGTTTCCTTTCTCTGTCAGTGGTCATAATGTTATGGCTGATCGTTGTATGTGCAAGATGCGTACTGGAGATCGCAGGCTTAAACCTGAAGTCTGCATCTGGTGAGTCAGACTAGCACCAGTGGGACCAGTACAAAAGCAGCTTTTCAAATCATTGTTCTTGGGCAGGGACTTCTTGTCACGTTTAATAGAAAGATAAACACCAGATGAATGTGCAATGTTACTATGGAGCGCCAAATTAGTGCAGTGCAATATGTTTTGTATATTATATCACTTGTTTAATATGTGGTCATTGAAATGTTAATAAATTATATCAATAATACGATCTGGGAGGTGACCACCTCTGGAGCTCTGATAAAAGACTTCAGATCTTATCGCAGCTTGTCTTGGACAGTACTGTGCTCTAAAGTCTTGTGTGTGCAGGACGAGGATGGGTGTGTATGTTTCAGCAGCACAGAAAGTTTGGCACTTTCACATCAGTTATGCAACAGTGAGTCTTAGCTAGCAGAGTCTAAATAATTACACTGGAAGAACAGAAGGGGGAACAGTCAACAAAGATGATGGAGATGTTTTAAACCTGCAGTGCTGTAAAGTTCCATTTTCTTTCTTTCTTTCTTTCTTTCTTTCTTTCTTTCTTTCTTTCTTTCTTTCTTTCTTTCTTTCTTTCTTTCTTTCTTTCTTTCTTTCTATCTTTTTATGGATTGTTGGTGGCACTGAACAGGCTTGAGACGTGTTGATTTGTCGAAACTCATCCTTCATTTGTCACTCAGGTGTTCCCTCTTCAAAGAAGCTCTTCAACCAAAGGATGTCTGACACCTGAAAATGCCAATACTTTCAAATAGGAATCCTTTTATAGTTTCTCAGCCAAGGACTGACAAACTATAAAAATATACTATACTTGATACTATACTGGTGTTTTTATAAGTTTGATCCCCTCCGCTGCAGGTTTACAATACTGCTCATCAGTTCCCAGTACAAAATGCATAGTTTCTGATTTTTAAAGATCTCATATCATGCACATTTACAAGTTTATAATTTTATTTTTGGAGATTACTGTTTACATGCTTTAACGTTAAACACAAATTATTTTTCTCATCCTGTGCATTGCTGCAGCACCTCTTTTCAACCTCTGTCTGACATGCTTCTGTCTCTTTAAGGACTCTTCCTTAATATCCCACTGCTCTGATTGGTCAGTTCACCCATCAAAAGGCAACTTTGGTCACATACTGTAAGCCCAGATCTCTCTGCAGAGAGGCAGCGAGGGGTAGCTCAAGCAGAAGTGGCTCTGGACATTAACTAATCTGTGAAGAAGCTGCTAATTCTTTGTTTAAAGGCCAAACTATAGCTGCTTATGCAAATTTGTTACGTGATGACATCGATAGGTAACAGAAGAATATCCTGGATTAAAAACAAGTCATTTCAGGCAGGTGAGGAACAGTGTTTTCTGTAGGAGACAGTAACTCCATTTGGCTTTGGACATGCACAAAAAAGTGAAGGAAAGGGAAAGACCCGAAAAGCATAATATGGGCTCTTTAACACTTTTTTCAAAGTTGATGTTTAAAGCATTGTATGGCAGCTGTAGGAACAGATCAACTCAGCACTGCATTAGCCTCCTAGTAATAACTTTAACACAGACAAATGCACACTTGATCTCTGCTGTGATCAGCTCTCACACAAAGTGATCGTACCGGAATGAATGAAGGTAGTACAAATCCATTATTAACATTTGAAACCCAACAGCATGCTTAGCAAAAATGATTAGCTTAAAAGCCCCTCAAAACGTGGTTTCAAACAATAGCCTATAACATCAAATATTCATGACTAAATATGGAACAAAACTCCCGGCTAATCTGATTCATCAGGTTCATGTGGGTGGCTTTATCCGACTTGGCATTGCGCCCGCTAACATTAGCAAACGGCCACTAAACTGTCATCAGACTTGGACTCGAATAGTTTTCAATCTTGATTGGTGCACAGACGTACCATGGCATTGGTTCTTGTTGTTTTTGAGAAACAAATAGATGGATCTGGCCACAAGAATGCCATGTCAAGCAACCAGAAGTGTTTTATTTTTGACTAAAAGTTAGATTTTTATGTAAGGTTGAACCCAATTCTTTGTACTGAGGAGACAATCTGGGAATAGGGTTTTTAGGGCCTTTAATGTGCAATAAAATGTGCATGATCTTTTGTAAACGGGCTAATACATACACACATTTACCATTAATTGAACAGATTTTTGGGTAGTTTTTACCTTTTTTTAAACAGTAAATACAGTCTGAAATGACACAGAGCGTGTAACATTATGCCTCTGGCCCATTTTCCCTTCACATACCGTATTTATTCCATCCTTACACCCAGCGACAAGTTTAACTACTGCTTGTCAGCTCGCACCCAACTCTGACCTATGTTACACTCGAGTACACAGGCATGAAGTGCCGACGGTTGGCGCACACACACATTTTAAAAGTGCATCTACAGTGTAAAGAGCAGCCGTGCCCTTTGTTCCGGCTGAGTGTTCAGGCTTTTGGGGCTGAGCTGCAGGGATGATAAAAACCACTGTCCTCATTAGTGCTTCCAATCCTCATCACATACAGTATCTGGCACTTGCAGCGAACATACATTTACATCTGCACACGCACACATTCAGGATTCGGTGGACATGAGACATACCGTGTCGTGGCGATTTATTTTTCATGAGGCTAATTTCGGCATGTTAAGAGGAAAAAAAGGGGGAGGAGTGAAGGGAAAGAGGGAACAAATGTGCAGCAGTTTGACAGAAAAACTATCAACCTTTCTAGCATGAGGAAAACTGAAGTGTTTTCTAATTGAAGCCATATAAATGATTCTGTTTTATGAATTGCAGAGGGTTTTTTTTTACCATCATGAGTGCATGTATTTTTAGCCTAGGTGCCCCAGCAGAGAATGAGCGATTCGGTTAAATTGAAGATATCTAGTAAGGTCTCTTATTCCCAGCAACCTGCACATAACTTTCAAATGGCTGGGAATTTGTGGTGTCTCCTTAGCAGCTTGTAACGGCGTAAAAACCGTCCTCTCTCACTAGTAGGGGAACGTATCTTGCAGAACCTTGTTTCTGCACCCTCGCCTCTCGGGAAGTGAGGTTTGAAGAACAAAGGATGTACAGTCATGTGTTCTTATTGGGATCTCAGTAGCGGCAATCCTTGTTAGTCAGTCCTCTGGTGGGTTTGTCATGGATGGATAGCCACACTGCAGAGAAGGTGGTCTGTCACCATAGGCTTTTTGCACACACAAACACACAAACACACACCGCTGTGAGCGTCACCCTGCTGGGTCGCAGCACCCAGGCAAGATAGATTAATCTACAAGTGGAGTGATGCAGCTCTCAGTGTTTGTTTGAATGTGTGTGTGCGTGCGTGTGTTTTTCTGCCTCTGGGTGTGTGTGTGTTTTTTTTGGGGGGGGGAGGCGCTTTTCTTCTGTGTGCATTTTTTGGGCCGAGAGCTGTCAGTTCCCGTCTTGCAGCTAAGAATCATGGGTTACAAAAGCCTGTTGTGTAGCCCGGGGCGCAGAAACACTTTCTGTTATTTTTTTTTGCTATTATGCAGCCAGACTGGAAAAGGTTAAGTAACACTTCAGCATAAGAAAAGCAAAGGGCAGTCGGTCTAAAGATGCCATCTTGTTTCGAAGCGGCGCCATTGCTGGGAAAGCCTTCGATTATATTCGGCAGCAGTCATTGCTTTCTGAAACATCTAAACATGGAAACTGATATCAAAAGATCAGGGTTTGACAAGCAAACTATGACTAAGATATCACCATATTCTGACCTTTCCACTACCTGCATCGGCACTGAATATTGGCAAGGGCGTAAAACTTAAGGAGCGGTCATCTAGTATGGACATATTTCATAGCAACACTGTGCTGCTTCAGAAATGCTGCAGATTTGTCTGATTAGTGCTGATCAGAAATAGATGTTTCCATTAATAGGACAACTTTGCTTCCATGTAACACCTGCAGTAGGAGAAGGAGCCTTAGTTTTTGATTCCTTCATTTTGCCGATCATGACAAGCCACTAAATGTACAGGAACGACGAAACTGTGAGTCAACAGTATGCTCAAGGATAACGAGGTAATTCAGTGATTTAACACTGCATAGTCCTGAAATTGGGGGTTATGAGAGGCAGATTAAGCAAAAAATGTCTCCTTGGTAACACTGAATTCTGTAGTTTCCATCATATCAAACCCTCCCTACATGGTAAGCAACTTCAAGCATCAAAAAATTCAAGAAAAAATCCCCCTGGAGACACAGAAGATGTTATATAACTGGCTGAGTAGTTTTCCTTGTGACAGGTATGTGTAAAATTGACAGAGCGTCCCTCTAAAGCCTCTGCTGATGCCGCCTTATGGTTTTCCCGATGAAGACAACATGAAGAAATGCCACAGATGGATGTGACCTGTCATTAACTTGATTAAGACGCATCGGTTCCCGTGTTGAATGGTATCCATGGCAACAAGCGGCAGCCGAGCAGATAGCTTTGACAACGAAAAATAGTGAGTTTACGATCCATGTGTTTCTGATCTGAAGCATTCGGTTATGTTTCTTGCTTTGTCTCCATCAGTCGATGAATATTCAGGAAATCTCGCTGCATTTTTCCTCTTCTTTCACACTTCGATGGCCACTTTTAAATTTTTTTTTCATTTTGTGGCATCATCACTCCTCCCTTTCCTTGAAATGTGCTTCGATTCCTGCCTTTTCTCTTTCCCTCTTTTCATAATAAGACAAGGGTAAGGTGTTTCGGTATGAAATGACCCAACTATATAGGCCATAAGAGTGTCCTTGACTGTCTATGTGAGTGTATGCGCGTGTGTGTGTGTGTCCCCTGCCATCCCATCTATCTAGGCCAGTCTTGATGCGAGTGCTCCATGGACCACTTCCCCACAGACTGCTCTGTATGTGTGTGTGTGTGTGTGTGTGTGTGTGTAAAAGAGAGAGAGTCAGTGTGTGTGTGTGTCTGTATAGAGCAGTCCACTTCCCAAAAGACCAGGCTCACTTTCACACTCTGGAGTTATAATGGCTAAAACAGGCTTCCTTTTTTACAGTATGTGTGCGTGTTTCCATCTCCAGAGCTGCTCCTATAACCAGGTCCAGAAGCAGGAGGGCTGGTATAACTGTTTAAGTGTGTTTTGGTGCAACTGTGGCGCCACTTTTGTCCGAACTGAGCTCTGAAAGCAGATTCGCAAGTCTTCTTTCTTCTGTACATGCTCCCTGCTGCTGCAGACTTAATGTATTTTGTGTCTAATATGCTAAAAAAAAAAAACAGTCTCTCAAGTGTACGCGCTCACGCAGAATGCAAAACATCTTCGGCCTTTCTCCTTGCACAAAATTGATTCTGCGAGCTTGTGGTTTATACCAAAGTCACCGAGTATGGAAATGAGAGTGAACACACATTCCAGATAGTAGGCGTGGCGGTAGCTCGGATGTAACTCCGGCTATTCATCTCTCTCTCTCTTCTCCACCTCATCCCCTCTTTGCATCTGTGATTTGTATTCCAGATCAATAAGTCTGAGAGGGAGAGGGAGAGAGGGGAGATGATGAGGAGGTTTTTTTGGGGATTGGCTTGGCGCCTGTAGTGATGTCATCAGAACAGGAGGCGCGACGTCGCCTGTCTGTTGTCATGTCAACCAAAAGAGATTCGGCAACCTCATGATAAGAGAGATAGATGGATAAAAGGGAGGAACAAGGAGATGTTGGGAGTTGAAATGAACACGCAGGTTTTTGTGGAAACCGCTCCTCTTGTCCTTAAGTGTACGCTCAGTTGTTTTTAGCAGTGCAAAATGTCACATTCGGTCTTGTGCGTGCATGCGTCTGGGTCGCAGTGTGATAAAGTTGATGATTAACGACATTACCTCAACGTGGCAGACGGGTAACCATGGCGACACCACATTAAACAAACACCATGTTCCAGCGGGGACACGCAGAGAGAGGGTGCAGGAGAGAGACGGATGAGGTGAGAAAGATGGGGAAGAGGAAAAAATAGAAGGAGGAGGAGGGTTTTTTTCCCCCCCTTCCTGGTGATTTATTGTGATTGTCCTGATAGCTTGTTCACCAACAACAGCAGAGGTCGGGATGGAGCTTGGACCTTTTAAAGGGTCTCTTCAGTCAAATTGTAATGAATCGCCACCGTGTCAGGAAGGAATGACATAACCGCTTTTCTATTTGTCTCTGGCACCGCTTCATGGTCACTCATGAGTGATTCGATATCCCTCGGTTTCTGAGAGCCGCCGCAAACCACGTGTGATTTAAAACAATTCCCCTCTAATCTCCATCTATTCCTCATCCTTTTCCGATCACCTTTCCTGCTCGCTCTCTTTCTCATGTCCCCTCCTCCGACTTCTGCTTCCGTCTCCCCGGTCTTCGCTAATGAAGCTGAGACCTGCTTGAGGCCATTTTCCTCTCTATCAATATTCTACGCCAATTACCAGGGTTGGCTTATTAACGCTGACACAGGCAGCCATGGCCACGCCGCTCAGCCCTCGCACACACGAAGCGACGAGGTAATATGTAAAACAACAAGCCCACCAGGGCACGGTGTCTCTCACATCCACCGGCGGTTATTTGTGGATCTTGTCAGAGTGGTGTCGATAGGTCATGCGTGTAATTTCTCCTCAGTATGATTAGATGATGCATCTGGGAATTTGGATGTGAAAATGTGTCTAATATCATCCCACTGGGAGAGTCTCGAGACGCTGCTACAACATGCTGTTATGTGACCCGACAGTACTATTAGATTGTATAAACAATACAGAGATCAAGCATAACATTATGACCAACAAGAGGACCTCTCAGGGTGTCCTATGGGACGTTGCCACTGAATCCTTTGGGTGCTCTGGTTTGTGCAGTGCAGCCTCTGTCAATCAAACTTGTTCCACTGCATCCTGTTGATGCTTGATCACAATGGGCTGTAGGAAGTTTGGAGGTCAAATCAACATGTAGGCCCATTGTCATGTTCCTCAACATGTTCCTGATTGTTTGATGTTTTTCCATGTGGTGGGGTGCATTTTCCTGCAGGGGTAGGCCAGTGACATTTGGGATTTCCATTTGCATGAGGTAGTGTGCTTGTTGTGGAACAACGTTTATTTGGGTGTCTAAGTCTCATCAACACGGATGTTAAAATCCAAGGTTTTCCAGCAGAACAGCACATAGTAGCAATATGATCAATGTTATTCACTTCACCTGTCAGTGGTCAGAATGTTGTGGCTGATTGGTGTATAAGGATGGACAAACCTATGGAATGTCCCCCATATGTTTCCAGAACAGCAATTTTGAAGCTCAAAGTGGTTTCTCTTTGCAGTATCTGTTTCCTAATTACTTCTAGATAATCCAAAAATTAGCAAAGAGGTGAAGCAAAAATGTAGCCAATCCCTTAATTATGCATAACTTTGAGCTATAATGTAAATTAAACAGGTGAGTTATATAAAAAAAATTCACCCCCGTATAGTTGGCATGAATAGCAAAATTAGCCACAGAGACCAAAATGTTTCTCGTATCAGGCTGTAAACATGAATATTTCAGCTGTAAACTTGGTCATTTTAACATGGGCGTCTATGGGGATTGACTCTCTTTTGGGTCTACCCTCAAGTCGCCATTCAAGGAACTGCAGTTTTTGTTACTTCTGCATTAGCTGCAGATGTTTCCAGCTTGATCAGCACTAGTTTGCCACAACTGGATATAGTTTCCACCCAGTTTTTTCTTACTACAGTTACAATTCATTTTGAAATCATTACTAACTATTAAGTCTCTTGTCTTTTTTACAAACAATACTATTGTGTTTACATTACGTATTTTAGATTAAAATCCATCCAATGATGCAAATAGAGGTGTCTGAGGTGTTTTTGCCATGTTGCTACATTATGTGATAGTGGAGCTCTAAGAGCAGATGAAGTATCTTATATATGGAAGTGATTAATGAGGCTCTTTGAGTACGTGGGCGTGTGAATTTGTGGCTTTTAGCAAACTCAGGGAGATTAAAAATGTATACATGCTGCATATGACGTTAACTGACTGCAGCAGGCTACATGTATTTTTAACATGTTTGAATTTGGCCACATTTTTAGCCAGCAAGATAACAAATAAATGTTATTCCTGACAGTGAGTTGCTTTGATAGAGGAGTTAATGCTGGGTAGGTGTTTTTTTTTAGATATGTTGTTTAACATGCATTAATTATTTTTTGCTGTAGTTGATTTTAAACTGAACCCCAAGTAGTTTCCAGGTGCTTTTTTTCAAATTTTAGTAGCACTATTACACCCTGCTCCTCTATGGAAATAGTACAACCATGGCTAGAAGCAGAGAGAACTCAAACATGTATATTGTGCTGTATAACCACTTTATAATGACACAAATAAAAAAGTAAGAAAACAAAAGTTGAACTTCTTTGATTATTTATTTTACAAAAGTAAATAAAACCTAGAAATTAGGATTTGTTAGAAATTGGGGCAGTGGTGGCACAACGGGTTAAGCCCTGGGCTGCCGATCGGAAGGTTGGTGGATCAAACCCCTAATGTGGCCACTGTTGGGCCCGTTGAGCAAGGCCCTGAACCCCTGACCCCAGGGGCTGCACAGTGTTAGCTCTCTGCTCCCAATACCCAGTGTGTGTGGGATGGGTTAAATGCAGAACTGAATTTTAGCAAGGGGATTAATAAAGGTTAAATGATTATTATTATTATTATTAATTAACATGTGAGACATCTTTGCGAGTAGCCACAGGTTTTACCAACACTGGGGAAAAAATGGTGGCTCTACCTACTATAGATTTTACTGCCTACTTTTTAAATTTGTTTCCATTGTTGTCTCCTGTCGGCACTCTGTATACACTGCCTGCAGTTCAACCCAGTTCAGACCAAAAGTCCCTGAATTTAGAATGTAGAATTATGCAATTTTAAGGAAATATCACAGTTTCAGGATCAGATTTGGTTAACTTTCCTGACAATAGACTGTTGAAATCTGCTGATTCTGTCTGATTTTGAAGGTTCTAGCTCTGATAAATGTGTCATTTTGGCAATTTTTTGAAAGCAGAACCATAGGTTACCAATACCTTTCGCTGCTTCTTCCAATCACCAGTGCCTCAATTTTTAATGCAGTATTTAAAAAAAACCCTCAAGACTACTCTGTTGTTTGTTGTCTGTCACAGGGAAGACCTTTAAAAGGTTCCCTACTTCTATGTTTGAAAACAAACCATCAGTTAATATGTTGATGTTCCCTCAGAATAGCATCTGGTTTCTGGGTTCTACCACTGAGTAGCTTCTTCAGTTTTCTCATGCTCCGGTTTTTCCTTGCGCTGACAAAAGCCCACTGTAGCAGCTGCGTAATAAATGAAAATTTTCCCACATTCGACTTATGCTAATGCTAATTATTGCCGGTGCGAACAGCTCAACGTGGCAGCAGGTTGCCAAGTGTTAATGACGCTGGAAGTTGTGTCACAGCACAGTGGGGCTGATTGGAGCACAGATGTTGGGGAACTTGGTAGACCGGCTCGTAAGGTGTTTTTGCTACAGCGGGCTGGGACCTGAAAAGAGATCAAAATCAATTATAGGTTTTTAGATACTAGATCATTGGGGTAATGGTCTTTGAAGAATCCTCACCATGGGATCTGAAATTGAGTCTGCCTAAATATGGCCGACTGTCACTGTAGGAGTCGGGCCACGTTAAAACAAGCACATAATTTGCGATGAGCCGCTACGAGGGTGGTGCTTTGAGGAGGATGGAGGCATGAAAGGGAGTCCTGCTCACTTCTGGTCAGCAAGTGTGGGGCCTATTCACACTATTTGCCAACAGCAGGCTGCTCATACAGGCAGAAGAGGCTAATTTGGTTGAGAATGATACTAATTTTCATGATAATCAGGTCACAATTTGGAAGCGTTTGAAAGACGTGAATGTTTTGGGGGAAGCCAGGATCCAAGAGCAACGACAACCACAGCCACGTAGACGTTAGGTGGAAGTGAATAACACTGCTCATCTCGTTGAAATGCTGTGTTCTGTTGGGAAACTTTGGGTCCTGGCATTCTTGTGGACGTTGGCCTGACCCCTATCACCCACCTAAACACAGTCACCCATGGCAACAGCATCCCTCAGCAGGACAGTGAATCCCACCACACCACTAAAACTGCTTTAATGTCACGTTTCCTCATGATTTGTGACCTGCTTTTTTATACTTTTTGTACTTTTATCTCCATAACTTTAATAGAGGGGCTTGTGTTGTTGTGTTTCTGACACCAATTATGGCAGCTCCCCCTTTTTATTTATCATGTAATAGGTTATGAACCAGCAATTATATACCTGGTTTAGCTTGAATATGTGTGTTTGACTTTTCTTTGTCTTCTGTAACTCTGATGAAAACAAACTAGTGTTGAAATGTGAGGGTTTTTTTTGCACAATGAATTAAGCTCCAGCCAACTTTTTGTACTCTGACACCACTAAAACTGTTCAGGAACAGTTTGAGAATCCTGGTCCCACCCCACAACCCACTGGACCTAAAGGTCTGCTGCCAAAATTGGTGCACCATATTAGATCAGGGGTTTTCATGTTGTGGCTGATTGGTGGTATGCACTATTTAGAGTTGTCCTGCCAAAATAAGAAAGGAAGCTTCCGGCTCTGACCTGTGTTTTAAACACTGACTCAAATTATTTAAATGGCTCCAGATTTAGATTATAGCAAACTAATTGTGATGGATGAGCTTTCCAGCATTCAGCCGGTGATACAATCACATCCAGCCATTTCTTTAGATATTAATCTACCCCTTTAACTGGAACTATTCAACTGTTGCTGTTGCTGATTATTACAGTTAAATATAATCTTTATTTTTCAGATTGCATTATATCTGTCATTATGTGCTTTCTGTGATCGATATATTAATAATATAGTCTCACCTTGATTTCTCCAGACTCTCTGCAGGCTCTTTGAATAATCTGCTTTAATCAGGACCAACACAGCAGGATAATAAACACTTTGTAGAATTACTCTCAAGCCACTCAAATGTTAAACATATCGATATTCACCGATCAGCCACAACATTCTGACAACTGACAGGTGAAGTGAATAACATTGATCATGTTGGTACTATGTGCTGTTCTGCTGGAAAACCTTGGATCCATGTTGATCAGACTTAGACACCCAAATCAACAATGTCCCATAACAAACACACTCCCTCATGCAAATGGAAATCCCAAATGTCACTGGACTACCCCCACAGGAAAATGCACCCCACTACATGGAAAAAACATCAAACAATCAGGAACATGTTGAGGAACATGACAATGGCCCAACATGTTGATTTGACCTCCAAACTTCCTACACCCCATTCTGATCAAGCATCAACAGGATGGAACAAGTTTGATTGACAGAGGCCCCACTGCACAAGCCAGAGCACCCAAAGGATCCAGTGCCAACGTCCCGGTTCCAGACCCCATTGGACACCATAAGAGGTCCTCTTGTTCAGATGTTCAGAGCATTTTTGACTACAAAAAATTTCCAATTCATACTAAAAATGTAATTTGTGTGCACGTTTACTAAGGTTACAATGCAATTAGAGGAGGATTTAGCCTTTTCTTTGGTGATTTTTCAGTTGTTGCGTTAACTGAGCCCAGGATTTTGGTGTTGGCAGTTCAGACACTCAACACCAGCCAGTCCCACAGTCTGAGCCAGCTGCTCGCCGACCGCCCAAATCTGATAGACTCGACTGATAGTGACTTTCCAATGCACACAAACACGTACCCACATACAAGCACATGCAGATACAGTAAATCTGCATCATAATCTACCACTACCCCTCTGTTTCTCTCTCTCACACACACACACACATAAATGCACAAATACCAGAGAGCACGCAACATCTGCGGCATCTGGCCAATCAAAGCTTTGATCTGAGGTCACATTGGAGCCGTTGTGAAGAAATGTGACAGTCATCTGCCTTCACTCATGTGTTGTTTGTTCTCCCTAAAAAGCCAAGCTCAGGAGGCGAACGTCCTATTTTAAAAAAAACGACTGTACACGGTGTACCGAACTCTCACACATGTGGACCTCTTTTCACCTCCCCTCACTCTTTCTTCATGTGTCACTCCCTATTTTGTCTCCTTTGCTTTCATTCAGTCGCTGTCACTCACTGTGTCTTTGTGCGTGGCTGCTGTCTGTTTCCGTCTGCCTTCTATGTTAAACTTTAGTGAGTGTGTGCTTTCTCTACCTCTAAGTCAGGCATCTGGTGGCTATCAGAGTTAATCACCCAGGCTTCCTATGACTGCTTGTGTCACACAGGCTCACGCAAACATACCCGACCAAACACACATTTATTGGAACATGACAGCGCTGGAAAAGAAACAGGGCAGCGAGAGGCCTCGGGAAGAGAAAAGAAAGAGTGAAAGATAAGACAGATGGAGAAATGGAAGGTGGAGAGGCGAGTAGGAAAAGGTGGTTGGATGCGTGAAACGGGCGATCGCACGTTTGGGGCATTCAAAAAATAGCAGGACTTGATAATAACACAGCTGTACTGCTTAAATAGATGTGAAAGAGAGGTGTGAAATGCCCCGACGGTAAGAGCGGCGTTCGTTTAGTGCTGCTAGAGGCAGGTGAGTGAGTCAGAGAGAAAACACATAAAAACAAACACGAGACAGAATTAATGTTTGATAACGAAGATGTTTTGATCATGTTGTGAATCAAAAGCAGCCATAAGCAAAGGTCAGAGTCAGATAGAGCCACCGTAGAGCTATGCTATGATATCAGAGGCTCTGGGGTTTGGACAAAGGCTTTTCCTGGTCAGGGTTAGCAGTAATTTGCAGGACTGAGTCAAGACAGGGCCGTCCTGACGGGGAGGACAGGTCAGGGCCTGGAAATGATAAATCCACTTATGACTGGAAGACAGCGAGAGCGAGACAGGCCGCTCCGCTCTGTTCTTTTCCACTGACACACTGTAGATACAGAAGGCAGCTGAAGATACAGTGAAATGTTACTGAGTACTCTGTAAAAAGAATGAAAGAAAACGTTAAAGACTGTTAAAAAACAGCTACAAATCTGACACCCGGGCTGCCGTTTAGCTCACTGAGTTAAGGCGATACCACATGGGTCAGTCCCTTTAGCAGCAGTCATGAGTTCGAGTCCGGCTCAAGACCCTTTGCTGCATGTCGCTCTCCTGTCTCTCCCATTTTCACTCTGTTTCTATCCAATAAAAAAAAGAAAAACTCTCTCCCCAAGAAAATAAATTTAAAAAAAAGAAATAGAATTGGCACCCTCAATGATTTTATGAGTTTTTGTCTGTCGTTTAACAAAACAGAAAAATTCTGTAAAATGACTGATTATTTTTTTAAACCATTTTCATTCTTCATATACATTTTTTCTTTGAAAAAGCAGCATATATCTGTAAAATAATAATTAAAAAATCACATCTTTAGGGGATTAAAATGCAATAAAATAGTGTCATTTTACATTAAACATTGTAAAACAACAAATCACTATTTTTTCTGTGATTTTACAATTTGTAAATCTGAAAAATTACTGCTTGTTTTACAGCTTTTCCTCTGATAGCTTTGATTTATTTGCAGTAAAATGGTGAGATGCTGCAGTTAAACATAGTAAAATGTCAAATTAGTATTATATAAATAGTTTTTCTTTCAAACAACCACACAAGTCTGTAAAATAATTATATTGACAGTTGATTTAAGTGCAATAAAATGGTGTAATTTTACAGTTAAACATTGAAATGTTTTTATATAAATCAATCATTTTTTTCTGTGATTTTGCTAGTTATAAATCTGAAAGATGGCAGGTTATTACCACTTTTTATCTTTAAAATAAATATTTTTCTTTCAAATAATGCCACATGTCTGTAAAACAACAGTATTTTTAGTTGATGTAATCGCAGAAAAAAGTGATTTTGCTGTTTTATCATCTTATTTCTTTCAAATAGCAGCATCTATCTATAAATAATGATATCTTTGTTTGATTTAATTGCAGTAAATGGTGCAATTTGACAGTTAAACACTGTAAAACAGCAAATGGTCTTTTTTGTTGGTTAAAAGATAAATAAACACTTTTCTGTGTGATTTACAAGTTATTATCTGCAGTTTAATTGCGGTTGTTTTGCCATTTTTCACCCTTAAAATGTATTTTTCATTTTAAATAACAGCATAAATCTGTTAAATGATGATATCTTTGGTTGATTTAAATGCATCATACACTGCAATTTTACAGTTAAACACTGTAAAACAACAAATTACTACATGTAAAATGCAGATTTTATGATGTGGACAATATCAACAATTTTGTCTCAGTTGTTTTTCTTTTTATAGTTAACTTGTGCATTAACACCTCTTTTTCTGTGATATTATGAGTTATTATGTGTAATTTACCACAATGGGAAAAAATCAGAAAAATAACGTGAAGTTGTTCCAAAACTTAGTGTTATAATTTAAAGATGATTTTTTAAAAATTATAGTGCACTACAACATCATGTGCTAACACAAAAACACAAATAAAAAATACACTAAAATATGTTTTAAAAACACACACACAGAAAGCATGTGCTAAGCAGCGTGGTAGTGGTGCAAATAGTCTTAAATAAATAGATAAATAGGTCAGTTTTCATAGTTGCATATGGTTGTTCTTTTACATCCTTCTTCTTTTGTCTTATTATTTAAAAGGCTCCTGTTTGCTCTCAGTTTGTGCTCATGATTGACTGTCTTGGCTTTAAGTGAGACTTTCCATTATTGATCAGCAAATCTGTAATGAGGCTTTGTTCACGCTGTGAGCACGGCTGCTCTATCTGGCTGAGGAGTTGTCAGCCTCGGTACAGACAGCTGTATTCCATCTCAGCAGCTTACTGTCAAATAGACAAGGTCAGGACACCTGGTCAGGACACCTGGTCAGGACACCTGCTACACCCTTCATGCGTCTGCCCCCTGTGTGTTTCATTGCTGTCTTGTTGAGCTCCATCCTTCCCACTGTCATGTTCCATATTTCCTCCTCTTATGTTTTACAGGAAAAGATCTCTGAGCCACAAAACCCCGTGGCTACACTTTGTGTTTTTTCAGTTGCACAGCTCATATAAAGCGTCCACATGTGTCCACATCTGGAGTGCACATCACTTTGTCATCCACAGCAACGCTGAATTCTGAGCTTCCTCATGAAGTGAAGCTCAGAATTCGCAGGAAACTGTGACAGGACATTGTGCATAATGATTTTTTCTTCCACTATGACCTTAGAGTGAAAGTCTTCATTGGTTAAATACCACAGATGCCATCTGTTCCCGTTGTGTGTAGTTTGTGAGTCTGTGTGTAGGTGTGTCCTGAATCGTCCCCATGGCACACAACAGTACGGACTTATGGATAACGTCACTGTGCAGAGAGAAAATCAAGTATTTTTTCTGGTAAACTGGCCATAGGATTAAATCTTCCTTTAGGTATTCACAATGTTTTCCTAGTTCTTAACCCTCTGAACCACAAGCAGTTTCTGGGGGTTTTTTTTGCCCCTGTTACATTTTTACTCACTGTGGATTCATTTTTAATCACAATATAAAGTTCTGCACCTCTATGGAAAAAGCACAAACATGACTACAAGTAAAGAGAACTTAAAATATCTTCTGTGCATTATGACATCGTTAGGAGAGTATGAATCACAAAAAAACAAAAAATTTACGTAATTTGATTATTTGTTAAACAAAAATCGAAAAAACGTGGAATCAACATGTGCAAAACTTTTCCAAGTGCCCACAGGTGTTAAAATACTGGGAAACAAATAATGTTGGCTCCACATGCAATAGATATTTTCCTGCTTACATTTTTAAACAGTTTCCATACTTGTCTCCTGCCTGTTTTGCGTTCACACAGCCTGCAGTACAACCCAGTTCAGCCAAAAAATCTCAGAATTTGTGGAATATGACTGCTGGTCCCAGCTGGATTGGACATGGCTTCCTGGTTGTTCCAAGACAAGCAATTTTTTTTAGATTTTTATGGAATCTTGTTAGAGTAAAGATTGAATTTTGGAGATTTTTCATTTTATTTTAATTGATGCGTATAAAATAAAAAGATCTTTGATGAAATTCCACGAGTTTCACCAGTGATTTGGTTAATTTTCCTGACTAGAGTCTACATCACAATTGATTTGTTCAAAGACTGTTAGGGTGCTAGAAATATGCAAATTTTTTCTGTTTTTACAGCTTCTGGCTCCGATAAATGGTGTAATTTTGGGTTAGATGGTTGGTTCAGAGGGTTGAGAAAAAAAAAACCAAAAGCCCATCAAAAATTCCCCATCTGAAAAATGCACCGCCACAATGTTGAAAACGACTCTGGTTTTCATAGCAAGTAAAACATTTATTCTGATTTACATTAGTTTTTTTTGGTTTTGTCTTTTCACATTTACCTCAGCAACAGCCACCAGCACCATCATTGTCTCACTAAACACACAAGTCAGTTTGCATGTTGGTCTTGAATTTAAAGTGTCTGCTCTTCTGGAAATAAACAGACAGAACGACACAGTCAGACGTCGCCATAGGGACTCTGAGTGTTCCCAATATGGAAGAAACGCCCGTCCCATCGCTCACTGTCCAACGCCTTCTCATCTGCATACACTAAACATCACACATGCAGCTTCCCGCAGTCAGACCACTCCCTCCTGGGATCAGTGTGAGCAGCTGTGCTCACAGTGCAGTGGTAGTAAATCATCATATTCTCCTGCCTCCTGCTTAAATTAATGCAAAAATAAAAGCGCAACAAGACCGAAGTGTTTAATAAGTCAAATAAGCACAAATAACTACAAAAAGTGTTTTATGCAATTAAGAAATATAGTCTTAAATTGAATTTCAAGGATGATTTATAGACTGTATAAAAATGTGAATTAATTTCCTTTTAGTTAAGTGCTATTTTGATTCATTTGCACATCTTAATTTCTAAATTGCTTTTGAGAATTTAACCCCTTTGAACCCCAAGCTGTGACTGGGTGTTTTTTTGTTCTTGTCACCTTTTTACTCACTGTGGGCTCATTTTTACTGCACCTCTATGGAAACAGCACCGCCATGACTAGAAGTAGAGAGAACTCAAACATGTCTTCTGTGCAGGTTTAAAAGAGTTATAATGCATAAATCATTAAAAAGGGGAAAAAACCTAAAGTTGAATTTCTTTGATAATTTATTCTGCAAAAATGTTGTAAACCTGGAATCCACATTTGCAGTGTTTGTCCAAGTGTCCACAGGTGGCTCCATATACGACAGATATTTATGTTTTTAATTTGTTTCCACACTTGTCTCCTATCTGTTCTGTGTTAACACATCCTACAGTTCAACGAAAAACTCCCCGAATTTTTGTCACATTACTGTTGGTCGCAGCTGAGTCGCTAATGGCTTCTCAGTTGCGTTGAGCAGCACAGAATTTTTGTGTTTTTTACAGAATCTCCTTAGTGTAAGCAAGTTTTTTGGAGATATTTTAAATGAGAGATGTATAATGAACTGATTTTAATGAGGGTTGCACGGTGGATCGGTGGTTAACAGCGTCGCCTCACAGCTAGAGGATCCCTGGTTTGCATCCCGGCTAGGACGCCTGGGATCTTTCTGTGTGGAGTTTGCATGTTCTCCCTGTCCATGGGTTTTCACCGGGTACTCCAGCTGGTCCCACAGTCTAAAACATGCTGAGGTTAATTGATGATTCTAAATTGTCCGTAGGTGTGAATGTGAGTGTGCTTAGTTGTCTGTCTATACGTGTAGCCCTGCAACAGACTGGCGGCCTGTCCAGGGTGTCCCCTGCCTTCGCCCAAGTCGGCTGGGATAGGTTCCAACCCCCCGGCGACCCTACAAAGGATTAAGCGGTGTATAGATGATGGATGGATTTTAATGAAATATCATGATTTTAAGCTTCGATTTGGTACATTTTTCAAACATGATTAGTTCAAGAACCATCAGAAAGTTGAGAATCCATCGATTTTCTCTGTTTTGGTGAAAATCAGTGTAATTTTGACATTTTTTAACATGCCATTTATACGTATGACAATATTCAGTGCAGTATATTCATATCTATGAGTGTTCAAATGAGTGGTTGCGTACAAAGTGTGTATCGTTGCTTCTTATTGAATGTATTTTGTACTTACTGTTCTCATTCTTATATATATGACTAGTTGTCTGTTTCTTTTCCAAACCGCAGCCTCCATCCTCCTTTTGTTCATTGTATCAAACACTGTTGTTGGAGTTGTCTTGTGATTCTTCCTTTCTGAGCGTGCTCAGTCGCATGGCTTTGATTGGGTGGAGGGAGAAGCACCATAGCAACAGCCAGCTGATGGATTAAAGCCGTAATTGGGGAGAGAAAGTCACTGTGATTAGATGCACACACACACACACACACACACACCCCGACACAGTGTCACTTGATTAAAAGAAAGCGGAAGCCAGGCGACAACTTACTTTCTCGTTCTGTGCGACAAGGTTTATGTTCCCCCACATACAAACACTCACCTGCACTGTGGGAACCAAACATGGAGGCTTCTCTATTTGCCTCCACCGTAGTATTAACGGAGCAGAGATGCAGCGTTTCCCCCCATGCCCCTCCATCATCTGCGTTAATCAGCACCGTGTGGAGCCACTCCACATTCATTACTCCTTGATTAATCCATTAATTATGAGAAAACTCTGTTTGATTGTCACCGAACAGTGTGTGGATGCATGCGCTCACATGTTTTAGTTTTTTGTTTTTATTTATTTTTTTGCATATGTGACCGTGTTCACTTACCTGACAGCGTGTGCGCAGAATACATTATTAAGCAAATGTGGATGTAATTTGCGGTGGGCTAATAGAAAGTGGTCATGCGGGCAGACCTGGCCATGCATTGCAAATCACTACAGCTGGTCAAGGTGACATTCAGGCTTGTGTGGCTCACCTGAGAAGGTGTGTGTGAGGGGCGGCGGTGAAGTCTCCTCTCAAATGAGGGGACCTGTAGAGCCTTGATTTGAGACGGCTGTTTGCTGAAGCTCACCTCTGTTACATTTTTACTCACTGTAGGTTATTTTTTCAGCACAATATAAAGTCCTTCACCTCTGTGGAAAAAGCACAAACATGACTACAAGTAGAGAGAACTTAAAATGTCTTCTGTGCAATATGGCATAGTTAGAACACTAACAATCATTAAAAAAAACAAAAAACAAAAATTGAAATAATTTGATTATTTGTTCAGCAAAAAATGAAAAAACGTGGAATCAACATGTGCCCACAGGTGTTACCAACACTGAGAAAAAAATGCTGGCTCCACATGCAATAGATATTTCCTACTTACATTTTTAATTTGTTTCCATACTTGTCTCCTGCCTGTTCTGTGTTAACACAGCCTGCAGTTCAACCCAGTTCAGCCAAAAGAATCTCAGAATTTTTGGAATATGACTGTTGGTCCCAGCAGGGTCAGTCATGGCTTCCTCGTTGCTCCAAGTTATGCAAAATTTTTAGATTTTTATAGAATCTTGTTTAAAAAAAAATATTTTTTTGACGATTTTGTAAAATTTTAATTTAAGCTTAATTTTAATTAAGTTTAACCTGAGATTTGATTAATTTTTCTGACGAAATTCTACATCACAACTGAGATGTTTAAGGAGCATTACAAGGTTAAAAATAAGCAGATTTTTTTGTTTTTACAGCTTCTGGTTCTGGTGCAATTTTGGCAATTTTTAAAATGACAGAATGCCTTTCAAGCTCACTGGTGGGTTTTGGGTTCAGAGGGTTTAAAAAAGAAAAAAGCACATTAAAAAAATCAACTAATGCACTTAGAAAATGACTTCTTTTCATGTATTCAGGCTGAGGAAGAACCGTTGAAGGTATCTGTTCAAGTTAAAGATATAATCCTGCTACAACTAACACTTGTAATCCATTTTTTCTGGGATATATGTTTCTTATTTCTTCATGGATGTTCGTGTGTTTTACATCATTTCTTTGTGATTTCTCAAAGTGAGATTTGTTGGGTAAATGTCCTCATGTCCCACTGTGGATTTTCACTGCTCCATATTCAGCCTTTTGACAAGAAGAGTGCAGGGCCCCAAATTCATTCTTTGTGTGATAATTGAACCAGCAGAATAATCAGTCTTTCCATTTTCTGCTGCTTATCAGAGTCGGGGAAGCACTACAGCAGCAGCAGCAGCAGCAAAGTCCTCACATCCTTCTCCCTAGCCATGTCCTCTAGCTATTCCTGGAGGGGTCCTGAGGCCTTCCCAGGCAGCGTAAGATATGCAATACCACCTGGATGTTCTGGGTCCACCCAAAGGTCTCCCACCCACTTTGACCTGGCCTGAATACCTTGAAAGAGTGGCACTCAAAATGTATCAGATAGCGGACTTAAACATGTTTTCACTACAGTATGACACAGTTACAATACCATTTAACATAAGAAAAAAGCTAAATTATAATATAATTTCTTTGATTCACTAATTTTACAACAATTGAAATAACCTGAAATCAACATGCCCAACATTTTTACAGGTGTTTTCAATGCTGGAAAAAAATAGGTTCCTCTACATCGTCTGTACTGCATGTATTTTAAGCTTACATTTTTCAATACTTATTGGCTATCTGCTCTATGTATACACCGCCTGCAGTTCAACCCAGGTCGGCCAAAAAGTCCTAGAATTTTTGTCACGTTATTGTTAGTCGCACCCAAGTCAGTCATGGCTTTTGAATTGTGCTCGGGAGCGTGGAATTTTTTGTTTTTTTTAAAGAATCTAGGTATAACAAATGCTTCATTTTTAGTGAATTTTTAAATGTAAAGTGGTTTTGATTAAATAATTTTAAGAATGGAATAATACAATATAAATATTTTATTAATCCCCAAGGGGAAATTCGGTTGTTACAGCAGAAAGAGTACAGCCACCACGACCATAAATACAGATAAAAGCATTGATTTGGTGATTTTTCCTAATGGACGTGTCACAGATGAGTAGTTCAAATACCGCGAGAAAGTTGAAAATCTTAATATTTTACATTTTCTGGCTGACACATAGTGTGATTTACATTTTTAAAAGATAATGTTTTTGGAGACAGTCGTAAATGGCCCTTTTCTGAGCAACATTTGACTTTATTGTTAATTTGTACGGAATTTTGGATTGCTTTCTTACTTTTTGACCAGTTGACTTGTCTACATTTAAAATAGGGGCAGGGGAAGTGTTGTTAGGAACATCCCTACTCCATACAACTACTAGATCTCAGAGCTCCTTACTACCAGGGGTGGACTGGCCATCTGGCATACTGGGCACTGTCCTCACATAACTGGCCAGCCCATCGACGCATCCCATTGGTTAACTGTCAGTCAGGGCCTGTCAGTCAGGGATGGGCGGGGCTAATAGAGTCACGGCAAGTGAGCAGAGGTTAGGTAACAACCACTGAAAAAAACTCCCCGGTGGCACTGAAAAGCAACAAATGAAAAAAATGAAAGCATTGGAAGCAGAGGCCTCCAAATGCACAAAAATAACTATGTTATTTGGTCCAGCAGCAGCAGCAGCAGCATCCTATAGCGGACGACAGACCCCGCAGACCATGTCTGATCCTGGCGCTACCCTCCCGCAAAAATCAGTGCTTGATTCAGTCAACTGATAATGTTATGGGATGGTCTGGGCCAAAAATGCCAAGGCTGATTTTTTGCCCCAGTCCACCCCTGCTTACTGCCTTACTATGAAAGAAACCAATTTGAGCTGCTTGTATCTACTTTGAGTCCAAACCCATGACAAAAACCGAGGGTTTGGACGTAGATCACATTGCAAATTTCACCATCACACTCAGCTGCCTCTTCTTAACAGCCTTGACCCCAAGATGCTTGATCTCCACCACCTGCAGCAGCAACTAAAGCTTCCAATCCACCATTTTTATCAGTCATGTATTACAGCCTCGGACTTGCTCAGACCATATCGACTGCTTCACACTCTGCTAAGGAGTATCTCTAAAGGCAGGAATACCTAATTTGGAATAAATATTTGACTGTGTCTTGTCTGGGTGTGCATCGGTACGGATGTAACAGCCAACAGATTATACTGAAAGGTAGCAACTGGAAGCAGGAATGATAATAATTTCACACACAAAACAGACTGTCACAGCTGCTCATTTTTATTTTCTCTCTCCTCTACTTCTCTCTGTCAGCGCATCTCTTTCTTTCTTCCCCTCTTCATCTCGATCAATTTCACCTTTTGTGATCCTCTTTCCTTGTCTTCATCTTCCATCCTGTTTTCTCTCACTTCCCCACTCTCTCTCTCTCCTCACTCTCCCATCACTCTCTCTCTCTAGCGGTGGATTATTTTTGGGCTGCCTGGTTAATTTCAGTAGGAAGTCAAGCTCAGTGCCAGGGAAAGTGGAACGCATATAAAGAAACCAAAAAGACAAACAGAGACATCAAAAAGCCTCTCGTCTTTTTTCGGCATCTCAGCAAGACACTGCATTGAAGCTTTGTCTCCAGTATCCGTGTGTGCGCAAGAGTGTGTGTTTCGAAAGTTTTTTGTTTGTAGTTAATGCAGTCAAATTACCCTCTCTTCTCTTTTTGAGCTACAGTAGCTGAAAAATAGCTTCTTGATCATGAAGAATCATGAAATTATCCGTTTTTAAGGTGATGCCAAAATAAAAGCCTGTAGTACATGACTCAGCCAGGAATGTAGAATGTTGTGTTTATCCTTTACCAAATGACAGCTTCAGTCCCAATTAATCTGCCGTGCGACATGCTTAAGTTTCCTTGAACGCAACACCGAAGCCCCTCTAAATGAATGCAGCTTGCAGACTTTTATTTTGGCAAAACTTCAAGAAAGTCATGCCAAAATAAAAGCCTGCATTACAAAAGTCAGTCAGGAGTGTGGTGTATTTATCCTACACCAAGTGACAGCTTCAGTCCCAATTCATCTGTCTATCAGCTGCAATGGGACATGCTAAACTGTCCTTGAACGCGACACCAAAGCCCGACCAAATAATTGTATGCTGGCTTTTATTTTAGCATGACTTCAAAAAAGTCATGCCAAAATAAAAGCCAGCATTACACAACTCAGTCAGGAGTGTGGTGTGTTTATCCTATAACAACTGAGAGCTTCAATCCAAGATAATCTGTCAATCAAGTGTCCATGAATGCAACACTGAAGCCCCTTTAAATGACTGTAGTTTGCAGGCTTTTATTTGGCACGCCTTTCTTGAAATCCAAGATAATCTGTCCATCAAATACCATGTAAAATGCTAAAGTGTCTTTGAACATGACACTGAAGCCCCTCTAAATGACTGTAGTCTTTTATTTTTGCATGACTTCAAGAAAGTTATGCCAAAATAAAAGCCTGCATTACACAAAAAAGTAGGAATGCGGTGTGTTTAAACTATACCAACTGACAGCTTCAGTCCAAGATAATCTGTCAGTCAACTGCCATGCAGCATGCTTGAATGCGACACCAAAGCCCTACCAAATGACTGAAGCTTGCAGGCTTTTATTTTGGCATGAATTCAAGAGAGTCGTGCCAAATGAAAAGTATGCTTTACACAGTTCAGTCATGAGAGTGGTGTGTTTATCCTATATGACCTGACAGCTTCAATCCCAATTAATCTGTCCGTCAACTGCCATGCGACATGCTAAAGTCTCCTTGAACGTGACACCGAAGCCCCTCTAAATGACTATAGGTTGACATGACTTCAAAAAGGCCATGCATGACTTCAAAATAAAAGCCTGCATTACAAAATTCAGGAGATTGGTGTGTTTATCCTACACCAACTGACAGCTTCAATCCCAATCAACCTGTCTGTCGACTGCCATGCGACATGCTGAAGTCTCCTTGAACGTGACACTGAAGCCCCTCTAAATGACTAGTTTGTTTTGGACAGGAGCATCAATTAAAGACCTCAAATGAGCTCCAGCAGTTTCATAGCCTCACCAGAATTGATCCCCCCCTTCTGCCTTGTAGTACCCAGCTTTGGGATGTAAGAAATGTGTGTGTTTAATAATTCAGCGAGCGGCGGGCTCCGATGCTGATGAATGTCGGTGATCCAGTCAACAGTCGGAGCAGTGGAGACGGCACATTGCAGAGGGATGATGGTGGTTATTAAATTAATAACAGCTAATGGAAAAGGTTGCATGTGTGTGGCGTTTGAGTGTGAATCGTGTGTCCTTTCTCGCATGTGCATGTTTGTGTGTTTGTTCCCCTGCTGGCTAATGCTAGCTCTGGTTGCAGCTCAGCGTGAGTAAGATTTACGCTGCGCTGACCCGGCTTATTACCGACTCCGTGAACGTGTGTGTGAGTGACAGTCGCAGGTTACGCTTTAGATGGTCTCCGTATGTAGGCGGCACATGATCGGCTTAGGGGACAATACGCTGCAGGACACACACACAAACACACACTCAGGTGTTAATATCCTCTTGGGCAGGTCTGACTCACATCGTCTACTCTCTCTTTCTCTTTAACTTGGTGACTCACAGAGAGGTAGATTGCCCTCAGGTGTCACGGTGTAAGATGAATAATTCACCCCGAGGACCCCTTCCCCCACTCCCCTTCTCTCCTTCCTCTCCTTCCCCTTCTCGCCTTGCCCTTTCTCTCACCTCCTCTCTCACCCAGACTGGCACTCTCTTATTTTTTCTATTTTTTTTCCTTCCTCCTTTTTCTCCTCCTCCCCCTAATTAGTCTCTGTGTGTGAGGGAAGTGGTTGCATATGTTGCACCGAATAGATGGAGAGAGAGGCAAGAAAAAAAAAGAGCTTTAAGGAGCAAAGTGAAAACGAAAACACGAGGCAAAGATCGGAGCCAAATGAGGATGGAGAGCGAAAGTTTTCGGGTGCAAACATGCACAGTTCAGTCGCCTTGTTTTCCCCTAGTGTGGCGACACAGGAAGGGCAAGGATGCAGAAATTTAACACAACTGAGGCAGGGAGTTGTGTTTGGATGGCTGTCAGAGAGCACATTAACAGGCAAACCTGGGCAGCTGGATGCATTTGGAATTCTTAAGTCACACTTTTATGCTCATTGGAAGAAGGAAAAACAGACTTTTCCATCTCCACAGGGCTGCACAGTGTTACACAACAAAGCATCACTATTCATTTGAATGAAACTTCTTGACAACTTTTTTCTACCAGCGTGAATGGCATAGTTCTGTTTTTGACCTCGCACACATCAAAGCGGAGGATTAAATGAGTGATGAGAGGTTGCACGGTGGTTTGCTGTCTGATATGCATCCGCAACTCAAACATTAGTTTGCGGACTGTTTGGAAGAGTTACGCACTCATTCAAACTTTATTTAAATACACTGAGGCATGAAGGTCTCATCTACAAAATGGCCAAGTGAGAAAATAAACAACGCAGGCACACGGGAATGACAAACTCTTAAAACTTTTAAGGAGGGCTGAAGAATTTAGATGCAAAAAAACACACAAAAAAGCAGATCCAGGCACTCAAGGTGGAATTGAGGGGCAAATTCCACTTTAAGTGCTCAATTCACTTAACGCTAATGCAAGCTAACATTTAGATCAACATCAGTCGATAAGATTAAACCACAAATACAGATGCACTCAAGCAATACAAACATCACTATATGGTATTTTCAGTGACAACATCAGTTTGACATCACTTAAGGGATCCTAACTTTGTCTTTACTTTAGTTTTATCTTATTGATCTAGAGGTTTGTTTTCTATTGTGAATTTTATCCTCTTTTTCATCTCTATTCTTAAGAAAAGTATAGGACAGTACTGCATTTATACCAGGTTGCAATGCACAGTGAGTAAAACTAGATTTTCCTTGATTAGAGTGAGGAATTATCATTGTTCCTTAAACTAAGTTCGTTATTTTGTCTGGTTTTACCACTATTATTCACTTTTTATGAACCAACCATGTTTTGTGGTTTAGCAGATGCACCAGGAAAATCTGGTATTGACAAGTCTTCCAGGATATTGGCAGCCTTGTATCTCCCCTCCTCACACATCGTGAGCCACTGCAGATAAGGACACCGGTTTAAATGTTGACATTTCAGAAACTTAATACCCAGATGAAGGCGAGACGCTAAACAGCTATGGCATCTTTTCCTCCGGCTTCGTACCAGAATTTTATACCTTCGCAGATCACAAGCATCGTTTTCCTGCTTTTTCATGGCTCGGCGACGATGCGCCACGCTCGTGTACCAATTTTCGCGTCCTTAATGCATCAATAAAATGTCAAATATGAAACGAGAAAACAAGATAAAAATATCTGTTTGGACAACTTAAGATGCTATTTCAGTCACTTCTTCGTTTCACCCGGGCTTTGAAGCCACTTGAAAAGCCTGCTTTGTCATTTTCGCCTCCTTATTCACTCAAGGATCATCTCAAAATCGAACGCCTTATTCTCTCTCTATCAGACCTCGGATACTCTGAGACATTTCACTGCAAATCCACATCAGTACAGTGCGTTGCAGTACGAAAAATACAGTCTAAGAAGTCAAACGGACAGAAAAAAGACAGACGGAGAGGCAAAAGAAAAGGAAAGCATAACTAGAGCAAAGAAAGATGATATTGTGACTTCAATAGAGTTTGCTCACTGTCAGCATCCTTCTCAATTTCTCCTAATTCTGTCAGAAAGTTCACCGATTTCATTTCATAGCCCGTCGAGGTCACATCCTCACTGCTGTGACACGATTGGACAAACAGGTGCCATCCTCTCCCAGTCTTTCTCTTCCTCTCCCTCTCCCTCTCCCTCCCTCTCTCTTTCCTCACCCTTTTTCCTTTTCCAAAAATACCTTTAAAACCAATTAGTGGAATTAATTTCACTTATAGCAAGTTAATTATTTTGTGATGGATTGTGAGAGGGAGGAGGCGAGGAAGAGAAAAAGGGAGGAGAGGAGGAGGACAATGAAAAGAGCAGAGGAACCTGAGAGGAGTCCTCAGGGGAGAGCTAAACTTAGTCTCTCTTTTTAGTCTTTCGGTCTCTCCGTCGCTCTTCTGCTTGTTCTCGATCCAATCTATCTGTTTTGTCTCTTGTTCCACCTGTCTGTCATCTCCGCCTTTTGTCTTCCTCCAGCTCTCTCCATCGCTTTGCATTCATTCGTCGTTACAGTCCAATTTGGTGAGTCACCACGGAAAATGCACAACAAATTAGAACTCAAAACCACATCGTTTATTGTTTGTAAATGACAAATTAAGAGCTCTTGGAGGAGGTCCACTTTAGATGATTCCATATGTATCTATCTTGTATGTAGCAGCTAAAGTTCCTACTTAATTTAGGGCGTTGTCCAAAGTACACACATGATTGATTGTTCACCTGTCAGGAGCTCTACAGATGAAAAACCTCCCTCGGAAAGTAATTCCTCATCACTTCACTGTAAATTCCAATCGACATCTGAGTCCTCTTCAATTAAAAAACGATTCCTCCCACGTGTGTTGATTAAGCAATAAAAATAAACTGTGCTTCCAATCAACAAAGCACGTGTGAGTGTGTGCGGCAGGCTTTTCCTATGACACCGCAGGTCACGGTCGATACGTCGTTATTGATCGGAGGAGAGGATGCTGTGGTGTAGAGGTCAGAGGCTGGTGTGGGTGTTGTGGGTTAGTGTTGTATGTTGTTACATAATGATGATGACCACACACACACACACACATGCTTTGAATACTTTGATTTTTTTTCTGGTGTTTTCACTTTTAAAACCTTCCTTAAAAGCCTCAAAGGAAGGTCAGTGTTATGCTTTCTGCACCTGAAATGGTTCTCTAGGGTTCGTACAATGGAAATTTCATCTGTAGGCGTTTGTTTGCAGCCCAAAATTTGTATCCTCTACAAGGGCAGTAGTGTGGATGTTTAAGAATATGTAGACGACAACCTACTGTGCATGTATAGAATGAGAGCCGCCCAGTTGAAGCAGGCTAGAAAGTAGTAGTAACCACAACTATGAGTACAATCAAGTCTTAAAGCTGCACTAAGTCTGTATTTTAAAGCCCTCATACCTTTGTTATGAGCCCCTCTTGCCATATGAGTTCCAAAGCATGCAAAGATAGTCGAGCTAAAAGTTAGCATTCACATGTAGCTTGATCTGAGAATTGGACCCTGCCTTCCCAAGTACAAATCCTCCATCTCACCGATCACACCATCATATTCTGCTCTACCTGTGGCGATTTTTCACCACCTTACCTGCTCTAAAGCCTGACAGCCGAGGCAGGAGGAAGTGCAAGAGTCTAGTTTCCCATCAGACCACTTGATTTGTGATAAGCTGAAAGGTTAATATGCAATTTTTGACCAAGAATGCCCCCCAAAAAACATCCTACCCCAGCTTTAACTCCCAAACTGTCGTGGATGAACAGCTCACTATTATGCAGCGACAGGATTCTCTGCATCCGCTGCTTTACAGCGCCATCGAGATGATGCTGAGCAAGCTTGCGACTTCCTCTTAAGCACTCTTGATGTATTAAAGCCTTTGCACCATGTGAGAAAGAGCTAGATAAATGCTGCACACAAAGACAAACTGCTACCAATCTCTGCATGCATTCCTAGAAGAGAGGGGGAAAAAAAACACAGGATTCTGAGTGGAAAGGCCATTATGTCATAAAAGAAGACTTATGCAGTGTCTCCGACTGGGCTGTAGCGAGCTTTATGCTTTGCTCTTTTATATGCTTTTGTGTTCTAGTGAATCATCGCTCTCAATTTCGTTTTTATTCGGTTCTATTGATCGGATTTTATCTGTGTAAGTAATTGAAGCCCTGTTTTTGCTTCTCTTCTCTTCACTTCTCTTCTAACCATTAGCATCCACAGTAGTCTGTGGTTTTCCCAGATCCCCTCCACCCCACCCCACCCCCCACCCCCCCACACTCTCAGTCTGGGAAACCTTCCAGCTCCAAATGCCACATGGCTTCCCAGTATTCCAGATTATTTCGCCTGGAAGTCGGACGAGGAACGCCTTTGTGTGTCTTTTATCCCTAAACAGGACAAATTCACTACAAGGGGTAAAAACAGATTTTAAAAAAAAACACGAGCAGAAAGCAGTTTAAACTTTAGGTGCACAAATACAAAGAGAAGAACACATGTGTGAGACGGTGGAGCTGATGGCACTTCAGTGTAAATGTTTACAATGGGGCTCGTTGGTTATGAGAGCAGGAATGCAGGAGAGAAAGAAGTCTGTTCGTGGCCAGCGATTTAATAGCTTTATGACTCAGAAGTACTGGCAGCCATGAGGTACGATTGTTCTGTGTGTGTGTGTGTGTGTGTGTGTGTGTGTGTGTGTTACAGTCAAGCCTCGCACATGAGCGGTAAATGAGAAGTCACTTGTTGTTTATTGAAACATCAAACCTCCCAACCACTTAACCACATACACATACACAACTCATTGCTGACACATTGTGGGTTTTTTGTCTCTTGTCCCAGAATACTATGAAAATGTGGACACACACACGCATCTTCAGGCAGGGGGTATTTAGCCTCTCTCTGTGTTGAAAGTGCTCCAGAGAGGCTCTTTTCATACCAAGATGATCTGCTCACCCCGAACTGGGTTGTGGGATTGCACAAGCTTTTTGCATACCCATTCTAGAAGCAGGCAGAGACCCACATTTTAGTATCAAAACTGGGTTTAAGGTTAGTTTAGGGTTAGCCAGGTAGTGGTTGTGGTTAGGTCAGGTCTTCACGGAATGAATGAATCCTCCGTAGTGACGGAAACATGACTGAGGGTGTGTGGTTATGTGGTCAGTAGTGTCTTTTGTGAGTGACTTTTCATTTTTTATTCATTTTGACATTTTTAGGGTTAGTAGTTTAATAAAATATCACTTAAATGGCAAAGATATGGAATAGTAAAATCACTACAGTGCATTTTTTTGTTGGTTTGAGTGAGCAGTGAATTAAAGAGCCACCATTCCCCTACTTTTTGGGGTTTTCCCTTTTCTTTAGTCCGTATATAGCTGCTTTTTTGTGCATGTAAAATATCTGCAAAGTTTTAAAGTCCACACCAAAGGGAGTTATTCTCTCCCACAGAAAAACATGGCTCCTTACCTGCCCGAAACGCTTCATTTGAAGTTCAGGCTTTTCTTCAGTTGCGTATTTATGTCATACACTGAAAAAATCCAACATCTTACCAAGTTTGTTTGTCTTATTTTTAGTCAAAATGTCTCAACCCACTTGATTTAAGATAAATTCACTTCAAAAGTAACATTTCAGCAAGATGGAGGGACTTGTTTTAAGACAAATTTTCACTTATTCTATTGGCAGATTTTTTTCACTTATTTCGAGGTAAAAGTGCCTTGAAATAAGTTTTTTTTTTCTTGTTTTGGGAGGGGCATTTTTTCTTCAAAGTTCAGGTGTTTGAGGAAGTGTGAGAAAAACTAAAAAATATAACTAATACTGGCACATAAGAGGTTAACAAAGGTGCTTTTTTTGCCTAGAATTCGAGATTGACAGCAGTTTCATATCAGTATGATAAATGTGAAAGCTATATACAACTAGCAGGCAGGTGGGTTAGAATAAAGGCTGGAAACATTAGGAAACTGAAAGCTAGGAGTGATCTGGTTGCCTGGCAACCATTATGCACAACCTCCCATAAAACAATCACTTGTTGGTTTTACACTTTTTGTACTGATTAAGCAAACAATATATGGTATAATGATATCTGGCAGGTATCAATTCTCTTATAAAAACCTCAGCAAGAAAGCATACAAGCGCATTTCCCAAATAGTCTTTCATGTATTTCTAGCTATGTATGTTTGCCTGCGTGTGGTCCTTGGAATGTGTGCTTGAGGCAAGGTTACTGCCAAGCAAAATGTGAATAAAAGAAACCAGCAAACACATGATCTCAACCAAACACTTTGATTGCGTACTGGGAGGGGCCACTTTGTTTTTACTGCTGTAACTGAGTTAAAAATGCAGACAGTGTGACGCAAAAAAAGAGAAACAAAGAGGAGAGAGAAAGCAAAAGACGAGGAGGGAAGGGAGAACGAGAGAAAAGCAAGAAAAAGGGAAAGTTGGATGTGCAACGAAAGAAAGATGATGCTACTGGTGCGCTTGAGGATGACTCATCCATAAGCTAGTGATGCCTCACGGACACACAAGTACACACAAATACACACTGAATCCTCAGACGCACACATACACACGCACTACACACAAATATTTAGTCATACGCTTGAACACATACGCAAACACACATTCATACACACACAAGTACAACAGTCATCCATTAGTCTGATACTGATTCAGTGAGACATGCGTGTTGGTTCAGCAGCTTGTTCCTAATGAGCCAAAATGGCCGCTGCCGCGCCACAGTTTCCAGGCCAGAGCAGGGAATGGCCCCTGGGGCAGAAAAACTGGGCGAGAGGAAGGATTGGAGGGGCTGGATTTAAATGGAGCTCATTAGCTCATGGTAGCAGTGAGAGGTCCCTGCACACTGAGGAGAAGCACACACACACACACACACACTCAGGCATGAATGCAAACACAGATGGATTGTCTTGTACGTACAGTATGCTTTCCTGTGATTTCCACTGAGGAGACATGAGGCAGTTCAGAAAAGAGAAAAGAGGGTGAAGGAAAACGGGGAAATAGAAAGAGAGAGGAGCAGTGATTTTTGGTTTGGTGAGGACAACTGGCAAGCTCGCCGCTTCTGCAGATGGCATAGAGACTCGCATGTGTGTTTGTGTGTGTGATTTTTGCCAGTCGTACCCCCTTCCCTGCCTTCCCTGCTTGTCCACCCACTCAACATATGTCCTCCTTTCCTCCCTTCCTCTCCTCGTTCCTAATCCCTCCAAACATCATATATTTTGTCGTGTCATTTGCACCAGTTTTTCTGTGCAGAGCAGAAACGCGAGTGTTACGTTGGTGGCATGTTTTTTTTGTTCTTACTGTCACAGAAAAATGCCCTTTGTGTTCCACTTCAGCTTTCTGATGTATTTATATCGTGCACACACACACACACACACACTGTGCCTTTTTCACTCTGCAGCCAAACTCTCATCAAAGGGGTGTTTGATTTCTTCTTCTGTTGCCCAGGCCCCACATGTCCCAGTAGGCTGGGGGGTATAAAGAGCAGGGAGGGGCTGAGCCGTACAGCCCAGCACCCACTAAGCCTCAGAACTATAAATCTGCAAAAAAAAAACCCAATAAAACCTATTAGATGCTTTGTATTTGTCAGTCAAACATTTTGCTAATCTTTGCCGAGGAATTTCATATGAGATTTGTCATGCATCTGCTCTACTTTGTCAGGATTTGTAGAATTATACATTGATCAAATGCTTTCAATGTGGAATAAAACATCTATAGTATCTTACTTTTCCAATGCATGTGTCACTTTGTATTAATATCGTGAAGCCAGCCTAGACTTTGAATGATTGGTGATAAGAATGTGCTGGTAAATCAAGGCAGAGATCAACAATCAATCAACTAAATTTCAAATTCAGCTTACAGAAAGCAAAATAACAAGCTCTCTCAAAGTTTTACATTTTTGTACTTAAACGTGTGATTTGCTCATACTACAGAGTGATTACTTTTTAGGGTTTTACAGTCAGTGACTCTGTGTCAAGCTTTCTAATTGGCTCAGAAGATTTGGCATCTGTGCGACTGTAGGTCACAGTCTGCAGGACTCTGGCGTAGACTCAATATGGTGACATAATGTGTTCACTGTGCTGTTTTGATGGGTGAGTTTTGGACTGATGCTATTGTTTAAGCTGCGCAAACTGAAAGTGAACTTAACCAGAAGAACAAGTTATGGACCGACTTATATCTGAGTGCAGCATGTGGATTTTAGAGAGTTAAGAGTTACATTTAATAATAATAATAATAATAATAATAATAATCTAACCTTTATTGATCCCCTTGGGGAAATTCCTTCTCTGCGTTTGACCCATAGTCAACCTTAACTATACATACTAGGAGCAGTCAGGGGTTAAGGGCCTTACTCAAAGGCCCACAGTGGTGGTGACTGGGACAAGCAGTCACTCTCACTCTCCCACCACAACTTCTTGCCAGTCTGGTGGCGATGGCAATAGCAGCTGAGACAACAAACATTACGAATAAAAGTCAGTATGCTGCAATATCAGTTAAACAAATCATCAACATTCATCCATTAGCTATACCTGCCTCATCCTACAGAGGGTTGCAGGGATGATGGATATAGGATACACCCTGGACAGGTCAAGCAACGAGACAAACAATGATATATGCTCACACTGACACTATACAACCAATTCAGAATCATTAATTGACCTACCATGCATGTCTTCAGACTGCTGGAGGAGGTTGAATCTAACTCAGAGCCCTCTTACTGTGAGGTAACGATGCAATGATGCAGCCCCAAGGTAGATTATATAAAAAATATTGAGAATCAGGTGGAAAACCAATAAAAATCTAGTATATTTTTTAATTTTTTGGCCGTTTAATGGTTGTATCACATATAGGCAGTGAATATAGGTAGAGAGAAAGATGTGACAGGTGACAGCTTTATATTTTATCATCTTAATGTTGGACACTTTCGCTATAGTGATGAGGTTGGTGGACTGTGAAAACATCAGGGACTATGATAGAAAAAGGAACTAAACTGCATTCTAAATTAGGTTTTAAGGGAAACATATTGTATTTTCTGCTAGATTTCAGTTCTAATCAGCATCTCTTTGCCGTTCATTTCATTGCTTTACTGTTACTTCTTTTCAACCACCCAATTATATATCACATGGGGTGGGACCTGTCACCATGGTAACCCTGGATACAGATGAGAAGCTTCAAACATGTAGTGAAAGGGCTGTACTTTAACACAAACCATAACCAACCAAATGATTTTGGCGCCTAAACTTAACCAAGCGTCTGACATGCATTTATCGTTGTGAAAGTGTCAACCAAAGTGTGATATTTTCTGACATCGGGCCACATAGTTTGGTGACTACGTAAGGAAATTACATCTCCCTGAAAACATAATTGAGAATGCAGTTTAGTTGTATAGGAATGTGATTTTGTGGAACCAGGGCTCATGTTCTGTCCCTGGAAATGTCTGACGTGTTGCACCATTTTATTTGTACATTGGAGTGGTTTGAGAGAAACTAACAGGGATTGTTGCAGCTATGTGGCATGCATCTCAAACATCAGTCCACCGTTTGAAATAGCATAGAAACTGGAACCATTCGTTCAGTTCCACTGTTGGAACTTTGTTGCTTTACACACCCATATGCCCTTCACTGTTTCCTATCTTATCCTCATTCCAGCTGTGACCTTGTGAATAAAGGCAAAATACATAAAACAGTTAAACATATGGAGCATTTGAAAAAAACATCAATTATCTCTGCCAAGGAGGTCATGTGATGGTTGACGCTGGTTTGTTTGTTTGTTTGTGTGTGTTCAAAATAACTCGAAAAGTAATGTACATATTTAGATGAAATTTTCAGGAAATGTTTGAAATGGGACAAGGAACCAATGGTAAAATTTTGGGAGTGATCTGGATTATCGTCTCCATCCAGGAATTTTTTTTAATGTAAGTGTAACCGGGTGGACAATTAAATGCGGTTTTTGGGGTAACCACCTGTGACCACATGAGATTTTGGGTCTCCATGCGACAGACAGTGCAATGGCGGAGTTTTCTTTCCTTCCTGAGCGACATACGCATGGTTGGGCCGGCATTCTTATCTTCATTTGTCTAAGAAGCTGGGAGGCTGTTAGGAGCTGCTGCGCTAGAGGCTACACCTGTTCATTAGGTCGGCTAGGGTGAATGCCGCATTGTCGGTAGGACATTTGAACTGTATGTAATTACATCTGTATCTGTAACGTTCCATACAAAATATGCGAATTGTGAGATTGTGTTGGGGGTGGACTGAAGCTCCTTGGCGCAGGTATGCACTCTCTGAGAGCTTTTCTAGTTAAATCTTAGTACGCCTTTGTTAGATGGTTATCTCAGCGAGACGACAGGAAATGAAAGAGATGACCACAGCTGAGGTTTTAATCTTAACCACAGATGAACCCAAGAAGGAACTTTTTATTTTCTACCCTCTCAATCCCCAAATCTACTGTTTGGAAAATAAAGGCATGTTATCTTTTTAAAAATCGCCAATTTACACAATTTATCAGAAAATATTTTTAGATTTTCAAGTTCCCGACGGTTCTTGAACTAAACATTAATGATGTGCTGTTCCATTGGAGAAAAACAGCCATGTCTTAGTTTGAAATTAAGATTTTCACAAAAATAACTTTACGCCTCATTTGTTTGCACCCATTCTGTAACAAATGAAAAAAAATCTGTGCTCCTGTCGCGTAACAAAAATTCAAGGAGTTTTGAAATGAACTGCAGGCAGTGTTTAAGTAGATCCGAGAAGAGACGACAAGGGACACTGAGAGGAAAACAAAACATGATCAATAAAATAAAAGCAGCATAGCTCAAAAATGGTGTACAGAGGAGCAAGTTGTTGGAAGATACATTCAGCATGGTGAAATATTTCTCTAGAGCTGAAGTGCAGAGTGAAAAACGAAGGATTTGCAGAGCTTGTTGTAGTTACCATTTTTTCCCCTTGTACTGGTGACACTTGTGGCACCTGTTGATTCCAGTTATTATTTTTTTTAAATTTTCGTTAATTAAACAATCAAAGTAATCTGCTCTCATTCTCCCTCTCATTTTTTTAATAGAAGTTTTCCCTACTTCAAGTCATGGTTGTGCTGTTTCCTTGAAGGGGCAGGACTTTATATTGCAGTGAAAAATGAGCCCTCAGTAAGTTAAAATGTGACAGGAGCCGAACACTCCTTATGGTCCAGAGGGTTAAAAGACCAATGACATTTCTATCTTGGTTTGGATTTACAGAGTGCTGAATTAAGTATTCAAGTCTGTCAGTCCACCTTAGACAATAATCAGTCTGTGGGTGACCTGTTTTTTCCCTTTTCATTTATTTTAATATAACTTAGTGACTGTTGCATAACTTGACTTCTAAGGGTTGCTTTGCTCCTACCTCTGTTCCCATGGCCCCACATCACCTGATGGTTAGAGCTTGAGTCATAAACTTAACACTCCCTCCGAGACCGTGTCGATGCCAGACTGTCGAGCTCAACTATGAGAGCACATTCATTAGCGTTTTATTGCTTTGTGAGCACGACAATTAATTGCAAGCGCGCACAGAAACAAGCACACACACACACACGCACGTCTTTCTTTTTTTGTTCTAAAAATGACAGCGCCGAGACACGTACTGTGTGTCATCTTCGCTTTAAAACACACAAAGACATTACCACATGTGCTTCGTTTCACGGCTCCCTGGTGTGTTGTACTTCAGACCACGGTTTCTCTGCATACGTGCTCCTCTGAGATCACGTACATGCACACACACATGCGCACTCCCATAATGCATCTGTGCCTCCTGCGAGGACACTTATTGACTTAACGGTAAAATGGCGTCACCTCGGCTCCCCTCCACTGTGTTGATGAAGCTTTTATTGAAGGAATCTTAATAGTGGTTAATTGTAGCTTCGTTTATAGCCTCGGGGCCGTCTGTATTTGTGGCTGATCTGCAGATAATGACAAGTGTTCGGAAAGGTTTTTTTTATGACGTGTTCCTCCTAATAACTTTAATAGTGGCACAAAAGTTATTAACCGTTTTACTGCACTTTTGATTTGCGGTACAATATTCTGCCTTTATTCTTTCTCCTTAATGAATTTCACAATTCAAACTGCTTATGTGCACTTCCAGCACTACCTTTGCCTTCTTTTCTTAAATTAAATGAGAGCTTCTGGACCACTGCAAACACATTTTTACACTCTCTGGCGTTCGTGACCCTACTTTCAAATCGATTGCTGTTTAAAACTTCAGTAAGACTGGAAACAAATAAATAAATTAACCTGTTTTGCCGCCTGTTCCTTCTTCTTCTTCTTCTTCTTCTTCTTCTTTTTCTTCTACTATTTTCAGAGTCAGGTGCTGGAATCAGGCAAGGCTGATTTTAATTAGGTGCTAAATAATAGAAAATCAGGGCAGAATGAATTGGTCAACACAGACACAAGTGCAAAGAAATACTTTTTTTGGAAAGTGTTAGAGCAGGCCAGATTTGCTGATGAAAACTGGAAATCAGGCACCAAAGAGGAGCTATTGCAACACATGGAAAACAGTGAAACCACCTGCCGAATATTGCTTGGGTGCTACTAAAACAGCTCTGGCCTTTCAGGGCTTGGGTAAAAGACCTGTAGGGGTGTCCTGTGGTGTCTGGAACCAGGAAGTTGGCAGTGGATCCTTTGAGTCTTGTCGAGATTTTGGTGATTGGGCTTGTTCTGAATGCTTAATGGGGTTTTGGGGGCCGGGTCAACATCCTGAGCTCTTGGTCATGTTCCTCGAGCCATTTCTGAGTGGTTTTTGCAGTGTAGTGGGGCATATTGTCCAGCTGAGGGAGGTTGATGCTGTCTGATAATGCTGTAGCAATGTTAAGATGACTGGTACAGATGAGTTCTAGGACTAAAGATTTCACAGTAGAACACTGTATTGTAACAAGATGATCAATACTAATAACTTTACCAATTAGTGGTTTTAATGTTTTTACTGGTTGGTGTATGCAGTCCCTACATTTTATCCAAATTTACAGCAGTCATTTTTTATGAAAATTGGAGAATTCTTGACACACTGAGACAAGTAGCTGAATAATGTCAGTTTCAATACATAATACACTGATCAGCCACAGCATTATGACTGACAGGTGAAGTGAATAACATTGATCATATTGGTACTATGTGCTGTTCTGCTGGAAAACCTTGGATTTTGACATCCATGTTGATGAGACTTAGACACTCAAATAAACACTGTCCCACAACAAGCACACTCCCTCATGCAAATGGAAATCCCAAATGTCACCTGGCCTACCCCTGCAGAAAAACGCACCTCACCACATCGAAAAGACATCAAACAATCATAATGTATACTGTATCAGACAGAACAAACAGCAGATTATTCTGTAACTTTCAGTACATTCAGTCACACTTTTGGCAGCAAAGGGAAGTATATCACGAGGTAGTCATGGTAACCATTATGGAGCTTGACCATCGATGTCTACAAATCCATAAGTTGTGTCTGATTACAAATGGAGCGTCTTCTAAAACTTTAACACATGAGAAATTATATAATTTGTATGGTGTGAGCCCAGGAGCAGGAACAGTTAATCACATGGCCCAACATCACAGCTGATGTGAATCTTTCAAAATTAGGCCCGTTGAAATGTGTGCTGAAAACAAAAGCGTGAAACATGCGAGGAGAATGCAATACAAGGAATTTAGTTATTTTTTATTTCCCAGATATTTACCCCAGAGTGTCAGGCTTAATTAACGGTTTCTAAACACGGCCCTGCTGAGGGGCATATGATAATAAATACTGTGAACTGAATGCTGTGGTCTGATCAGATGAGCAGCATGTTAATGGCGACTGTTATTAGATGGTGTTGTGCGAGTTTACTGTACTCTGCTGTTTAATTAGGAAGGTCATAAAGAGAGTCAGAGAGTCAAGTTTTTAACAGTATTTTTTTCAGCTAAGGCTGTGTTAATACTTTAGAAACAGAATATTATTAGTTAGTAATTAGTGTTAAACCTTTTGGTGTTGGGGTGCGTTCAAGAGACTTGTTCCTGCAGCTTTTTTTCCTTTGTAAGATGTTTTCAAGCCTATATAGGAAGTCTAAATAGAAAATTGGTTTTGCATGTTCCAGCTAGCATTATCATGCATATCTTACAGTGTCTTATAGCTGCAGTGATTTATTGATGCATCAACTATTAAAATATCACGGTCTTTTGATTTGAGTAGGTTTTTAAGGAAAAACAGTCAAAAATTTCTTTGATTCCAGCATCTTCAACTACAATATTTAAATTTTCCCCCTCCTCTATGACAACACACTAAAAATCTTTGGGTTGCGGAGAAAACAAGACCATTGAGGACGTCGTCTTGAGCTTTGGGAAACACCAATCAACAATTCTGTCCATTTTCAGACGTTTTATAGAATAACTATAACATTCAATGGATTATTCAACAACTGAAATGATTGTTGGTTGCAGCAGGGATGTGTACAGAGCAGCCGTGTGGTTTCGCACTCGGAGAACAGAGTCGTTTAAAGGACAAACACACAAACCCATTGTGCTGCAGGCTGTTTCTGAAATCGTCCTAATGTCTGAATTTGCATTTCATTCATGAAAGGCTTATATAATAAGGATACGGTTTGGTGATATTATGGCTTTGTTGGGAATCAATTATTAATGGTGTTATGTTAAACAATTGGCGGTGTTTTCCAGAGCACAGACATCTCATTAGAGTTCAGCAGTCAGAGGGAACCTGCCGGAGGGACTCTGACCTCCTGAACATCTCTAAAAAGGCTCAGTGAAAGCAGACACATGTTGTTTGTATGTGCATGTCTGTGTAATAAGATTAAATGCAATCTAAATAGAAAGCGGAAAATAGCAGAGTGAGTGTGAAGATGTGAAATATTAGTTCGATTTTTGACTTGTTTCAGCCTCACAAATAGCTTCCAGTGGAGGTTTTTGACAGCAGAAACACCCCCAGATATGCTTCAATTTCCTTCTTTTCCCAAATAATTCTAAACCTTCCTTTAAAACGCCATAGTGAACACTTCCATTGTGCCATCTGCTAACAGTTACAGTGGCCAAAACATGCTACGTGAATCATAACAGACAGGAAAAGATGTATTACGCTTTCAAACGTGAGCATGGAATTTGATTCTTGCCATTAGAATTCAGTGCAGAACTCATATTTCAGCAGTGATCGAAACACAGCACATGCATGGGGGATTTTTTTTTTTTAAGTGAAGCTATAATGAAAATACACAAAAGGCGTTGCTCAAACATTACATTGTGGTTACCTTGGTAATGCTTCATTCCCTCCACACATGAAGACCTCTTGCATGACTGAATATTTTCTAAGAGACTGACACCTTGTTGTTTCATCTATTTTTTTCTTTCTTACTGTGGATTAAATCTGTTTTCCCCGTGCAGGGAAAGTGCTTTCAAGAATGTTAACTGCATTTCGGTCCATGCTCTGCTTCACATTAATACAGCTCCACACACTCCCTCCTGGCAGCTGCCCAGTGCAACCACAGTCTCCTGCTGTTGGTTGCTGGAGCAAATGGGGGTTACATTCCTTGCTCAAGGGCATAAGGGGAGTATTAGTCGAGCAGTGTCGCCAACAAATTTTTCTCCTCGTCTTTGATTGTAGCATTACAGAGCTGCCGCAACTTCCCGCTCTTTGCGCTGCACTTTAACCTCTCGCTGACCTTGTGGCAGTAGCAACAGGCTTTTGTTCGCAGCTGCAGTTTTCCTAAAAGAGTGAAGCGGGTGAGTCCTGCTGGCACACTTGGCAAAGACTTTATACTGGCCGACAGAGGAGGGAAGCAAAAGAAGAAAAATTCAACCTTGAGAGTGAGATTTTGATGGTGTTGGTGGTGATGTAGAGATACTACAGTGTCTTTGTCTAGAAAATGGGAGGTTCAGTCAATATATTGTCCTATAAATACAAAGTATGCAGCATATGAACTGCGGTGCATGTGTTTTAGGCAGCTTCCAATTGAAATATGCTGGTATAGTGCATTATTTATTTAAAAGTTGGGTCGCATCCAAGTCATAATGCATTTAGAGGAATCATTTTCTGTAGAGGAGAGCAGCATTGTTTCCTATGAGGACACTAGAGGAGTTATTAGTTGGTTTACTTGAGTACCCAAGTTGAAATGAGAGATTTTTACATGTTTTCCCATTGAAGAATGAATGTTTGCAAGACGACTGGAGGAAGTGAGCGACTGAACGGGGAAAAGATGGTTTGGTTCACTGCCAACACGGCAGCTTTAGCAGCCAGAGCAGACATCCATCAGTGTTTGGATTCTGGCTGGTGATATTTTCAAAGCTTTGGCTGTAGAATCGATACAAATACAACAAAGCAATAATCAAAACCAGAAATAAGCAAATCATGAGTTGGAATTTTTTTTGTGGTTTTAAAGATTGACTTTTTGTGTGTTGTGACTTCCATGAAGAGAGAACAGTGGAGGACAACCAGTAAGCAGGAAAATTGTAGTCAGTTTGATGGTGGTGGTTCTGGTAATGTAGCTACATGGATCCAATGAAACAATGACCACGCACCATACAGATGTCTTTAAAGAATTTTTGGATCTTCTCTTCAGCAACATGGTAAAAATACAAGAAAAATAAAGGTTATAATATTCATGATGTCTTTTCCACACAAAAATGCCATTAAATAAACCAAAATTATAGAAAATGTATCCCAATGTCCATAGAAAGCCACATCAACTAACACTGTTCACAACATTACCAATTAAAATACAATTACTGTGTGTGCCACTTATGGATCAAAAGCAGAATTAGATTGTTTTCGGGGCATATATCATTAACAGTGGTTCCTGCACAGTCATGCTCTTAAGTCATGGGATCCATTACACTAATTACTATCACATTCTAAACCAAGCATTACTTTAAAGTGGTACAGTTTCACCCTTTCAACATCTTTTTTTTATGACATTTAAAAGACACATGACTGCATGGACTGTAATAGTCATGAAGTGACATAATGAAACATATCTCTGGTGAAGGTATTTTTATTGTGTTGTTGTCTTTGCAGAATTTTCTGCATGAGTAAAGGTCCTCTGTGTTCCCATAAAATCATAATCATAATGTCAAAGGTCTAATAAATTATATGTGCAGATAGTGTGAAAAGGTATATCTAATGTGCATTGTTAGATGGAGTTCCAGAGTTAACTTACTGTTGTGTGTTTGCAGTGTTTTGCTAGTTTTACTAGGAGCTCATCCTGCAGTTGAACAGAACAGGTCAGATGATGTCAATTAAGGCAGCAATATTCTAAATGGTAAATACACGTGAATAAGTTTTCCAGGCACGACTTGATTCTGCGCCATACAGGTGGTCTTGTGCGGTCTTTTGCATCATGTGACCTTGTCAAGGTTGAGGTCTTCCATTCAGGCAGATTTTTAAAATGTATGCAATTACTTTACTGGAAGGCACTTTGAATGAAAGCATGTCTGAATGGCATGTAGAATACAATGTGGGAGCCCATTGTGCCCTTTGCTAATGTAAAGGGCAGATGTGAGGAAGGAGAGCGAGGACGATGGGGAGACAAAAACAGGGTAGGAAGAAAAGGACTGAATGAGAGTGATGGAGAAGGTGGAAAAATGATCGAAAAATGAACAATGCAGTCATATAAACTTGTTCAAACTTGTATTTCGTGTCTCAGAAAGCAAACGCAGTTGTCAGATATGTTATTTCTACTAAATTCAGTGGAATGTAAGTGCTGATATTTTGGCTTTTGACCTACCTACCCCACAGTCTCAGGCCCTCAAGATGCAGAAAAAGAAGCTTGTTACTCAGGATGCAGCTAAATGGTTAATATGTACACTGCTAAGACACAGAGCCTGATGGAGATCATTAGATGTAAGGATCAACTCACAGAGAGAGACAGGTAGAGAGACGGTTCGTATCTGGGTTACTCTGGCCTCACATCTCTCCACTGCAGATGAATATTAATAAGGAGTTATTAATATCTGCTGCCTGCACTGTGTGCGTGAATATGTGTGTATGTGAGGTCGACATGGAGGCGCAGAGTGAACAAGCCGTCCTCCTCTCGCTTCTCCTCCTTCTCTTCTAGACGATCACTTTTTCCTTGTCTTTCGCCCTTCTCATGCTGACTTTTCTTCTTCTTCTCTCTTGGTCTCTCACCACTGCATTCATCCTTTGTGTCTATCACAAGCTCCTTATGTTTCAGAGAGGAATGCCGATGATGCCGATACTGGCTCCAGTTTTGTTATAAATCACTTCATTTTCTGCTGTTTGACAGCTATTATGGTACATTTCCTCGACTGCAATATTTCAAAGAAGAAAATGTCTCAGTCGCTTTTTGCGTAGCCTATCATCCATCTTTGCAATGTGCATCATTTTTGACATTTCTTATGCTGACTGTCTTTGACACTCAAAGCCTGAGATATTGTTCGTAATGATGAGTTTGGAGATTTAAAGTGTGGTTTCTCAACTGTTGCATTCATGTTTTAACATACGGTCTGGTTCAAAAACATGCAACATTAACAAGACAACTCCTCCATGTTTTTAAATGCCTAATAGGAGACTGTTTCAAATTGGTAATCAGAATTGTGGATACTGATATATAATATACACCAATCAGGCATAACATTATGACCACCTGCCTAATATTGTGTTGGTCCCCCTTATGTGCTCAAAAATGCTCTGAACCATTAGACATGGACAAGAGGACCTCTCAGGGTGTCCTATGGGGTCTTGAACCAGGATGTTGGTACTGGATCCTTTGGGTACTCTGGTTTGTACAATGGGGTCTCTGTCAATCAAACTTGTTCCACTGCATCCTGTTGATTCTTGATCACAATGGGGTGTAGGAAGTTTGGAGGTCAAATCAACATGTTGGGCCATTGTCATGTTCCTCAACATGTTCCAGATTGTTTGATGTTTTTTCCATGTGGTGGGGTGCATTTTCCTGCTGGGGTAGGCCAGTGACATTTGGGATTTCCATTTACATGAGGGAGTGTGCTTGCTGTGGGACAGTGTTTATTTGGGTGTCTCAGTCTCATCAACATGGATGCCAAAATCCAAGTTTTCCACAGAACACCACATAGTACCAATATGATCAATATTATTCACTTCACAACTTCACAACTTGTTCCCTCAACAGCAGAAACACTCCTGTCGACTTGAAATCACATATTTGTATTATATTGTACAAAATCTGTGTGAAAATGACAGTCTGTAGTTTTATGGAGGGGTTGCCTGGCAACCTCACAGTGATGGCATGACTCCAGAAAGTTACTACATCTGACCAAGAAGTGCCATGGCAAAAAAAACACCAAAAAAACCAACAACATTTTGTTTTTACACTTCAGATTAAATGTGTTTATTAGTGATGTTTAGAGGTGCACAAAGGCAGAATCCGTTGCCTTTGGACAGAACTAGGCTGACTGATTCTCTGTTATTTCCAGTCTGGATGCTAAACTAAGATTCACTGTAGTATGATGTCAGTCTTCACTTATATTTCCCAAGATGTTGGCGTGTTACTTGAACATTAGGGGTAGATTATGGTTATGATTATAAACATATATAAAAACAAAGTCAAAAAAGAGAGAGGTGAGTTGATTTGTGAACATTTAATCAAATCATTTTCTAACATTCGCATGTCAAGAATATGCAAAGCATCTTCCAGTAGCTTCAGTCCAGTTGTGCTTTATTCCTTGTGCAATGCTGTTTCCCTGAATAATCCTTCAAATATATCATAAAGGAAAATTAATAATTCTGAAGGGAGGACAGGCTCTTTCTGCTCTCAGTGCTGATTGGTTTCTTTTGATAATTTCCCCCCTCATTGGACTGCATTTACCAGCAAAGAGGCAAACAGGAATTACAGGGTGAAAAAGAAAGAGGGGTTTCACATGCAAAACTGATCCCTCGCTGGACTCAAACCAGAGACTTTGCAGTTATATGGCATCCACGGGAGACACTTGGCTACCGAGGCTGAGGGATTTTTTTCCTAACGGATTTGAAAGTCTGTCGACCTCGACTAATTAAGTGCTGCGTGTTTCAAATAATTTCTAACTTCGAATCCATATTTGGATCTTATTAACATTTTGGTTCGTCGTTTGAGTGCTTTCACTTCACGAGCAAAATCATCCGAGAGAAATTCACACTTTATTGTGTCATGAAAGAAAAAAGACCTCGCTGGATTCAGTTCAGACTTTTTCAACTAGCCGGCCAAGGGGCTGATTCCACTCGATTTCCAAAGTATTAAACAGCTTAAAACCAACGTCTTATCTTTAGCTTAAAGTTAGCCCTCTGAGGATTTACTATAATATGCCTTTGTTATAGCTATTGTCACTTGATGAGGGATAAATGACAATTAGCTATGTTTTACAGTCCCTGTGAGCTACTCTGATTAATTTCCTGAAGACACAGAATTTATGTGAAAAAACTCTGTGTATGTGTGTGTGTATGTGTGTGTGTGTGTGTGTGTGTGTGTAGGTGTGTGTGTGTTAAATTGTGGAACGACATATTTGAAATAAACTGCACACAGTATATAAAAAATGATTTTGTAACATCACATGTTTTTTTTGGCAGAAAGTGGCAAAGCCATACATTACAGCCCCATTTTTATTACCCAAAGACATACAGCTCATACTTCCTGACCTCCTGGGAGTACAAACACATCAACCAAGCAGTGCTTTTGGACCATGATTGACAGTTTGAGGGCGGGGCTGTGCGGTAATATACTAGAAAGTCCAGATGACAATATGCTCTTGAATATGGAGCATGAGTGCATAATTCATATATTCCCTAGGCATTGCACTGTCACATGCATCTCATGTATGGAGTGCACACACACACTTTTTTTCATTTCCCCTCCTCTCAACTTTAAGAACCAGATAGCATGTTGCAGTTTAATGAATAAATCCATATATGATAGGGCTTTCATAGGTAGCGCTCACTGCAGTGAAGAGTGCGATGAGAGAGAAATACACAAATAAGTGTCATCAAAATGACCTTATTTGTAAAAAAACAAACGTGCCTCGCTGTCATCTCCTTTTGTTGACTGTGCAAAATGGGACAAACACCTACAACGAGCTGGGGTGCCAAATGAGGGGCATTTTATTTCCAACAAACAGTAAAACGAGCGGGAACTTCCCCTCGGCAGCAAGAATATTCTGTGCGGCGTGATAAGTTTTGTGTTGGTTCAGGAAGCCTCGCTGCAAGCATGTGACTGGCCACTTTGTGTATTTTCCACTTGTAAATTTCACGCATGTCCTGCTCTTGCTGCGTAAGGTGCGCTTCCGAGTGCACCATAATCGGGGGTGATCGAGGTTTGAAAGTGGGGAGCAGGTGTGTGTTTGTGTCCGCCGCACGTGTGTCAGCTTGTGTGCATGTGTGCGCGCCGAGGGTGGCAGGTGTGTGTGTGTGGTGTGTTCACTCGGCCGGATAATGGGCACATATGGACAGAGTGAGAGAGGAGACAAATGAGATGTACACATACTGTAGCTTGCAAAAAAAAAAAAATCATGCACAGAACTGATACCGGAGCCTCTTTTTTCTTTTGAATACACTCTCTGCATGTGTGTGTGTGTCTCCATGAGTGAATGGATGACACATAAATTGGATAAAAGTAGTATTAGGCTTACAACTGGTATTTATGTTGACAATGATAATGAGGGTTAAGCATGATGGGATGTCATACAAGGCCCTGACAAGCATCGAAGGAGTGGTAATATCTATGAAAAAACACATCAAAACACCTCCTTTATGCCGCTTCTTGTTGAACATTTTAGTTTAAATCTGGGTCTTAAAGTGGTTGTGAGGGGAAGCGGCGCTCTCGCAGATCAGATTGGTGACGGACCAGCCGAGAGAATAATTGTCAGCTATTTGAAAATGACAGAGAGGGAAGTGATGGGAGAAAAAGAGTGAGAAGCAGCAAAGCAGAGAGAGAGATAGAGAAAAATGGAGAAATCGGGGGAGGGTTAGATTAATGGAGGAAGGAGGAAGGGTGCACGACTGAAAATGAACTTGTCTGGCTGCTGGAGAGCCAGTGGAGGGAGTGACAGCTGTATAGATTAGGGAGAAAAGAGGGTGAAGGAAGAGGAGAAGCGGTGTCAAGGAGGAAGGAGGGCGGCTGTTAATGGGAGTGAGGGGGGGGATGATGAGGAAGAAGAGGAGGAAGAAGAGGTACAGTAGCGAAAGGAGGTCATCTTTCACAAGAAACAACATTTTAGCCACATGGCAAATGACTGCACTGGATTAAAAAATAAGAGCACTGGCTATAGGCCCAGTTTCCTGGACCTCACTAAGCCTGTTAAGTTTCTTATTTTTATTAGCAGAGCCGCTGTAAAGCATGTTTGTGTGTCTGCATGTGTGCGCCGCCCATTAATTAGTGTCTGATCAGGTGTCATCATCAGTTAATTGACTGATAATTACATCGTCACTGTCCACCCAAGTAGATCCCAGTTGGAATGAGTGCAGGAGGAAGAGAAGCAGATGGAGGAAGAGTGTGAAAAGAAACAGAAAGAAGATGATGCGAGAGGCTGATTTAGTGAGGGGTAATCTGATTGGTCCTTTTCTTTGCTTGTTAGCTGATTGAGCCAATTAGAGACTTTGGAAGCTTTTTTGCTGTAGTTTTTAGTTAATGTAACTGGTGACAAATACAAGACTGGACAATCAGAGCGCTATAGTCTGCACAAGCAGTATAGCAATGACATTTTACAGCGGAGTGCTCGGAGTTGCAGCGATAGCATCTGTCTCCAGTCTTTATCATTAAGTAGATAACAGCTCCACTGACTTGCGTTTGTATCGCAGCTCATTACAGTCTGCAGTTCAGTTCACACTGAAGTTCAGCTCAGTTAGGTTCACTTCAAGTTCAGACGGAGTGTATGCTGACTCTCTTTACAGCGCAGGGACTGATGCATAAAAGGCTGATAAAACACTTTGCTCTGTCTCTGTGGTTCATATTGATGAGTTTTAGTCTGTTTTTGGCATATTGAGCTTATATTTAAACTCAATGGCTGTAGCTTTTAAGCATTAAAATCAGTTTTAGTTCATTATTGGACACTGATCAGCCACAACAAGATAAATGGCCTGATTAATATTGTGTAGATAACCCTTGTGCCACCAAAGAAGCTCTGACCCATTGGGATGCACCTCTTCGGGTGTCCTGAAGTGTCTGGCATCAGCAGGCTGGCAGCAGATCCCTTGGGTTCTGTGAAGCCTCTATGTATCTGGTGTGGTCCAACTTGTTCCACGGATGCTCGATCAGATTGGGATTAGGGAGGTGTGGAGGCTGGATTAATGCTTTGGGCTCTTTGTGCTGTTCCTCGAGCTGTACCTGAGCAGTTAGAAAGTAATTGTTTTATTGTCACTGTGATTTGCACTGGACATTTTTTAGTGCATAATACATAAATACAAAGTGCATAGATAATTAGCAGGTACTCAGGTCCAGACAGTTACTGAGAGTGTTTGATAGAGTTCAGTTGTCTGTGTTTTTTTATAGTCAATTGCCCTGCTTGAGGAGCCTGATGGCCAGTGTGCTAGCTCTGCAATAATGTTTCGGTGGGTATTACATGTAAGGTCCACATGAATGCTAGAACCAAAGGTTTCCCAGGAAAATGCTACATTAGATCACGATGATCACTGTCATTCACTTCAGCTGTGATGCAGTCAAAATGCCATATTTTATTATTTAGGAATGAACACAAATATACACTGATCAGCCACAACATTATGACCACTGACAGATGAAGTGAATAACATTGATCATATTGGTACTATGTGCTGATCTGCTGGAGAACCTTGGATTTTAGCATCCATGTTAATGAGACTTAGACACCCAAATAAACATTGTCCCACAACAAGGACACTCCCTCATGTAAATGGAAATCCTAAATGTCACTGGCCTATCCCTGCAGAAAAATGCACCCCACCACATGTTTGCAAAAATATCAAACAGTCAGGAACATGTTGAGGAACATGACAACGGCCCAACATGTTGATCACCCCATTGTGATCAAGCATCAACAGGATGCAGTGGAACAAGTTTGATTGACAGAGGCCCCACTGCACAAGCCAGAGTACCCAAAGGATCCACTTCCAACGTCCTGGTTCCAGACTGAATAGGACACCCTGAGAGGTCCTTTTGTCCGTGTCCAGTGGTTCAGATCGTTTTTGAGCACGTAAGGGGGACCAACACAATATTAGGCAGATGGTCATAATGTTATGCCTGATCAGTGTATGTATAAAAATTCAAAAAAGCAGAAAAATGAAACAAAATATATCATTTGTAAAGGGTTAGCATGCACCTGATTACACCATAAACTGGATGTGGAAAATACCATAATAAACTGGAAAACCTACTAACATCAATGATAGTAACTTTAAGGTGACTTTTTTTTACCCTTTCTCTCAATATCAGACATTTGTTCACTCACACTCCATCTGTGTTTGTTTTTCTTTATCCAATCATTTACTACCTCCTCTATCCATCCCTCTCTACCTCCCTCCTGCTTTAAACTCCCCTTCACTCAGAATCACATTTCCATGGAATCCATGAGTCTCTTCCTGCAGGATAAAGAGCTGCTAATAGAATTATAGTCGGTCACATGAGCCTACACTCCGTCATGCAACACATACGACATGACTGCGCATATGCATGTGACAGGACAGAGCCACAGAGAGACATTTGGTCAGACAGACAGATTAGTAAGCTCTGTAGTATTAAAGTTTTACTCCCCTCTAATCCTCACACACTTGTTCATGCAGCGTTCACACACACACACAAATACTTAGGAACACACACTCTCTCAGTGGGGTGCACCCTGTGAGAGGGGCAGGCAGTGCGAGATAAACTGATCACGCAGCAGTACAATATGCTAAAAGTGATTATGTGTGAGTGTGTGTCTGTGTGTGTGCGTGTTTGCGTGAGATAGTGAGCTAAAGAGAAATGATGATGTGCAACAGCAGTCAGGGAAGCAGATATTAACTCACACTGGAGTCGATGGTGCAGAGAAAAAGGAAGATATTTTCCAGAATGGAAGAAACATCTGGGATGCATCCAAACTCAAAATGTATATGTGTGTGTTTTCATACTTGTATGTTTAATAAAAGTAAAGTTTACCACTTGAATCTAGGTTTTCTGTTTTCATAAATCACAGAAAACTCTAAATTCACTACCTGAGTTTGCAGAAAGTAGTTTGAGCCAAGTAATGAGATGAAAGATATGATCCAAAATTGAAACTACAAGTATTTCCCACATGCTGCATCTGATAGCAAGTGACTTCACTGCTGGTGAATGTAAAGATCAGCGCCTTGGGCACTGTTGCTCTATTCAAAGCACACTGCTCCTAAATATTTGCAGACATATCTTCTTGTGTTGTTGTTGTTTAGTCAGTGCTTTTGTTTCAAGATTACACCTACCTTTAGGGCATTGTAGGTTTTTTATTGTGGCTGTAATAAAAACAATAAAGTGTATTTATGTAACATTTATGTCCACAAACATTACAACGGGCTTGGCATAAACAAAGAAACAAGGAAAACAAATTAGGCCTACAGGTATGAACAAACCACAATATTAATAACACACATTAAATTCTAAAATGTTAAATAAAGACTAAGGTATAAAACTAATAATAAAATCACTAACAGGTCTCTTTCTTAACATTTTTTTTTACATTTAAATTTAAGTTGTGTTGCAGTTGCTAATCCCAGTACAAAATAGTTAGCTAACCTGTTAGCTGCTAACTGTTAGCTGCACTAACAGACCAGTCACCTGTTAGTCCACTGAAGCCTGTGCCGAAAGAGGAAGGATTCCCCCGCCTGGTAACCCCTAATTTGTTTTCTCTACACGTTAAGTCACGTTATAACTGACATATAGGTGTTCTAATTAAATGGTAAGCTGTTGTTAAATGTCTGTGTCGACATGTTTTGGCTGCTTTTCCCTTTGAAGCGCTGTGCTGTGGCTATGCTAACTCGCCGCTAATGGCTAACGCAACGCTACGTTGGCTAGTCCGTTTTCCGACTTGTTTATAAACCTTTTTGTGGGAGGCATTCTATATACACAACAACTTATATGCTGTAAATAAGCACAATTTAGAATTTTCTTAATTGTATTATGTACTGCTTTTTCTTCTATTTCTTCTTTATGACAGTTCAGAGACAAATATGCTATTGTAAAGACTTATTTGACAGCTACTGGTTGCTAATGAGAAAAAAAAAAATACTGATTCATGTGTTTATTGTATTCATATATGATTCCAGAAAAATAATATTATCACTGATTAAACTTGATAATACTATATAAAGACATTTAAATCAGTTCCACTACCAGTATTTACAAAATTTAAATGGTGCACATGAATGCATCAGTAACAATGAAAAGCACAGGTGTAAATAATAAACCTAATGATGCCTGGGTTGCCTTTTGCTGCTTTGTACATCACTATCACCTTATTAGAAACACATGTAATTTTCCTACCATAATATTTTAAAATGTCTTCTGTGAGTCAGGCCTGTTTTTATTGAAGTAAGGACATTTAGCTAATAACACATCCTGTCCCGTTATTTCGTTGGCTGTTCACTTCACTGTGTTCATCTGAAATCTGAATATGAGATCTGTGCAGTTGTCAGTCAAAGTGTATTTTAGCATTCCTTTCAACATGTCTATAGTGTTTTTTTTAAGTAAGAGTGTGAATGTAGCAGCATTAGTTGTCATGAACTTATTTTTAAATGTGGTATTGCCACATTTATGTAAGTGAAGGATCTGAATGCAGGACTTATTTCATGACTCCACTGAAGATGCAGTGTGTGGGCGTTGTGGTGTAAGAGCTGTTGGATAAGTAACAGAAAGTGAAGCAGGCTTGAATTAATTTTCTGTCATTTTTAATTGAGTTATTAGTAGAGGAATTTCTTTCATTTTCCAAGTAACTTGCTGAATGCTGTATTGCCAGAAAAAGTTTTGTTTGACCTGTCAGGTTGTGTAGCTGGAAAAACAAATGCAGTCAATCAGCATTTTACAGTAAGCGGTAAACAAGTGACTGAGAGGGGATGTTTAAGTTAAATGTCAATGTTGGCACACACTTTCATAAAGATATTGTGATGTAACCCTCTTAATTGCGTGTGTTCCTTGCTTAAATCAGACTTGATTTTGGTAGATTACTTTCGGAGTGGTACATGTCAAACTCCTCACATACTGTCACTTTGTCGGAGCCACTTGGTGTCACATTTGACTACACTAGCATCAAAGATCCAAAAAATACATAAACATAAGAAATAGACACCACGAGTCTGCACTATGAGTTGTCACTCTCGCTGCTTTTCAGGTAATGAGAAGTTTGTCTTGTAACATATGGTAAATGTTTTGAAAGGTTGTAGTTTAACCCAAATAATGACATTTTCCTAAATCTTAACCAAGTAGTTTTGAGGTTTAGACTTCAGCCTAAACTTAACCAAACAGCAAGTGAATGGGACACATGAGTGGAAATCCAATCACTTAAAGCTCATCCAACCTCCTTATGAGGTAGTTTTAAGTGGTAAAACTCCTATATCAGCATCAATTACAACACGGATACAAGTGGCTTTGACAACATGAGCAGTATTTGGAATGAGAATGGTTTGGCAACAGTCATCTTTGTGTGATAGCGTGAAGTCATGTCAATGCAAATGCTTTTTGGATGTATGTATGTGCATGTGATATAGTGACAACTCCTCAGGATGTGATGTGACGTTCCTTCAGACCCAGTGTGAACGCATATGTAGAAACTTGTAGCACTAAAGTGAAAGGAATGGGATTTCAGCATACATTGTGAAGTCCCTATAATTGTACAAAGCATCCGGAACAGGAATACCTCCCTCCTCCTCCTCCTCTCTCAAACTTCTGCACATCACTATCTCACATTTTCCTCTGTCTGTCTCCTTATCTCGGTTGTAACCGCTCAGGTTGGATTACTGAGGTTCTCAAAATTTTGAATTCAATTTTCACTTTACTAGATTTGTGAATCTGACCATTTGAATTAAATTTGGTGAAATGTAAATTAGTTTGAATTCAGCATATTTACATGTCAGAGTGGTAATGTGACACTGCATGCTATAATTGCCGCTACCAAGAGTAAGGTTTTCTTTTCAACTTTGGGCATTTTTGCAAAAGAAAACTGACTCATGGCACTTTTACTTCCAACCACTGGCATGCCGTCATATGCATAGTTATATGCATTATACAAACCATAGAAGAGTAAATCTATGCTATGCAATGAATTATGTCTTTCAAGCAAAAGTAATGATTTTGAGTTTTTTTGTTGTTATATAAACCAGCACATTCCAATATGTGTTGGTTTTGTTGAAATGGTTTGACATCACCAATGGATTGGACCTCTTACAATGCTGTTCTTCTTCATCCAACGGAAATGTGTACCTTCACGATTAGCTTTTATGTTGATAATGCTTTTGACATAAACTAACACAAAAATGCATGGTTTTAAACCACGTGATATAATCTGATGCAGGGTGAGAGCATTTGTTGAATCCTTCTTCAGAAGTCAGAGGGAAGGAGGGCTGAGAGGATATTATATCTGCCTATAATCTAGCTAAGCATACAATATGGATAATCCATGCTCTCTTACTTTTACTTACTCCTACAGTTTTAATGGGTGAAACTATGTAATCTCATACAGATTATTGTAATTCTGCTTCTCTGCTTTTTTTTGTCTGTAATTCCATGAAATTCCTGTCTGGGTCTTGTAATGTCTTCTCAGACCTGAACACACTCTGCATTTAACCTACAGAGCAAATAGGTGGTCTTTCACTCTGGGGGGCTTGTCATTATAAACCTGCTGGTTCTTTACTACGACACTGCGGGAATTCTTTCCCTCTCAAGTAGATTTTCCAAGAAGTGATTTCTAACCCCTTGACTGCAGGGTGCAGAGTCTGTCAGATAGGAGTGCCAGTGCCAGATTTGGTGGCTTATGATGAAATTAAGAGAGAGACTTACATGAGATAAAGTGCAACAATGTTTGATGTTGTGAACAGTGAAAACTCAGACCATAGACAGATGTTCTAGAATTAAACATGGTTATCTCGGTTGTGCCTGCTCAACATGTACTTGGGATTAGTCTATTCTGCAAGACGAGACGTTAGTATCCAACAATAATACATAAAATCAATTACTCAGAGCAGTTCAAACACGCTTGTAGTCTCTAGACCAAACCAGAAAACTGAAAGCATCGACTTCAAGGAACCATGTGTCATGAATTAAACCAACAAGTGAGTCAGTTGCTCACTGAAGGAAGTGATTTATGAGCTTATTGTTAGTTAACTGGTGTGCTTTGCTAACTTTCAGTTTCTTTTTTCTCCTCATCCCCTCCCATTTCTGTTCCCTGCAGGCTCCGACTACTCTCCCCCACCGCCTCCCCCTCTTCCTCGTGCTCCCGTCCCTGCCCTGACCAATGAGCACAGTGGCAGCGGTAGCCATGGTGACCATGGTGGAGGAGGGGGCGGGGTCAACCACGGCGTGGGCGTGGTTGGCCTGGCTCCGGAGCACATCCCCACACCAGGGGCAGCCCTGAGTTGGCAGGCGGCCATCGACGCTGCACGGCAGGCAAAGATGATGGGCAATGCCGCATCGGGCGGAGGGGCGGGGCTTGGGTCGGGAGGGGGCGGGCCCATCTCTACGGCCAGCTCCACGCAAAGGAAGAGACAACACTACAGCTCTAAACCCAAGAAACAGACCACAACGACAGCCACAAGGCCGCCACGGGCCCTGCTCTGTCTCACACTCAAGAACCCCATCCGCAGGGCCTGCATCAGCATCGTCGAGTGGAAGTATCCTTTAACCGACCATGACTGCAGAACTGTCTTTATGCTGTCTGTGCAGTGCTTTCTCACGCAGCTGTTGGTTATAAAATACTCATCTTTCTTTTAAAAACTGAAACGGATTACACTCTTAATTGATTCTGTTTAGTTGCCTGAAGGAACCCAGTTCAAAAGAGACTGCCCTTTCCATGTCAAATTTTTTGCTTGAGGTTGTGCTCATTTGGAACTAACAAGGCTTAGCAATCAAGTCTGATGTATCAGAGAGTTAATTTCATTACTGAAAAACAAGTTTTCTTCACTCGGTCACTGTCAATTTTTTTTGCCAAATATTTCCATCACAAATTACACCGTTTATCTATGAAATATAAAAAAATGACCCTTCCCTAATTCCAGGAGTCCACGACAGTCTTCAGGTTGCTAAAACTCAAACCTATTCAATTTATAGTAAAACAGCAACACCTCAAATTAGTGAGGCTGAGACTTAAGTATGTACCTTTTCTGCTGACAGAAACAATGAATTAATTTTCAATCATATCTATTTTGACAAACATATTGGGTATTTTTTCATTAAGAAAGCATCATAAATCTCTATATTGTACAACCAGAATATTTTGTACTGATAAACTGTAGTGTAGTATCTGCTGTGACCATATTACCTCCCTGATTTAACATAACAAAGGAGGTAATAAGATGATGAATGGATGTATGATGGAGAAATGCAGGTATTTTAGCATATATTTGATTACATTTCATCATTAAAGCCAAATTATTAGAAGACTTCTTTGAAATTGAAGGAAAAGTCATAAATTCTAAAGCTCCCCCCCCCCCCCATTTGATTTGTAAATGGATTTTTATAATGGACTGTTCCTGTTGAACGTCCATGTTACACACCATATTCTGTAATTTCACAAAGTTTAAAACCCCATCCAGAACGACGAGTTAAATTGCCGTGGACCACAAGGAATATTTTATCCCCCACCTCCCCCCGGTAATGTTAATCCCCTCCGTATGGGGCTTTAATCAATCTCTCTTCTGTCCTCTAGCTCTCAATAAGTGTGATTTTCCCCTCTCCACTCAGTCGTCTTAATCCCTTCTCCCCTTCCTCTGTCTGCCCTTCTCCGTCTTTCTTTTTCGACTCTCCTCTTTCATTTACGTTCTCTCTCTTTTTTGTCAGTTTTCTCATAGGAGGATAAAGCAAATTGTGTCATTTTCATCCCTCCTTCACACCTCTTCCCAGCATATCTTTCTCCCCTGGCTTCTTCTAACTGCATTCATCCTCTCTCCCCCAGGTCCATCCACGCCTCTCTTTCGCTCCCTCTATTCTCCACTGAGGAGTCACTCACAACATTTAATATCCATCTCCTTCTCTCCATCCAAATCTCTCACCCATCCGCTATTCTTTCCCACCCTTCGTATAACTCTTTTATTTTTAAGCTCCTAAACATAATGAGTTGCTTCTCCCTCAGGGTGAGGTAGAAAGGGAGCGGGACAGGAATGGTCAGTGTCACAGTCAAAGTAATCGATAATAGGTTCACATGAGCATCGACTCAGCAATAGCACACATCGTCCTGAGAGGGAAAAGAAGGAGAGAAAGAGGAGGAGTCGGGGAAATAAGGAGGGCAGGGATGTGGGCAGGACGTGGACGTCAACAGGAGAGATAATGGAGTGTAGTAGCCGAGGAAGGAGGGATCGAGGGATTGACAGGAGGATGAGAAAGGTAAACGAGAAATTATACAGCAGGGGTAGGGCAAATAATAAGTGAGGGGAGGGAAGGAGGTGTGGATGGAGAGAAGAGACGGATCATGAGGGGAGAAAGAAGAGAAGACAGCGCAAACTGCTGAGGAAAGAGAAGACGAGTTACAAGTGTTTGAAGAGGAATTATCAAATTACAATCAATCAGCGTTCATAACCTCGTAAGCTCTAATGGACCAAAGTGCCACGGAAAAGCTCTGTTTGTTATAATCGGTCACTGCACATATCCTCACGCATTCATACTCTGAGCTCCAGGAGTAATCCTCGAGTGCAAATGTCACAATAATACCACATATCAAAACATATTTTGATTTTTTCAAACTAAGAAAATAAGTTCTAATTGCACTTTTAAAGAATTACATTACATGTCACATTTTAACAGTTAATAGGACAGATTTCTGGTCATTGTTCAGTCTGCCATCGTAGTCTCACGGCAGGAGCAGCAATTATGTCTGACAAGAAAGTTATATTAAATATCCTGTGATAAATGATAGTTTAATTCTCTGTAAAAATTCTATTCTTTTAAGCCTGTATATTTGCTGTCTATTACTGTTTAGTCTTGCATTAATTTACTTTGAAAATCCAAGTTCTTAAAATCTATTTATCTTGTATATTACTCACATAATAGACAAGTTATTCTAAAAATAACCCAAAATATCCCATGGGATCAGCTGTGTATTTTTAAGTGTGTGTCTGATCTCTCTCAGCACTGTAAAACAGTGAACATGGACAATCTTCCTGCTGGTCATCTTGTGTATTTAGAATTATCAGTGGCAGCAGCACACCTTAAGACTGTGCTGAGGCTGAAAAATAAAATGAAAATTAATAGGAGCAAAAAAAAAGCATAAATAAACCCTCAGGGTTACTGGAGCAATCTCAGCCAATGACGGATGAGTGTTCAGATCATTACCCACAATTCCTAGAATCATTCATTTAAACAGCTCTAAAGGCTTGGAAGGAGGAGAGAGTGATGGAGATAGGAAAGACATGAGTGAAAGAAAGAAGATGGGGCTTTAAAGTGGGTTCTTATGAAAATGGCACAAGAATAAGAGAAAAAAGCTGAAAAGACAAGCATTTAAGGCGTAGAAAAACAGAAAAAGCACGTCTAACACAATTAGCACAATAATAATAATTGGTCTATTTATCCTTTCTACAATAGGGTTGTCTTCTCAACTGCATTGTCTACATGTGTTTGAACATGTGTTTAAACATGAGTCTGAGTGTACACTGTATGTATTTGTTCCTTGTATGTGTGTAGCTATGCATTGCTTGATGTTTTGTTTATATTTTATAGGCTTTATACGTGTGTGTACACGCTTGTGTGTGTGTGCATCCTCTGTTCTCTGAGTACCTCTGTCTCCAGAGATAGCAGATCCAAAATCTTCCTCTTTTCCTCCTCTGTTACCATGACAACAGCTACTGCTCTCAACAGGTCGATGGGGCCTGTCTGAGCTCCTGCAAACACACACTCAGATTAGAGGACACACATCGAACGACACACTCGCATGCAGATGATAAAGGACGGAAACGCACAGGCACACTCGCACATGCTGTGTAATTATAGCATTTAAACATTACCTGCACACTGCAAGGTCAGCATGAGAGACAAGGAGAGAGAGCCGGGGCATGTTTGTAGCCAACTACCATGTTCTCTATATGAAATCACGCTAAGTGGCGGTTTTGAAAAGGTGTCACTGAGTGCATTTATAAGTACACACACACCTCTCCTGTCTCACAGCTTATAGTGTATATAATGCATCGGGTGACATGAGTGATTGTGCTATTTGTATGCATTTCCAGCTCAATCAGGACAACAGATAAATATTCTCAGTAGAGTGTTGAGCCCACTCTCCCAGATAATATCAGTATATCCCAGGTTTCTTATTGGGCTTTGGCAGGATAAGAGATTATCTGTGTTATTGTGAGCTGCCTGTGGCTTGTGTCTGAGCCAAATGCTGAATGTATATGTTAAATTCCAAACAGTAGCACCCTGGTGAATATTACGTTCTATAAGTGGTAAAACCTCCTGGGCTACCTTAATGCTGATTTCAGTTTTATTCGGTCATTGTTGATTTTTACACTGTCACAGTCGACACCTTCAGTTAGCGCAGAGCAATATCCTATTGTACTTTTCTTCTATGCTGTTAAACACACTCATTGCTATTTTTGTTATGCTAATCGATGTAGGTTAATAGTAGACATGGTTTGATTTTTTTCACCCCAAACTCCAGAATTTCCTCTAAGTGCTGTTTCTGTCTCAACAGCACAGCAGACAGTAGATTTATTATCATGTTGATGGAAGCAAAACCTCAAGGGTTTTTTTAAATTACGGGTCAGGAACCCAGAATGAGTCACAGGCCTGTTTTTCAGTGCGTCCCCACATGTCTGAAGTGAGTTTAATGAGTCCTCGGTACAAGGGTGAGTGATTAACTTTGATGCATTTTGGTCCCCGGCTGAATGAGCTGAATGGTCTTGTGGCAGCTTGTGACTGTGGATGATGATCAAGGGTCAATTCTTAATCCAAACATAAACAAAATATTAGTGCCGCTATTTAAAAAAAGGATTCTTTTCTCCCTCCTGCTCTTTCTTTGACTACAGAGGGTTTTCTAAAACAGCAGTTAAAGCTATAAGAAAGGCCTTTGTGTAGTGGGGCCACACAGCAAGTTTGCTAGTGTGATTATAGGCAGTGAAAGATTGTTGGGTTCACTTTTTTCTTAATGGAACTTAATTAATTCTTTTTTCAATCACTATTTTGTGATTCAAACCTGTTCGGACCCATATGGAGTAATTCCTGCATTTATCAGAACTCATTTTGAGATTACAAGACTGTAAATCAAAGAATGTTCAAGGCCTTGTGGTGAGGTTTGGGAGTCGAAAACAAAACATGTTGTTAATTTATTTTTCACATCTGTTTTTCAGATCCAGAAGACTTCCAGCCTATTTATAAATGTCACGATGATGAACATCTAAAACTGGGAGTAGGAATCTGCTGAGACGTTTATGATCTTTAACCGTTGAATGGATGTTAATACAGGACAGTTAATTATAGCGAACAAAAAGGATTCTGGCTTTTGTGCAGAGTCAAAAATCTTTGATGTACACTTTCAGGGATTGTTGGCTATATATTTAACTTTAGTGAGAAGTTCAATGTAGCAATCCATCAATCCTAATATTTTATTTTTGTCAAAGTTCCATTATTAATAAATGGAACTTTAATGCAGTTAAAAAAAATACATGATCAACAACAGTTTTTTTCTTGTTAGTGACACTCTTCTGAAGTTTCACCCACTTGCTATAGCGCAGAGCACCTCCAGAACTGCCACTTCCAAGTCCAGCAAAGTCAGATTCAGTGAAGCAAATAATTAAACCTTGTTCTCAAGGAAAAAAAAAAATGCATTTGTGATGTGATGCAATGTGTTGAACATCAATGTCAGCTTCAGTGTGAATGATTTTGCTCATGGTTCTTCTGGATTTGAGGTTCTGACAGCACAGCTCGTCAGCGCACGGTTGTTTATGTAAACTGTGAGGTAAAGACTAATCTGATAAGAGAGAGAGGGAAGACAGGAGGAGGAACAAGTAAGGAGAGTAGAGAAGAGGAGAGCAGAAAGAGGTGGAGGGAGGTGACAGCAGTGGCAGTTTGTAATTGTGTTGATGAAAACCAGACCTCCTCTATCTCTCCTTCACATTCTCTCTCCTCTCTCCATCCTCCCTCCCCTCTCTCTCTGTCTTTCTCTCTCTCTCGGAGGCCCAAAATAATGAGGTCACTCCCCTCTCAAGGACCGTTCCAAATAAAAACCCCGTGTCTCTCTCCTCTCTCATACCATCTCGCTCTTCCTCCGTCCACATCCCGTCTTCCACGCGACAGGCCTGCTCCTCGCTGCACCCATATTAGGACATGCACTGTCTCTCCAGCCTCCCCCCCTGATCGCACAAAGAGGTTCCTAAGTTACCCAATGTGTCTTATTGTTAATGAAAAGGCAAACTCCACAGCTTTGATCTCACTCCCTGTGTAAACTGCTTGTGCACTCTGCTATGTGTATATATACCTCTGCTTATGTAAGGATGTATTAGCTTGTTTAAAAATACCTCTTTGTTGAAATAACACGCCCGATATGAAGACGCTTTCTATCCGAGAAGGTCAGAAGCCATTTTTTTTTTTTGCTTTTATGGCTCGTTTAGGACCTCCATGAACCTGAGGTGTATTGATTTATAATTTAAAAGCACCAACACCAGTTTCAATCAAAGAAGACATGATTAAACTCGATGTCATTTTGACCTGTAGTCTGTCAAATGTCATTTAAGATGAACCGAGTAGACCCAGGATGCTCTGTGCTGCTTACAAGTCTTGTGTTTGTGTACTCGACTCTTCCTTAACTGTCCGCTCAGACCATTTGAGATCATCATCCTGATGACCATTTTCGCCAACTGTGTGGCCTTAGCTGTCTACATCCCCTTCCCCGAGGATGACTCGAATGCCACCAACTCCAACCTGGTGAGTAATGCACAATATTTAAACTGTTTTACAGCTGAGCAGACTCACTTGGTGTTTGGTATAATTGTTATTGGCATAAACAGCTGTGTGGTTCACTGGCTTTACAGTCCTGGAAAGGAGGTTTCGTGGTTTTTGTTGCTGTACTGTGACACCTGACTCTCCTTTGTAGATGTTAGTGTTATCTTGACTAATTTAAGAGGGGGAAGGTGATTTATGAAGCATTTCGTCAGCAGGATTTTTCTGTTTGTCTTAGCATTTGTAGCATGTCATTTACTTATTTCCAGCTGATTCCACTCAGTGTGATTTGCTGGCAGTGTGTCTGTATGAGGCTTTGACAGTTTCATGAAGGTAAAATACAAGAACAGTGGAGTGAAAAGAGCGCAAGGCAAAGACCTTGGAGGAAATAAACATGGCAGCAGAAGGGAGCAAGAAAAAATAAAGTGGAGCAGAAAGAAAGCATGTGCCTTTCTTTGAATGATACCTTCTTCAAGCATTATTTACCTGACTGCTCATACAACAGTGTTGTTTATTATAATCTTCTGCTTTGAAACCTGAAGAAAATGAAGAATTTCAGTTAATTTGACTGTGGGCTCTTGAATTGTACCAAAGAAGAAGCTTTGTGAGTTGATTTGATCAAAGGAAATCTGTCTCTTTTGCAGAATAAATGTTTTGGCTTAGGAGAAAATAATAGATTAGACTGAGGAACTGTGGGCTGCTTTGGTAGAGTGTGTTAACTTGTTGTGTATGTGTATGTGTATGTGTGCCAAATACACCGATCAGCCACAACATTCTGACCACTGACAGGTGAAGTGATCATATTGGTACTATGTACTATTCTGCTGGAAAACCTTGGATTTTGGCATCCATGTTGATGAGACTTAGACACCCAAACAAACATTGTCCCACAACAAGCACACTCCCTCATGCAAATGGAAATCCCAAATGTCACTGGCCTACCCCTGCAGGAAAATGCACCCCACCACATGGAAAAAACATCAAACAATCAGGAACATGTTGAGGAACATGACAATGGCCCAACATGTTGATTTGACCTCCAAACTTCCTACATCCCATTGTGATCAAGCATCAACAGGATGCAGTGGAACAAGTTTGATTGACAGAGGCCCCACTGCACAAGCCAGAGTACCCAAAGGATCCAGTGGCAACTTCCTGGTTCCAGACTGAATAGGAAACCCTGAGAGATCCTCTTTGTCCATGCCCAGTGGTTCAGAGCATTTTTGAGCACATAAGGGGGACCAACACAATATTAGGCAGGTGGTCATTATGTTATGCCTGATCGGTGTATATGCAAATTACCCATATCATCTCAACATGATCTGCCATTATTATTTTGATGTGAGGAATCCTTAGTTTTGTCAGTCTTCATATGCCCCAAAGTTGTTTTGTAGGTTGAGGTCAGGTGACTGTGGAGGAAGATTGATGTCAGTCAGGAATTCTTGGCCTTCTTCCATCTTCCAGTAGTTTTTGCAAAGCTTTGTGATGACTTTGGAATCATAAATATCCCCCTACAATAATGCAAACCAGTGTTGTACAGCATAAATGAAGACTTGTTGCAGGTGTCCAAGTATATTTTAAACATTGTTGTATCACTTTCTCTCCTCTTTACCTCCTTGCATACATACCTCTGTTACTGCCATCAGTCTGTAACTTTGATTCATCAGTAAATGGGACTTTCTCCAGTCACTAGCTGTGACCGCTCAGACTGTGACTCATCCTGAAGCCACTACTAGACATCCTTCTTTTGACAGTACTTTTCCTGATTGGAGTCTTGTGCTCTTTATTTAGCTAATTCTGTGTATGGGATGAAGTTGCTTTTCCATTTTTCAGTGAAAGAAAGGGCTCCATGTATTGATCTTCTGATTACGTGGTCAATTTTGGTCTCCCTGATCGTGCCTCGGATGTAACTGATCCAGTTTCCAAGCAGCATTTAGAGTTCCATGCACTGCCCTCTTGGAAACTTCCGTCTGTGATTTGATGCTTTGCTCAGAGTAACAATTCCACCTCTTGACTCTTTTACTTAGTTCTGACACTATGTTTTCCACTATCACTGTGCTATGTAGTTTCTACTAGAAATCTGAGGCACAACCACATTTACAAGGTTGCATTTACTTGAGCAAGCATCTGATGAGCAGATCAAATCCACCAGAGTGTCATCTGAATGCGTGCTTTAGTGGAAGAGATACACGCAAGGAAATCTGACCTTTTGTATGAAGGAGATAAGACGGTCAAAGCCACAAATTTGTTTAAATTTGACGTAGAAATAGTGCACAATCGTACAATTTCTCAATAATACTTCCCATATTGTTTTTGGAATCTATGAATAGTGTTTTCTCAGATTGTTGGACTCCGCCGTATACATGGTTCATGTGTGTTATATACTCTGTGTGTGTGTGTGTGTGTCAGCTTGCAGATGTATGACGGTGTATTAGTGGTATTAGTGAGAGGAGGACATTAATCCCTCTCAGGCCTTGTAACATCTGGCAGTCTGTCTCCGACTCTTTCTTTCTTTCCTTCTTTCTAAGGATACCATATTTACTAGATCTTGAGAGCTCATACCAGACACATTGACATGTCAACACGCCCATGCATGCTCCAGTGCAGATTTAGAGAATTTATTGGTATTAGAGTTTAACTGTCGCATATTCTGAGTAGGAAAACATTCAAAAGATCCAGCTGTCACATTACAAGCTGGGACATTGTCTTTTTTTGACCTTGTCTGTTCACAAAGTCGTGTTGGGCTTGCGGCACACTTGTGAGTAAAGAAATAACATTTGCTTTCATTTGTTTTGCTGCGCATCTACCCTCTGATTTCTCACGTAATGATACAGTGTCAGAGCAGGTATATGAGTCAGTAGAAGAGTAAATACGACTGAAGGAGGACAGCTGTTTTCATATTCTCAATCTGTGTCCGTCACCCACTCTCTCTGCCTGTCTTTATCTGTCTCTGAATCCTGCAGGAGGCATACCTGAATTTCTTACACTACTTCATTCAGAACATTACCTTTACTTTGCATTGATATCTTTCTGTTAAGCCCATGTAAACGACTCTTTTATTCCTTTGAGCCTTCTTTTAGTTTAATATCTTTCACTAAACATTTCTAGCCTTTGAATCTCATCGAAATATGGGCATTGATCATGAGAATCAAATAAATCAATTAATTAGTAAGTAAATTAGGTCCTATGCACCTTGAAAGCTTTAACTTTCACAATAAGAAAACAGATAAGAAGCAGGAAGCACAGTCCTAATGGTTTAAGGACAAATATTATTGATGTGTTATGCAAATAATTGTCTTTCTTATTCAGCATAAGAATAAGAAGGGATGAATATCCAGACTGGATGATAGTAACAACTCTAAAGTGTCTCTTAATGTATGACAACAGCATGCGAAGAGTGTTTTTCCTATTTTGAAACAATATACAGCACACACACACACACACACACACACACACACACACACACACACACACACACACACACACACAGACACACACACACACACACACACAGACACACAGACACACACACACACACACACACCACACACACACACACACACACACTTGCACATATTTAGATACTGTTACATCAAATGTTAGGCCTCCTATTTCCATGTGTAATATTTAGGCAGGGTGACCCCTCCCACCCTCGAAGTTAACGAACAGATACAACACACACATGCACACAACCTTCTCACCACCACCACAGCTGTGGTCAATTAGTTTTATAACCTTCTGACAGACAGGAAGCCGAGTGCAGATGGACCAGAGTCTTAAATATACGGTTGAACCATGTATCTGTCTTTGTTTGTGTGTGTGTGTGTGTGTGGCATTGACAAGTAGACAAGTTAAAACTAAATGTCAGGAAAACTGTTGTCAGTAGTTGTCAGATGTCCGAAAAAACTATATAATAGTTAATTACAAAGTGTAGAAACAAGCATGTATGCATATGTTGTCGTATTAAATATTGCCAGAGCATGTGGTTGTCAAATTTTGCTGTAGCATGTTTTTTCTGTCCACTGGAGTAATTTTTAGATTAATTAGGTTTTACCGCAACATTCATTTTCAGCCTGTAACACTTTTTGCAGCCTTGTGTTTCCCATCTCATTGTAAATATGTTAAAGTTATTCATTTTTACATATACATATTTATATTTTTTATTGATACAGAGATACGGTATGTGCTTCAATGCTAACACACCATTAACTGTCTTGTTATGTTCCAAACATGAGTAAAAATGAAAACATCAGCATTTGAAAACAATGACTGCATCTGACATTGCCAGAAGTGCATCCTAAGCCTGTTTACATTATATCTGCAATATGCATTTACTTTAACAATTGACCTTATTGAGTTCTTTCATTGTGTCTGCAAGACAGTAATTACACCCAAGAATGCCAGAGTCCATATTACTCCCCATTTGCTAATTTGCCAGAGTGTCTATTGTGACTGTCATTATATTCACATCATGGTCATTTAGATGATGGGTTTAGCCCGAGTTGTTTGCTATTTAGCTTGAGGACACTTGAACAGACCAAATGAGTCTTAAGTCACATTTGGGAAATGAACCTGTGACCTTATTGTCTTAGTGGTGGGAAACTAAGACAATAAGGTCTTATTGTCCTTATTGTCTAAGTGAGCATGTAAGTGTAATGCTCACTTACACTGTAAGTGTAAGTGAGCATTACACTTACACTGTGATAATTTATGCATTACAGTGTCACCTTTGCATTCCGATGCTGCAGCCTGTAAGACAACCCACTAATTAACTGACATATGATATTGAGCAACAAAGGACTATTTCCTGCATCAAAACTTGTCCTTGTGTTATTTCACATTTTTGTGTTTTTCTCCCTCTTAGTTAAGTGTTGTTTCTATTTATTTAGTTTTTGTCATTTGGGGTGACACATTGGTCCATTGTGGTTTCCCTTGCTCACCCACACTGTTCCCGTTATTCCTGTTCACGTAATTTGCAAACAAATGACTGGCTTGTACAAAGTTTTACTTTTAGTTTAAGTATTCTCGTGATGCTCTTTATATTTACCCCTGACCCTACGTGTGATGGAGTCAGAGTTATAAAATCAATATGGCACCCCCTCGCTAGTCTTTCTTATGTAATACCAGTGATCTGTTGTATTGCTTCCAGTACAAGATTTCTATTTCTGTCTGCATCCCATAATGTGCCGCTCTGTCTCCTTGACGACATGCCCAATAATAGCAGCGGGAGAGGTTGTCATGGATATGGTAACCGTAGTGATGCTCCTCATCTGTCCTTGGTTACAGAGGAAAGAAGGATGGGAACCAAAGTGTGAGAAAGTCTCTTCTCTCAGGAAAGAAATGTATGCTGCACTTTGGCGGGTTCAGTTTAGCGTCAACACTTCTTATATTCTCTACAATTTTTTTCAACTATAATGTGAAGTTTGAGTGAAACACACTTTTCCTACTCGTTCTCTTTCTCCTGCTCCCTGTTTTCTCTTCTCAGTCACTTTCTCCCTTCATTACTCCATCTGACCTGATCAATATGGATACTCTCAGATTGACAGAATAATGTTGCAATAGCCAAGCAATTAGCTAATCAATATACCTGATTAGGCACTGACTGATGGGCAGGAGTGGTATGAATAGAGTGTGGGATAATGTTAGGGTGATATGTGCGTTCTAGTGGTTCTAGCTAGTTTATTTCTATGTTGCGTGCCTACGTTTGGGTTGTATCAGCCGTGCTTTCTCATCACTCATAAATGTGTGTTTACCCGAATTCACGCTTGTTCGCTATCACTCATTTGTGTGTGATGAGGTGGATGTGCATCAGCAGCAGGTGACAGGGTGTTCAGTGTCAGATGAATTAGCTGCTTGCTCTGCAGAATGCGTGTTAAACGAGCTCCCTTTATACAAATGAATGACTTCGTAGCGGCTAATGGACCCCATCGCACACACACATCTACCCACTCTCTGTGTCTTGTCCTCATGTTTCTCTTTTTTTATACACAGCATTATTGGCCTTTCTTTCAGATCAGCTTAAAATAACCACTATGTTTGTGTTTTCTTGAGGGGCAACGCCTTGTGGCCAAGTGAATTTGACTTTATGCTACAGCTAAATTTATTAAGGAGAAGGCAAAGGTGGATAATTGCAGGTACAAAGCATTTGACTTTGACATAGGTGACTGCTACACCTACAACAGTGTACACATGTTTCTTTTAAACTCTGAACTCCAAGCAGTTTCTGGACATTTTATGCTCCCGTCACATTTCTACTCACTGTGGGCTCATTTTTTCCTGTAACATAAAGTCCTACACCTCTGTGGAAACAGCAGAGTCATGGCTAGAGGTCGAGATAATTTTAACATGACTTTTGTGCAGTAATGCTATAAATCAGAATTAATTACTTAATTTCTAATTTGATTATTTATTAACTGAAAAATGGCTATATAGGCTGTAGATCTTTTAATACTTAGATTTTTGTTTGGTCTCCAAAATTGTCTCCCATCTGCTCTGTATAAACACATCCTGCAGTTCAACCCAGCTCAGCTTAGAAGACTCTCTGTCTCTCTCTCTTTCTTTTTTAAGAATCTGGTTATTTAGATAGACTATATTTAGATATGTACACTAAACCTGTTTTAGTAAAATGTCACAGTTTTAGACTTAGAATTGACTATGTTAGAATCAGTTCAAAGACCATAAGAAAATTGAAAATTATTCTGTTTTTATAGTTTCTTGCTGTGATAAATTGTATAATTTTGGCCCATCAAACCCAGCAGTGCATGGGTTTGGGGTTCAGAGGGTTAACTGATCAAGCAGCGTCTTTCTGTCCCCAATCAAGTAGTTTTAGTTTCTGAAACTTGACTATACTTCATGATAACTTGTATTCACTACCTGAATCACATTTTCAATCACAATGCTGAGCAAAAAGTTGGACTTTCTAGACAGAGGTATATTTATGGTCCACTCAACTAAAACCCCTGATCAATATGGATAATATTTACTATTTGTTATGACTTCTAAAATCAGCTGACTGCATGAGTGGTGCTTTACATGGATTCTATTAAAGGTGTGGAGAATTTACATTTGAAAATAATCTAGACCGCTTTCTAGAGGTACAGTACGTTTTCATTCTGAGGTTTAAAGGATCTCTTTGTCAATTTGTGTCGAAAGCCACATGAAGTATACTTTGATACAGTCTTGGAATCCAATAAAATATGAAAACTTCAGCAGGGACTGATGCTTTTTATAGTGACTGTATTTTGTTGTTTTGGTGGATACAATTATTGCACCAACTTGTTTGCTTACCTGAATTTCTAGTTTTCTTTTGGATGTTAACATTTTATCTCAGATTTGTTCCCTGTGTTTCCCTTTGGATCCAATATATTGAATTTCATTAAACTGATGAAATAGCCTGAGTTTGTTCTCCTTTTAAGATTCCATTACCTATATGTTACTCCAAATATTGTTTGATGTGTTGTAAAGTCTCCAAATATCCTCTCTCTTCCTCCCCTCCCATCATTGGTGCTGTAGAGGATCGAGTTAACACGTCGCTCCTTTGGGTGCTACTCTTGCTTGTTGCTAGGAATGTCTATTTATAGATGGAGAGGAACGATCAGCATCTATCTGTACATTCACTTATCTAAACAAGTTTGGTCTGTGTTGTCTTGCGTTGATATGCGACTGTGTGTGTATACCTCTGAATAGCCTCGGTGGAATGTAGCCACTCAGTGTGCATTTGGATAAGGATGTAGATGTGTTGTATGTGGGTGTGTGAACAGCTATAGTGGAATTTAATGCATTTAATACTACGTTATATTTACCTATAGGACGAGTGAGTGTGACAGGGTCTGTGCTGTATATATAAACAGACAGAATATGATTCACTGCTGCATTTTATCAGGTCTTAGGCACATCAGAAGGCCCATCTAAGCAATATAAAGTCTCTTTCAAGTTTTCAACAGTGCAGCCAGTTCAAACCCTGCTGTAGCCTGGGGAGTCATTAATTGGAAATTATAAATGCCGTTCCCCATTTTGGTTCCCACAAGAAAGAAATACCCCCGTTAGCATTTGAGTTGAAGGGTGCTTTCCCATCCCAAAGTTAAACTGCTGTGCTCCAGTGGTTTGATTCCCTTTTGCCATTTCCATTCTGTACCATTGCAGGACTTCAGTGTAACTGAAAAGAAAGTTGAAAAAATAAAAAGTCTACATGGCTTATTGTTGAATTTTTTAATCTGAATAGGCCCTCTGCTGTCTTTCTTATTCTTCTTTTCTGACTTTTTCCTTGCTGAAGTGAATTTGCCATCAAACTCTCATAAATAAAATGTCCATCAGCAGGGTTTAATTGACTTTATGCTTTTATCTACTGGTTAAAACTGTAGTTGGCAGCGTTCTAATACATGGTCTACAGCTATATAGAAAAGATAATGGGTTGTAGTTGGCATGTTCCAGAAAGCATAAAGACACTTTTTGATTCACCTATTTGTGATCACACCAGCTTGTATTGTTATTTTGACCCTTTGTCAGCTTTCAGTCACCCCTTTAAAAATTGTAATATGCATACAAAATCTCTGTATTGAAAGTAGTTTTGTTGTCACGCACTCCATGTTTATTTTCTCACTATTTAGAAGAACTTCATCGGCATGGATGCTAAACAGAAATTTGTCAAAAGCATAACATTCTATTAACCGCTTTAGTGATATTATTGTGTAATTGTTTTGAATCGAAAATACATAAGTCTCTACAATATTCCTTGCTCGAATATCCCTCCCTCTCTGGGTCTTTTTTCTCCTCCACTGTTCTCCTCCACCTCTAATATAAGTGAAAGATAAAGACTCTAAATGATGGCAGCTGTGGCACCACATTCATTACAATGCCATTTCCTCTTGCCTCACCCTTCCTTGCTCTTTAATAGTCCCATTTTGATGATAAAGATAGGGAGAGTTCCACAAAAACCTCCTGACCTCTGACTGTTCTCTCCTCTTTTGTACCTCTTTCTTCACGTACATGTTCTCTCTTTAAAGAGAAGATCATGGATGTGGTGTTTTTGTGTCTCTTCCAGTGCAAATTAAAAAGAGCACATCAGTATTTTTAGGTTTTTGTGAGAACACTGTTGCAGGCATGTATCCCATGATTCCTGTGCAGATCCCTGGAAACTGTCCCACATTACGCCCCCCTTTTTGTTCCAAACCTGCATTTCAGCCCCCTGTGAATTCGAAGCTATGTTATACATTTTTGTGTATGTGTGTTCTTATGTGGGAGGAAATATATACAATCTGTAGATGTGTGAATTTGTGTTGCTGCATTGGAGTAATTTGTCCCAAAAATGATGGTAAATCAGGTCAAATGAGCCATATGAAACTAAAATAAAGTTTTTCCTGATGCTCATGCTGAGGAAGGAGTGATTAATATTACATAACTGTCTGAAAGAGGCGAGCAATGCAGAGGTACGCTCCTGATTGTTTGTACGAAGCTCCAGATGTGCCAGTGGTAAGAGAGACAGAGAGGCAGCAAGAGAGAGAGAGGGAAAGAAGAGGAAAAAAGATAGAGCAGGATATTTTTACTGAGCTAAAAGTGTCCACCTCTGCCTCACATCGACCCACATTACAGCTCACACGGAGCACACAGGGAGATGAGAGAGTAATGTCTCTGTCCATCACTGAAACTTATAGTTCTCCATGTCAGTCTTAATGTCCTCATTTCTATCAAAAACATTCCTGTCATAGTTTGCTATTATGGCAAAGTCAAGTTAAGACAGCTTCTCTGCTCTGTGAAAAGTAGCTCATGATGGTTAAAGCTACAAAAACACAACTCATATGTAATGGTAACTGGGACATACAAACAACATCATAGAGATATGAAGCAGCATTAAATCAAGTAATGAATGCTCTGATCACACTGATAATGACCGGTACATTTCTATTGTCTTGTTCTGTGTTAGCATCAAATTTTGAATGCAATTTTAAGTTTAAGTTTAGTAAAAATCCCCTGAGAGATATCTGATTCAACCCATCTCAACTATGTGAGCAGCCCCAAAGCTCTCTCCTGGTCAAGGACAATGTCATGAGTACCGTTGCTGACACGACTGGCAGCCGATGAATGACTTTGTTCTTTATTTCACATTTAAAAAAAACCTAAGCTAAGCTCTGACAAGGCATTAGCTATAGCTCCTCTTTTTTCCAAGCAGCTTTCAAAGCTTTACACAACAATGGGACACATGCCAAGTAAAAAGGGGACAGAAAAATTCACTTCAAAGTGAGAAAATACAGACGCCTAAACTTTTGTTGAGTGAAGCAAAAGCTGAAACTCAAACATTATTTGTTACATGGATTTCTTTGGTCAGAAGTATCAAATCAGTAGGCAAATGATCCTATTCTTCACCATTCTTACCTTGTTTTCTATTGTGTTCTACAGCAGTCGTATCTATTCCGCCTCCTTATCTCCTCGTTCAGTCATTACATATCTGTTTTCTCTCATTCTGCTCATGTACAGGTGTTTTGTGTGCAACACTGACTGTGATTTCACCACCATTACATGACCATTACCCTCCTTTCCTTCTCTTCTCTCTTGGTAACACCATTGTTAGTGGGAAATAGGAGCTTCATATGTAGGATGATCCCATCGCTGGCACTTAGTATTCGACACACATACACACAGTAAATTGCCTATACAGCAAACATTAGAGCCATGGCAACAAAAGTAATGGAGATGCGCAGTCGATCTCTGGGCATTTTAGGGTGGCAAACAGGTGTAATGGGTTAGTCTCTGTGCATGTGTGTCTATGTGTCTTTTTTTATTCAAGACTAATGTTTGACCAGCTGTAAAAGCTTAGTATGACATCATGAGGAGTATTGCAAAGTCTGTGCAAGTTACTTTTAGCTAAATGATCCATCCCCATGAACCAGTCTCCACTGAGCTAAAAGAAAGTGTTTAAGATGATTTCTTTAGTAGTAAACACTTAAAAACTACTCAGTATACAACAGTATTATACACCAATCAGCCACAACATCATGACCACTCACAGGTGAAGTAAGTAACACTGATCATATTGGTACTATGTGGTGGAAAACCTTGGATTTTGGCATCCGTGTTGATGAGACTTAGACACCCAAATAAACATTGTCCCACAACAAGCACACTCCCTTGTGGAATTGGAAATCGCAAATGTCACTGGTCTACCCCTGCAGGAAAATGCTCCCCACCACATGGAAAAAACATCAAACAATCAGGAACATGCTGAGGAACATGACAATGGCCCAACATGTTGATTTGACCTCCAAACTTCCTACACCGCATTCTGATCAAGTATCAACAGGATGCAGTGGAACAAGTTTGATGGACAGAGGCCCCACTGCACAAGCCAGAGTACCCAAAGGATCCAGTGCCAATGTTCTGGTGCCAGATAGCATAGGACACCCTGAGAGGTCCTCTTGTCTGTGTCCAGTGGTTCAGAGCATTTTTGAGCACATAAGGGGACCAACACAATATTAGGCAGGTTCTCATAATGTTATGCTTGATCGGTGTAATCGTTATGTTTTTTCAATTTTCGCATTTCTGGACATCTTATGGAAGCTGTAAGATCAAGGAAAAAAATCTGATATTCCGTTCAGTGCAGGAGCCTCAGCTGACTTGCTCACTGAATTAATAGGTGATGCTGTGTTGCAACGTGTACCAGCTCTGTACGGGAAAACTTGCAGTCATGTTGGTGTGGTATTCACTGACATTTAGCCATCTGGTCTTGGATCTGGCAGCCATGCGCTCTTTTTCATTCTCTCTTTCTGTCCCTCTCTGTCTCACCCTTATAGACACACAGACACACAATGCATAAGATGTACACACCTGTGTTGAAACTGTAGATAAGGTGTATCAGTATGATGCACAACACTGCTGTTTGTATCTGCACGCTTGCTAGTGTAGTTTGTGTGTTTTGCCTGCATCATCAAAGGGCTGGGTTCCCATAGAAACAGATGTTTCCAATTTCCTCCTTGGTGGCAACATGTGACAGACTGTTTCTGTGTGTGTGTGTGTGTGATATACACTGAAAGTATTACCACAGGGACACATGCTTTCTGATTAAATACTGTACTGAAGTGAATCCACGTAAAGGCCTTATCCTCTATTGATCTCCGTCTTTAAATCTATACCAACCACACAGCAGATGTAGGATAAAGTCATGAATATAAAAGACTTCTAAGCTTTCAGATAACTGAGATGTGGGTTGTGCAAAAGGGGGCTGCAGCTCAGACGTTCCTTATGTTTTTTTACATTCATCATTTAGATCCACCTGGCATCCAGTCAGAAGCTCCAATGTTTGTTTTATTCTCACGATGACTCATCTACACTGTAATAGTGACTTCACATCAAAAGATGAATATCAGTTAGTTTTTGCCTCCGGGTATTTATCGTTCATTGTCGAGAGGCTGGTGGGAGGCAGATTGGTCATGATCAATAGAGTGGCCTTGTTCATACTGTAAATTGCTGCTTCCACTCACATCTATTCACGGAAATCTGTTTAGCATGGAATCAATAGGCATGAAAAGAATGTATTGTTTTGTGACAGGCAGCAGAGGTGGAGCAATTGTACTGTTAAATACACAAAACCTTTCATTGGCAGTTTTTCACTGTAAATGCAGAGCTTTTTCTCCCTTTTTTAAAACTGATGTTACCACTTGCTGAAATGGGAGTACTGTAAATACTGAATGGGGCAAATAGAAGAGAAAGTCATCCAAAATCTGGAGTTAGATGTTGTGTGGAGCATGCCTGAGAACATGTAACTAAATGTAAGTGCAAAAAAAGAAGCACAATTGATGAAAAAAAGCAGTGGAAGATGCTTTCTTTAACTAGTTGACTCAAGTTTAATGCTGTGCAGTCAAACTAAGTTAACACTACATCTATAGACAGAGTGTGTGTGTGACAGAGGAATATGTGTCTATTCAGCCATAAAGCTCACATACACTGTGTGTTTTAAGCTAGTTCCTGTGTCTGGATCATTGATCACACCTATTATCTCTCACTCTATTCTTCCTCTCTGTCTCCCTCATCACACTTTCCTTTCCTGTCCTTCTGCTTTGTAGGACAACTATCAGGTGTGTTGATGCGAGTGTGTGTGTGTGTGTGTGTGTGTCTGTGTGTGTGTGTGACAGCGACCTCCCTCTGCTGCACCCCCCGCACCCTCCCGCTCCTGGGAGGTGACCCAGTTTCCCATGATCCAATGCGGCTGCTTCTGCTGCGTTGTTGCCGTAGCAATATTGCAAGGTCCTTTAATGCCGACTGTGACTGTGCCATGAATAATGGATAGAGAGAGTGACAGAGTATTAGACACAGGGGGAGAGAGACGGAGAGAGGGACAGAGAGGTAACAATAAGGAGAGGAAAGATGGAGAGAGCTGGGATATCAAAGGAGGAGAAGTGTGGAAAGATGGGATAAGGAGTCACAGAAATGGAGGGGTGGAGGAAAAGGAAACAGATAAAGAGTACTGGAAGGGGAAGAGACTGAAAAGTAAGAGACAAGAAAAATGAACGTCCATACTACTGTAGCATTTACAGTCATTTTAATAACATGGTGCGTTTTTTCGGGCTGAGAAATCAGTCAACAGGTGTCCTATTTACTATTAACATTAAAACTCTCTTTACTTCAATATCATATACTACTGCTAATAACAGTGAGCCTGTTCTGTCAGTTTCTCTTCACTCTATGTGTTTGGCATTGAATATTTAGCAACAACATTCTGCAGTCAAGTTTTGAAAAAGAAAAACTGCCTTTCTCTCTATAACTAGTAGCAGCTTGGTTTAGTTTAAAATGTCCAATGTCGTGTCCCAGCAATATTTCCTTCGTAAAATACATCCCATTAAGGAGGTGATTAACATTTTATGGGACTAAATTTTGCATGAGATTTTGCATTTAAAAAACACACTAGTTATTGCGCTGTAGTGGATAAACTATGTCATGACGACATTAACTGTGTTTCCATTAAACTGTCAAGAAATTGGAAGTGAACTTTTGATTTGAATGTCCCAAAAAAACAATTTAAAAAAGAAAATGTTGACTGTTTTGGAGCGAAAAAACTTGGCTTCATAGTGTTGTGAGAAGGTGGTGTTTTGGCTACATTTTGGCTGTAATAACCAGAGTAGAAGCAGCCAGAAAATAAAGTAGCTGTTTACCAACTACTAAAAGGCTTGAAGAAGAAGAAGGAACTAGCAAAACTTTGGCCATCTATGAGAGAAGTCTTCAGGATTTGACTTTAACTGGGCAAGTTCTAATTATCCTTTCATGTCAGCTGGCCATGTTTAATGTTGTCCTGAGATGAAGGAGCAGAAATAGCTGTGTAGATGTTCAAAATGTTCAAGAAAGCCACCTCAAGCAAATGTAAAAACTTATTTGCAAAATTGGACAGGTTTTTATTAAAATTTTCCTTTACCATTAACTTTTCCAAATGTGGTATTTCAATGTACACATATATATGTACACTGATCAGTCATAACATTATGATGGCTCACCTAATTTTGTGTTGGTCCCCCTTATGTGCTAAAAAATGCTCTGAACCATTGGGCATGGACAAGAGGACCTCTCAAGGGGTCTGAAACCAGGACGTTGGCACTGGATCCTTTGGGTACTCTGGCTAGTACAGCGGGGTCTCTGTCAATCAAACTTGTTCCACTGCATCCTGTTGATGCTTGATCAGAATGGGGTGTAAGAAGTTTGGAGGTAAAATCAACATGTTGGGCCATTGTCATATTCCTCAACATGTTCCTGATTGTTTGATGTTTTTTCTGTGTGGTGGGGAGCATTTTCCTTCAGGGGTAGGCCTGTTCTTGTTCTGGGACAGTGTTTATTAGGGTGTCTAGGTCTCATCAACATGGATGGAAAAGTCCAAGGTTTTCCAGCAGAACACCACATAGTACCAACATGATCAATGTTATTCACTTCACCTGTCAGTGGTCATGATGTTGTGGCTGATTGGTGTATATATAATATGGAAACGTTACCTCAAACATATTGTATCTTTCTAATTTCTGCATTGACTATTCATGTTAAATATTCACTACCACCTACATGATGCAATAAATCAAAGATAAGTTATTGCTGTTTGATATGTGGGCTGAGATGATTTACCAGTTATAATACAATGAATACAAGTGTTGACGCTTGCACATGAAATTAAAGTTTGTGAAAACATATTTTCATGCCAGTTTGATGAAAGAATTCTCAAATAACTGATGTACTTTAATAATCTGATGTCAAAGAAAATCTGAGCTGCTGGAGAAATGACCATGAACAGGTAATATCTGTAAAGAAGAAGAAGAGGACAAACACTGTAACAATCACGTGGAAGCAAATATCTTTTACAGTTTCATATCTATGTTATTTATCATATACTGCATTGTTGCCTCACAGCAGCTGACCCTCTCTCCCCAAGGATGGATGGTTTGATTGCTTCCTATAAACTGACCTTTTTTGCTGACATTTCTATCCTGTTGGGTGATGTAGTGAAGGTGAAGGCCTGGCGCACAGGTTAAAAAGAGTCACTATACAGTCAGTGAGTCAAACCTGTGTGTGTGTGTTTGCTTTTGTGAGCATTGTGTGGCTTGTATTTAATCTCTGTTACTGCTGACTGCAGCACACACCTGTTGAATAGCTTTTCCACACACTTGCACACAAACACACACTGTTTCTCTGGAGCAGACACATGCACACAGGGGCATGTAGAGGTGGCTGCCTATTACCTTTCTGCCAGAGCTGTCAATCCTTGGGCTGGCATTGAGTTTGCACAGCAGTGGGCTAAAACACACACAAACACACACACGCAGCAAAAGCTTTCTCTCATTGGCTGTTGTGAATAATATATTTCACTTGATCTAAAAGGCTTTAAAGTGCCCACACAGCCTTTTGCTTCAAAGCAGGACGTTAACACAGGCATGGGTACGTTTGAGCAATAAAAACAAATGAAAGAAAAAAAACTGCAACATGGAAGCAAACCAGCCGTGCTCGCTGAACGGATGTTGTGGGGACCGAAAACGTGTCTAGTCTCTCAGTTTTCCTGTAGTAAATTTTTTTTTAGTGTGTTAATTGCATGTGCACAATCATGAAGAGCCAGCTGCAAGCAATGACCTTCTTGTTTTGAACCGAGACCTCTATAAAGAAAGTGTCACTGTGAGATGCAAGTTTACATGGGGGTTAGAAGTCATAAAATGTTTGCGGTGCAGCTCTGTGTCAGGAATTTGTTCAGAGAGCTCACATTTAAACACATTATCTTTTATTTGCTGTGCTTTCGGTATGTCCTGTTTAATGATTAAACAAGTTCTGTTTGATATATTCCTTTATTTATCTTTACACTTTTCACTCTTAGAGTTTAAATATGTGACATTTCTTTGTTTTAAAAAATTACTGGCCCACTTTATGAGTATAAACTATCAGATAATAATTTTTAAAAGTTTTCCAGAGCAAAAGGGGACATCTTCAGAAAAGCAGTTTAGTCTAACTAACAATATTAAACCTTTAATTATAGATTCCTTCAGTGTCACAAGAAAGGCTGAGTTCAAAAAGAGTGACCTTTGATTCATTTGTGGGACACACCAGCACACTGTACACACTTTGTCTATTAACACACACAGCATATCACTCAGAAGGTGAGGCAGCACATGGCTCCATATGTTAGCTATTATCCTTTACCATTAGTTTCACCAAGTCTGTTTGACAAGGACTTTGATGTGTGTAGGGGAGCTAAAGAATGAGACAGAAGTACAGTACAGCTGAATTTTGTGACTCAGAGGGTAAATAAAGGGGGCACTAAAGAGGTGAAGTTAATCACGTTGGGGTGATTCAGTACTGTCAAGCAATCTTTTTAAAGCTGCATATAAATACGGCTATATTATGCAACTTTAAGCATCTTCCTGTGATGATCTCAAGAGAAGGATCACAGAGTTGGATCAGAACATGTCTTATGACCAGAGACGAAGTAGTGATCAAAGTATCTCTCAAATGTGGTCGGTGATCACTCCAAGGCAGACCATGACAATGCAATTTAATTCAATTCAGTATGCTTTATTGGCATGAATATCAGATTATATTGCCAAATCATCAAGGCTGGAGTAATTAAAAATAATACAAAAACAGCAGAATATAGCAAATTAATAAAAGGATAGAAGAAAATGGCAAAAACAAAGTAAAGATGTATTTTTTGTGTGTGCTATATGTCAAGGTGTCATATACAGTGAGGAAGTGCATACCTCATCTGTCATGCAGTGACCAGCGATTTATTTCTCTTTCGGTAGCCATGACTTCTTGTCCTTTCCTTCCGTCTCCTTTCTCTATTGCCAGACTGTGGTCACAGAGTTTGTTTTTGAGGAGGACCCGTCTCTGCTTTGCATTTCTAATAGTAAACACATTTTCTGACTTTTATATTTAAGGTTTAGGGCTAGATAGAAATGGATTTTGTTTTTAGTTGTGGTTTGATTACTCCAGTGTTCCAGCATATTTTATTGATGTAACTGGTTGATTAGTGCTGATTGATTTCTTTTCAGAAAATCCCAGGACCAGCTGACAGGTTTTAGCTCTCAGGTTTATTAAGACAAACTTGAAAACTTTTAAAAACTGTAATTCATAAAACGTAAATCACACGAATCCATGGTAAAAATCAGTACATCATCTTTTTAGGAAACAAATAGTTTTTTAAACTAAATTGCAATTCTTTTTGATGATCTTAACTGGTGCACACAGCAATCCCACACTGGCCATATTGTACATGCAGAATCTCACGTCTATAATAAATGAACCGTGCAAACACTGTCCAGTGCATCCGTGTTCTGTCAGTGGTCCTTTTTAACGAGCTGCTGCTTCTTGTCCTTGAAGCATTCCGCATCTCTCAGCGTGTGGAGTCGCTTTGTGGTAAATCTCTCTTCTCCCTCTGACTTCACTGTAGTTATAAAAGGATACAGATTGTTTCACAGCAATAATGACTTGGCAGTGAGATTCAAGCCAAACTTTTAGGTTGCCAGGCAACTCGAGCGACACCAGCGACCATATATGGACATTTCTGTTTTTATCTTTACTTTAGACTTCCTGTCACAGTGAATCTTCCTTTCTTTCTTCACACACATTCAATGTCATCTTCTCTTTAAGTCTTTTTCTCTTTAACTGCCGAGAGGTGATTTGTGTTTCTATACGTTTCCTTTCTTTCTTTTGTCCCAGTCTTTCTTATGCTGTTGTCAGTCTGCCTTTTGCAGGAGACAAACTTATTCATTGTCTTTGGTTTTGGAACCATGAACTCATTACTTAAGGACAGAAAATGTGCCAACAAGAAGAAAGAAGGTGGGAAGTGAGGAATGATGGAGGTATACATGGAAGGACAGAATTTGCTTAAAGTCAAAAAAGGAATTTTACATAGTCGAAAACATGCACACTGATCCTGTCCTAGTGTACAGTGTTTATATGGGCTGTCTCTAATGGCTCTTTTTCTATCAGTTAATTGATTTGATTTGATTAATTGATTTTTGCAAAATCACAAGTCCAACAAGCATAAATGCACAGATTCTAGCTCGAACATTTACTTAAACATTTATTCAGTGATAATTCTATGGTAGCAGGCGGACGTCTTTATAACTTTATGTGTAAATTTGCAGCTACAAGTAGGAAAAATGTATTAAAAAAACTCTTCCTACGAATGACAAGACAACACGTATTGTGCGACGCAACCTCTAAATTAGTGTGTTCTCTCTGCAGGTGCTTGTACATTGCGCTACTGCTGCTATATATATTCTTTCTGTTATGTGATAGTTTGAAGGTTGCTGATGATTTTGAATCCTTGGGAAACTTTTATACTGAACCGAGCTGATCTTAGTGCAGCTGACTAGGGATTCCAGCTGAACAAGTGGCATAGTTATGCAACATTACGCATTAGAAATATGCATGTTTTGGTTTAAACTATCGGTTGATTTTTAGCATCTATTTTAACCTATGATCACAGAAGTCCTAGTATTTATTGTAACCTTGTTATTGCCTTCAGTCATAAACTATAGTTAGTCATTACTGTCTAGCAGCCTTTTCTATTTCTTACAATAAATACACTAAAGAAAGACATTTACTGTTTATAATTTCAGTCCAAGTCTGTGTACATGTGGGAGAACTAGATTGTGAGGGTAAATTATAAGTATCTCTTCTATATAAAATTTTAATTAAGCATGTCTTCAACCTCTCTATCTCAATTACTCTTGTCCTCCATTTATTTTACTCGCCCTCTTACGCAGTAATGTTATCACGTATTACAACTTTTGAGGTGAGAAAATATTAACGAGTCCCATGATTTTTTGAATCGCTTCATACAAGTTAAACACTACACCCCTCGCGTGTCGATAAGCAAAATCTCTCTGAATTTGATGTTTTTCAGTCACTACATTTTGCATCTGGGCTTCCAGGAGACACTTAAAATTTTGGGATATAGATGCTTGATTTTCACTGACACTGCTTATATGACAAGATCATAAAATTATCTGTACTTCTGTTTTTGCACAATGTCACAGTGACACTACCACCAAAAAATTGAAATACTGTGTTATTTTGCTTTGTTATATATGAATTCTTCTGCTCTTGTGACTTGCTTATTGATTTTTACTATTGTGTAAAAAAGTCCTTATTTCAATTAGTACGTCTTTTTTATGTTTAAAAATGTCTGAACCCAGAAAGCTCAGTTTGGGTTGATTTTAGCTGAAGGAAATGTTCAAACACCCCATCTTTGGCATGAGCTTGGCAGTCATGTAAAGCAGCCAACCTGTTTGGTTCAATACAGTGCTACAACTGATAATTGCATAGCTATGAAAGGAGATGCTTTCCCCACTAATTATATAGCCAAAGGGGTAAGAGGCTAAGATGCACATGAAAGCATGCTCCTTCTCTTTTCTCTCCTCCTGCGTCCCGTCTTCTCCTCTCTTTGCTTCTTATCGCTTTACTTCTCCATCTCTTCCAGCCTTGCTCTTTCCGCGTCTGCTCCCTGATCTAATTAAAATGCCATCTTCAATTCACTGGTGAGCCCCCCCTCCCCTCTTCTCTCTGTGCTCTGCTGCAGTGTAAACACGCTGTGTCATATTAAAAGTCTGAATCCGCTGTGTCATGATTTGGAAGCTTAGCGGCTGATCCGCCATGTTTGACAATTTGACTGTGCCTTGTTAGATGGGACTACGGCAGGGATTTTGAAGATATATAATGTTTAGGACTGCTTAGGGCCATTATTGCCACCTTGGAAATGCTCTGCAGGTGTTAACACACTGAAGGCTGCACATATAGAATCACTGTCCATTTCAAATACATTGGTGTATGTGTTAATATTTTTTAAATATAGGTGGTTAACAGTGATGTAGTAACACAGGCCCACAGTAAAATGTTTTCCACCCTGCTCCAGCAGATTAAAACTGTTCCTTCCTGTCATTTTTCCTTCTTGTCCCAGTCTCCGCTGCCCCATTTAAACACACAACCACTTAAATAAACATGTGCGCAGAAAACTATAAAAAGAAAACATCAAGCAAGTTGGCAAAGGTGCTGTCAGATTAATCCACACACACACACACACAGACACACCAGAGCTTTCGCCATACTGTGTTCATCTGCTGATATCTCATCAGCTCCTAATGAAAACTGACGGATTGACAGTCCGAAGCACCACTCCTATTGGTCCAGACCTGTGATGTAACCTTGTCTGTGCTTCGTGTACATTGTTGAATGAGTGTTAAAGTCTAATCTAATTCTAATTCTCAGCGACCTTGAAGTCAGATTTAATTATGAACTCAAACACTTGCACATGGATGGATTGAAATGTACACACAGATGCAAAGCATCCGCACACAGGAACAGATTCTGTGATATTTCATTATCCTCTGGTCAAAAACAGTAAAAGTGTAGCTGTAAGAGGGGCACAGAGATGTTTTCTCTTCACTAAAACCTGAATTCTGGCAGCAGCGTGCTCGCTACATAGCATACAGTTGACTTTACTGTACTCAAGCCCCACCCAAATACAAAGCCGGCATGGAATCATTTTCTCATGATGCCAACAGACTTGAGTCGAAAAATTAACATAGTATTCTAATTTGAAAGGTGTCTTTTAAAAAGCAGAAATATTCTTCATGTTTTCACACAGGCTGTCTCTCACTTCTGTCTAATTTGGTCTTTTCTGTCTCACTAATTTTTCTTTCCTCTATCTCTCTCTCTCTTTCTCTCTCTCTCTCTCTCTCTCTCTGTTGCTACCTGGCAACAAGCTGGTTTCCTTGGTGACTGAGCTTAGTAGCCTCACATTTGCAGAGATGGGAGTGTGTATGTGACAACTGGTACACACAGAGAGCATGTAGCAAACACATGTTCACATTTACGCATGTATACACATAATAAATTGCACAAGATAAGTCGCTGTTTTTAGAGTGTACGTGTCAAAAGCAGGCTGAGTGAGGCAAATGTGGCACTGGTATTAATAAATTAACAACAAATAAAGATTAAAGAAAGAAGAAGTGCACAGTACTTCCTGGTAATGTGTTTGCATGTTGTTATTGATATGCTTTTCTACCTGTGTTGGGTGTATGCTGCACAATGTAACCAAACTATTAGAAAAGGCAAATAACAATTACAATGAGCAGTATTGATGTTTTTGCTACCCTTCATAATATTATTTTGGATGATCTGTTCCATGCAGCCAGTTCTGAAAATGCACATATTAATCAGTTTTTGCATGATTTACTGATAGCTAGTAGCATTCTAGTTTTCATTAGCTGTAGTGTGAATTCTGCTCTCCCCTGCTTTCAGACTGTGTCCCAGCTCTGCCTCCTTCATTCCTCAGGAGCGAGGTTTATTTGTCAAATGAATTGCCTGAGCGGTGTGCTGCAAATTTTAGAAATTGCTAGTCAGTGTAAAAGAACCATGAGAAATGATTTCCCTGTGTGACTCTCACACTCAAGTTTTAGGTTGTAGTCACAAAGGAGACAGATGGGCTGTGAGGAAGACGGGTTTGGTTACAGTGTGTCCGAGGCAAAAAGAGAGAGATGTTTATCTACCACTCAGCAGCTTCACACACACACACACACACACACACACACACACATAGACGTTCTGAAACTGTGCAGCTCTGTTCTGTTTACCATGTTTGGAGAAAGAAGGTGAACAAGTGACAGAAAGACAGAAGGAGAGAAAGAAAGAGAGAGAGAGAGCGAGAGTCTCCTCAGCATTTAGATGACATTTTAATGAGTCAAAAAGGCAAAGAAAGATAGGAGAGGGAGTGCAGACAAGCCAGACTTTAAACTGCAAAGCCAAAATTTTAGCTGTACATGTGTTAAGTCTAGCTACCTCGAGAAAATGAATTAATAGCCAACTATTTGAATAAGCGTTTAGTCATTTAAGTCATATATCAAGCTAAGTATCATGAAGCTTGATGAGTCCATTAGGCAGTTGGTTGAATATAATAGAGTCCATTGTCTGTAGGATTTTGGGAAAATTTAGTCATTTTATTTTGGTAATTTAAAGGTCTGCCTTTTATAGACCTTCAAGTCAGTGAATAGTCAACCTGTAAAGCAAATTCAAAACATTCAGAAGCATGAAGCAAGTAGACAGAGTGTCTACATTGGCCCAAAATTCAGTATAACAGTTACCCAAATGTTTTGTAAGGCGTTCACTGCACCAGAAAGGGAAAACAAGGGCCTAATTCAGGCCTCTGCTCATCGCCAGAGAGCTGGTCCAGACAATAAAGGCTAGTGAGCATCTTCAAGCCAGGACACAGTAAAGACACTATATGGAAAGGTAACATGACTCCTTACATGCTTATAGCTTAACTGACGAATTGGGACTTAGAGATTGGGGTTAGGGTTAGGAACGATTCACCATATCAGTTAACATTATGGTTTGATTTCATTATCATTTTATCAGTTAACTCAAATGTGCCGGTTTTGGACAAATTAGAGCAGAGTTGTTCATCATACTAACCTTTTGTAAACTCCAGATTTGTTTTGTTTTCCATAAAAAAATCAAATGAATGTGCAACACACTGTTCCTACTGTTCCCTTCTCCAACACATAATTGCCATCCAGGAACTTTCTGATATCCTTATTTTTGACTGTGACCTTTAAAATAGTGTTGGACACATTTATGAATTGCCTCACCTGTTGCTGGCTTGGTGGTGGGTTGCTGGAAAATTTCAACACATCGCCCAGCCTTAGGATTCATGTTCCCAATTGTCTGAATTTTCTGTGCTTGTCTTGTCTTGCATATATCTTTACATATAGTAAAGCAATTATATTGGGATTTGGGGTTGGTTGGATCAAACAAGACACTTAATAGTGGTGTTTTTCAGACCAAAATATCAAGTAACTGTTTTGTCAATATTGATTTTAATTAAATAAAATTTATTTTTTCATTGCTGCCTTTAAAAAAAAATCCACAACCATATGATAATACTGGCCTCTACAGCTTTCTGAGTGTCATTATCTTACATGTGCTACTCCTTCCACTGTAATTGTCATCTTTGAGCTACTTGACTCTTTCCTGCATGTGATTTAATTGGAGAGGCCTATTTCTGTGAATTTGAAAGGGAAACGTTACATTTCTTTGTAGTACTGTAATAGCAGTTGTGTTAAGAACAGCGATGGTTGAACTGCTTAAGAGGGATCAGGTGAGATTTGCGTGCGAGGGTGGCTTTGGCTCTGAGTGGCCTTGTCTTCAACTGCATGCTCCTTAACTGGTCCTCATATCACAGAGAGGCTAATTGGAGAGGAATTACCTGAACAAGTCTTAATGACATGCTAGCGACAGACACAGAGGGCTCTCTCCTACAACAGTAGTGAGTCAAACTCTCAACATGTCTCACTGGCTTGTTCTGATTTACCTGCTTCTTAGCAGGTAGAGGGGGTTTGTTAATCGCTTAAGGAGTACGCGACAGGATACTGCACTTCTTAACAGAGAAGAATACATTAGAAATGGTGGAAATCAATTATTTGAAATAGCTTTTTATGCATGTGATGAGTTCATGAATTGAAAAGGCAGGTGATCAACTAGTACAACTTCATATTAATGTAGTTGCTTTAGAGCTTTACAGCACAGCGATGCACATCAAAGACCTACACACAAAGCCTGTCTCTTTCTTTCTCAGTGGGCCTCTGACCTTGGCAGAGAAGCTGGTATGACTGGCCATCTCCCTGTGGTTTGTATGTTGCGTGTGTGTTTTATGTGTGCGCTTCGCCTGCACCGTCCTGTAGGCCATGTTGCTGTGGTAGCCTGGTGTTATAGTCCATCTGTCTAGGCTGCTAGCCAAACAGACCTCTCTGCTCGCTCTCCGGTGATTTCATCATGATGGTTGTTGATTGTGTCTGATGGAAATGATACGGCCCTCTGGTGGAAATCCACTCCTTAATTGAAATATGCTCGCTTTATCATGCAAGATGGGTCCATATCAAGTGAAGAATTGGATAAAAATGTTCTTTGACAAAAGACTTTTTAAAAATATATGTATTTATTCCCCCAAGAAAGGGTTTCTTGTCCAAACACTCCAGTTCTCTGTTTCTTTTCTGTCTCTTTGGCCACTGAGCTGCCACACAGTAACAGTTGGTGGTTATGTGTCTTGCCTGAGTGCCTCTCAACAGCAGTTATGGAGCAAATGGAGAGCCTGTGTTCATTCATTTTGTACCTCGTCTGAAAATTTCAACACTTGACTTTTGAGCCCTTGCCTTTAAGCTTTAGTACTACATATGAGCCACAGAAAGGACTAAAATCATAGTGAGTGCAGTGGCACGTGACATTAACACATACATATATCTATGTATTTATGTACATATAGCGTAACCACAGACACTCTTGCTGGACGATGAATGAATGTGAGTCAAGGCAGTAGCCAGGCACTTGGACACCTTCACCTTTTGTTGTCTGAGAAATGTTTTCAGAGAGCATGGTAAGGTACACAATATGCCACATGTGGCTCTACATGGACACGTCTGACAATATGATCCTGTCGCGGAAAATATCTGCCAACTTTGCCAAGCCATTCAGGAAGATAAGCCAACACTGACAACCTCATTACCTCCCACTCTCGATCTGCCCATTATCATTTCCAATATAGAGCGTTCTTAGTTGTTTCATGACATCCATTCTGTTGTAGAGATGCTGTGTGTTCGAACACCAATAAAAAAGTTTTAAAAATAAATTGATATTATAAATAAATTTGAACACACTGACAATATGTCTAAAAGTACTTCAGCAGTAATTCATACAGTCTCTTTCTCTTAAGTAAATATATTAAGTGTATTCACTGCACTGGTTACTATGGCTGTAGTGTACTGCATCATGTAGTGTATATCATGAAATTAGGTTGAAGCTTTACTATTTTTGCTTCTTTTGTTTCTCTAATTTTTCCTGTCACTGACTGTGTTGCAGCACGTGTCTATGTGGTTTTGTTAATTATTTATTTCGGCATTTTACTTCACTCTTTGCCTGACCATCATGTGATGCAATCACAAACACAGTATATATTTGTGTTGCCCACCCAGACATATTTGCCCTCCACTTAAAAAAATTGGTACTGGGTGTATTCTGGATTATTTTTTCTTCCAAATATCTCTGTGTATATGCAGCTGAAAGTGTGGATTTATTGAAAAATCTCCTCCAAGGATGCAGTTGTTCAATTTCACAGACTGGGAAATGACTTTTTAAGTCGGAAAGTGGCTTGTGAGCACAATAAATGTCTTGCATACAACTCTGAGGGTGTCTATGCTTCCAGCCTGCACATGAATTTCCCACCAACCTGCCGCCATTATAGTGGGGAATAAAGATCAACCAGGGACATGTGCACATGGATGTACATGGCTGCACAGACAAAAGAAAGTTCTGAAGCTTGGAGAAATGTCCACACACACAGAAAATAGACAAACATATAGCTCATCGGATCGAACACAAGCATAGATGGACACATATTTACATATTCCTGTACAGTGCACTGACGCAGCAGAAGACGTAACATATAGTTCAGGGATTCTTTTAAGCTTGTGTAATTGCTTGTGTGCTTGCAGATGTGTCTTTTGTATGTGTGTCTGAGCGTTTGTGTGCGCACTGACCTGTGTGAGTAGTGACCGTGCGTATGTGACTAGTTGTTCCATCACCTCCTATTTACCATCACTCCCCTTGACTTCTCTCTGTTATGTCCACGAGGCATAAAAACTATTTCAGCAGACAAGACTTTACTTTGTGTCTTGTTATATAAATGTACCCTACACTTCCTCGCTGACAATATAGACTTACTTTTTGTCATTTGTCGCGTGTACACATCTTCTGTTGGCTAAGTTTGGCATTCCTGAGGAGTATAAACCCATTTCTAAAAAGATGGGAACTTGGTAAACCAGATTAGAATGAGAGTCAATTTTTCAATTAAAACTTTATAAATAAGGGGTAAAACATTGCTCATAGGTCAAGTAGATCTCTACAATGAATGCAGTTTTCATTCCTACTATTTTTGAAGTGTAGGTGTGAATTTGTCAAATGGTGGATATTTTGTTTTGGAACGAAACTCATCTTAGTGCAGAACTGTATAGATCATCCTTTGATCAACAGGACTTTATACTTTTAAAATGAAGCTCCTCAGTTAACTTCAGTGACACCCTTTTAATGTGATTTACAGCTATGCAGAATATGGATACCAGGAAATTTTACTGCCATATTTTTACATCAAATTATTTTCCTTAACCTAAAAATGCAACCTTACCCCCCTGGCAATGGGATAAATAAGAACTCTGCTCAAACTGCCGGTTGCCTTTTTCTTTTCACAGATCACACACACACATGCGCAAGCAAGCATGGATAGGAAAGGGTAGAAGGAAAAGATGGAGTAGGGAGAATTAGAAGAGGCAAGAACGAAGCCAGATGTTGAGACAGACGAGGGAGAAGAAAAGGAAAAGAGATGGGGAGAGAGCGGGAGAGCGAGGTATGCAGGGTTTTCCATGAGGCTGACCTAGATAGACGGAGAGGATTGGACACACTTTGTCTCTGGAGGGACACCGTCACAGCTGCAGTGGACTGTGTGTGTGTGTTGTGTGTGCATGTTTATATATGTTTACAGCAGAGTATGTGATGTGCGGTTTCGCTCTATTTGTGGTATTAGAATGTCTCTAAACCTTTGAAAAGTAGTAAGTTTGTGAGTGTGTGTGTGTGGCACATTGTGTACGGGGAGGAAGGAAGTCAGACAGAGTGATGAAGTCAAAGAGCCAGACAGAAAGCCCAAGCGCAGAGACGGATATTCAGTAAGCCCTTTACATCAGATGAATATGATGAATGAGAATGTAATTTGTCAATGACACTCTGGGTCACAATTCCCTCTGCTTTATTGTTGGATCCAATCCAAAGTATTTATATGTTTTTAATTATGTGCAACAGAGCTATGTGTAACTGTGTGTGTGTCTACCTTACTGTCCCTCCATCAAGCCAGTGAGTGTGTATTTGATGTCGCCCTACTAAAAATCAATACTGCGCCACAGCAATTTACCGCCATCATAGGATAGGGTGGGTGGAGGACTACAGTGTCCAATGAGACTCTTGGAAAAACTGTGGTTAGTGGGTTTATTCCTACAACTGGACTGCCTGTGCACATGACAGGAATAGTAATAGTGTTACAGCAACCGTTCTTTTAATCTGGATGGTATGAAGTGAAAAAAGAAACAGGAGTGGAGTAAGGGAGCTAAAGATCTGTCACTTGTACCTGTCATGGTTTTAGCTAGTGCACAAACGCTGTCAATCTGATGCAAAACTCGATATTGCATCACTTACAGGCACAGTATATCAGTTTTAGCTGGAAATGAGTGCCGATTTCTGAATAAAGAACTTGAATATTTGCAACTGGACTGCCTGCTTGCTGCCATCTTGTCTTGTTTCAAGCTCACAATTTGGCAGCATGGTATTTAGATAGAGCTGAGGTGTAACAAGTGCAATAGTCCTGTCAGTAAAGGTATCCGTACCTCTCTTTGAGGTTTAATATTGCCTTAATGGAACAATCTTAATCACAACTGCCACATATTATTACAAGGATTGGCTATTGAGACCATATCCCAAGAAACAAATAAGACATTCTATGTTGTTTTTGGCCTCCGGTACTATCGCTGTCACTAGAGAAAATGCACATTGGGACTCTGCATTAGCATATTCAGCCATGGGGAGAGCTGCTCGGCCTGAACACACTGACCACATCTGAGTGTTGCTCCCAACAAGTTACATATGTCTCTGTCTAGGCTTTATCTGTCAAACAGTGACTGACTGATTCTGCTCTCCTCTCCTTTACACTCCGTTCTTTCTCTCCGGCTGGCCTGTATTCCTGAGCTGACTAGAGGCTTTTAATGTTTTATATGCTGAGTCCAAGGTTGGAAGGCATGAGGGAAGAAAGGATGGTGAAAGTAAGGCAGCAGTTGGCACGCAACCTTGTGTTGGTGTAAGACCCTGCAGTTTTTTCTTCTTTGTTTCTCTTTGTCTTTGCTGATTATTCCTTAATTTGATTGTCTCTCTTTGCAATGTTTTGGTTTCTAGAAAGAAATTTTGCCATCTTCCTGTGGTTTATTGCTCCTAAATTTTTATTCTAAATTTTAGCAAACTACGTATCGATGTCTGTTATCACAACTGCATGTAACTGATTTAATGTTGATCGATTGTGAAACTCTGAGACTATTGTTTCTACCAAACAAGCAGTTCAGTTAGACAACTCAAGTTTGAAATCTTTTATTACAGCTGCAGAATATATTTAGAGTTTGGCGTCAAGGCTTTGAGCTCACGTCGACCCACAGATATGTTTACATATAGTTACACATAGTTTCTGGGGCGGTTGAGGGGATGAGAGAGGTGCCGTCATCACAGGGCAGCAGTGACACTGACATCTCGGGGGAGAGAGATTTCGAAAATTTTGGCAGCTTAAACAGTCCACCAAATTTAGTTGGAGATGGTTGATTGTGTGGAGACAGAGGCTTGTCACACGTGCATGTAGCAGCTCAAGTCGACGGCCTGAACTGGCTCGCATGCATTCGCTCCATAAGCGATATGTGCTCTCTCCTCTGTACTCACTGAATTTCCCTTCCTGTCCCCTTTTCCTAAATTATTAACCAATCATGAGTCAGAAATGCAAGTGAACAGGAAGTTCAGCATGGTCAAATATGGCCGCCGGCTACTGTAAGCTCCTCCATGGGGGACTCTGGGTAGCGGGCTAGGAACGGCTCTCGGCTGAGTGTGTACATGTGAGAGTGTGTAAGTGTACGGGTATGTGTGGGACAGGGTGACGCATCATGCGGCAGTAGTCTGAATATTTTAGCAGGAAACATTAGTGACGCTTTCTCCTCTTTCTTTCATCATTCTCTCCCTCTGCTTTTTCAACATTTTCAACTGTCTCTTTCCCCTTTTTCCTACTTGATGTGATGAAAAAAGCCTTGTAGATCAGTGGTAAAAGACTTTGCTTTGAGTAGAAACACATGGTTTTTCTATTAGCGTGTGTATTCAAATTAAATCAGAAGGTAGACAGCTGGGCTGTGTACACACACACACACACACACACACACACACACACACACACACACACACACACAAACAGACAGAAAGAGATTTCTTGGTGGATTTATGGGAGACTGATGGAGTGCAACCCCAGCTCCAGTTTCCACTCTGAGGTTTCTTCAGGGGAAGACATTCTGCACAGCACTGTTTATGCAAATGACTGGCATCACATGCATCTTTGGAGTAATTCTTTCAGCAAGTGTGTATGCATGTGTGTGTGTTTTTATGTCAGCATAATCCCTGTATACACTATACACACTGTGAAGTGTTTGCTTTTTTACTCAGTATTCAGCCTGCAGCAACCCTACGTGTCAGAGCCTCTCATAGACCTCATAAACCAAGTTTTATTCCAACTCTGTCTGTGTGTAAGAGAAAGAGAGAGAACAGGAAAGTAGAGAACCTCAATAGAGGAAGAATAAAATTTGATAAACATTTAATTCCTGTTTTGAGTATTTTTGTGTAATACTTGCTAATAGAGACCCTTTAATTCCATTGCTTACCACTTCAATGAATGACGACAGCTCAAAGTTTTAAGCATGCTCGCACACTAAAACACACACATTCATGTCCACCTGGACTCTCCTTCTCTTGGCTGACCATACTGTGAACTTGGCACATTCATGCTCTCAACCTTAAATGCCAAGAAAAGCAGGTATTGTTTGATCTTATATCTACACAGATTTGCCACAACAATAAAACCACCTGTCGCAAATTGTGTAGGTCCCCCTTGTACTGCCAAAACAGCTCGGACCTATCGTGGCATGGACATCGGACCTCTTGGGTGTCCTGTGGTGTCTGGCACTAGGATTTCCTGTAGACCTAGTGCCTCCAAGCCTCCAACTGGGAGTTTGGAGGCTTGGTCGGTGTCTCAGGTTCTTTGTTGTGTTCCTAGAGCCCGAGCGTTCTTTGTGGTGTGGCAGAGGATATTGCACTGCTGTGGGAGGCTCAGAGAGTGCTGTTAGGATGGTTGGTAGTGTCTGGTCTTGAACAATGTTCAACTGGGTGTTCCATTTTAAACCAAACTCCACACGAATGTCAGATCCCAGCAGAACATCATATTGTAATGAGATGGTCACTGTTATATACTTCACTTGTGGTGGTTTTAATATTTAAGTTAATCAGTGTATATGCACTTTCCTTTTTTTTTCATCATTTTTTGTCCAATCATGGTTCTTTCTCTCTACCTTCATCTCATTTATAAGATATCGGCCAGCATCAGTTTCTTTTTTTCTCACTGGGAGTTAAAGCACAGAGATTAAGAGTCATATGTATAGGAACAGTATTTTCAGTCGCTGCTTGCTGGTTCTTTGCTGAATCCCAGCACTCTTCAGTATCATCAGGGGATTCTCAACCTCACTTCATCTTCAGCAATGCATGTATTTTCACAGTTCCAACTCCAGTTCCAACAATGACTAAAATCTGTTTTTCACTCAAACCATTGGGACTAATAAACTAATTTCAGCCACTGAGCACATAAAATGTAGCAGCTTGCAAATATTGGATGCATAACTGGGTTCCCCTTCATACTCTCATTGTGTTTTCTCAAAAACTACTTTGCAGATGGTTCGTCTCTGTCAGGTTTCAAGGTTAGATGAATGGCAAGGTAGGGAGAAGAAATAGGACAGACATTCACATGGAAATCTCATTTTGTTTCATGACAGAATGTAAATAAGTCTGATATTAGTTTAAACAACATACTTGTCAATTTTCACTAAGTGCTGTTTCACAAGATGTATTCATACTTGGGATAATTAGGCTAAATATTAAATTAAACTATCTAGAAAGCTGAAGTTCAAGTAAAGCTTTGGAGTTAGATTGCATGGGTTAAGTAGAATATCAGAGCAAATGAAATTACACTATGGCTAGGTAGTGCAATCATTTCCTCACTGTAACATCATTAATGTCCATATGTACTTTAATAATGTAGAATTTAAATGAATTCCCTTTTGATATAATTATTAGAGAGACTGGTCCATGCATTTTAATTCATTTATATTAATAAGCTCTCCTCCTTTAATGGTAGCCTGACACCACCATTCACTGATACACAGCAGAGTGCACTCACAGAGAGGTTTTCTTTTCATCAGCTGGTCACTTTGCAAACTGCCACATTTAGAGCAGAGGACTGTCAGCTCATATCAGACCTTGTTATAGTAAATGAACAGTGTGTCAAATGATATCAATCATTGGCCAAGTCTTCAAAGTCTGTGAACTCATTTTTTGATTTCGATTTGGGCCTTTGTATGTAGGAATATTTTGACTGTCACTGTTGCTGATGCATACATTTTAATTGGCAACAAATCCCAACAAAATGAATTGATCCTCATTGCATGTTAATAAGGTTACTAATCTGTAACACAGGTATCCTTTGCCTCATCAGTTAGGCACACATGTTGCGCTAAGCTTACGTCTTCAGAGCTACATCCCTGGGCTTAGGGTTGATAAGGTAGGGAAATTTGGGGGTGTAAAGAGACTTGCTATCACATTGTTGGTTTTGGCCTTTTCACAGGATTTGTTTAATATATAATACATACAGGAAAACCAACACCCTTATCCTCCAGCCAAAAATGCATTAACAACAATAAATCTCAGTAATAAGGCATTAAATTGTGAGCAGAGATTGAGTTTGAAGTATTGCCTGGGAGATGCAGTGCAAAAACAACACAGTTAAAGATTAAGACTTTAACCATACATCATTACTGATGAGTGGATTTGTAATTTACACAGACAAGAACAATAGTCTGTGAGAAGCTCCAGAGCTGTCAGTGCAGAAACAGGGAGAACAATTGAGTCGCGTGCGTTAAGGTTGAGTGCATTTTCATATGTTTTCAATGTTTTCAGAAAATATCTGTTCGCATGCACACAATGCTCGACAATATCGCTAAATTTACAAACTTGTTGCCTTGGAAACACAGAGGTAGGCTTTCTGCCAGCTAGTTAACACAATGGAATTATAGACACGTGTGTGCGTCAGCGTATGTGTGTGTTGGACACGGCAGTGGAATTGTGGGTATGTTCTCTCCACGTGCTGTGTTGCCTCTCTGTTGTTTCACTGCCAAGACACTGATAGCTTCAAGATGTAAAAGAGAGAGCGGCTAAAAGGAGAGTGCAGCGAGGAGGGGGGAAAAAAATGACACAAAGTGGACAAAATGTGAAATAAAACGAGGCAGAAACATCTTGCTACTGCTTGCTTCACTGAAACCAAGCCCTAAGAATTCACAGGAGACTCACAAATCACCGGCACTGGTTTTAAAAGGCAAAGTCAACCTTCTCCAAGGAGACTATTTAAAATGAACTAGAATGAGCTCAGTGCCATTACATGATTTTATTACACAAGCAACATGTTCTTGTGGTGTGTCTCTGTCTGCAAGAGGCTGTTTAGAAAATACAGCCTGAGATAAGTTGAGATTTACACTACGTCATTAAAGCTTTTATGCTAAATTTGAGATTAGATTAGATTGGATTAGATACTACATATCCACATTATAACACATGTTTTCCAAGCCATCACTCTCTTGTTTCCACACAATTTTGGAAACTGACTGCAGTTTTCCTCTTTCAGACCTTCAGACAGGGCATTAGTGAGGTGAGGCACTGATGGTGGGTGACCTTGTTTGCAGTCAGAGATCCAGTTTAACTCAAAGATGTCTGATGTGAAGGCCAGGCAAGTTGTTTCCTCCTAAACCATTTTTATAGACCTTAGGGGTGTACTATAAAGCCAGATTAACGGGTTAGACAGGTAAGTTGAGCCTAAAATGGCTCTCTTTTAACTTGGATAAATCACCATGGTAACTTACGTTCAGAGTTTCAGATTTAAATACCTTCTTCCAGTTCTTTTACTGAAAATATTCTCTATGAGTGAATACATTATACCTACAAACCTCTTAAGCTGTAACATTAGCAATCCGATTGAACAAAGCGGCTACAATAGAAAAACTGTATACACTGTCATGAGAACCTGTGTATTCAGCTGGTGAAGCAGAAAATGCTGAACTACCGGTATGTTTTTATGTTTGGTCCTGATTTGCTGCCAAGTCTGTTACACTGCTGGTGTTGCAGATAATTAGACCCATATTTAAAAAAAAAAAAAAAAAAAAAAAAACATTTATTGGTATTTATCACAGAATATTTGATCGGCAACATTCACTTTAGTTTAGGCAAAAAGCTAAAGTGATTTCCACATATCCTTCATTATGCTTCTTGAGTATCATGTTTAAATGTATGAGGTTTAAGAGCTCTTATGTGCAGCTGTTATAAATAAGCACCTGCATTGAGAGTGCACCAAGAGAGTAAATAAATATATCAGCTCACATGATTAACAATTTTCTACCAGCATTCCTCTCTCGTTTATTTGCATTAATATGCTCCTTTTATCATAATAAGTTTATATATTCTTAAAAGGTCTCCATTATAACAAGCTGCACTTCTTGACTGAAATAGGTGGCATGTGATTGGCCTATTTCACAAGGAGGAACAGTCAAATGATGCCTCTTATAATATTACCTTTTACCTCTACTTGGGGTTTCAGGTTTTGGTAAGAAAGCCTGGCTCTGTTAAAACTGCTTCATAGAACATACCTCTTGCTTTGTCTGTCTGGGATAGTGTTATGTTAAAATATAATTAAAAAATACCTTGAAATATGTTCAAGGAACACGTCTAAAGTATTACTGTGTTATAGCATTAAGACCTGACCCAAACTAGAATGTACAGCCTGAGACCAAACTATACAAAAATATGTAGTAGCTGGTCCATACACTGCCATTGACAACACATAAACACCACAGTTGGACCACCCCAAGCTTCCCAGGATGTAGCTAAACACAGATGAAATCTGACTGTTTATTCTCAAGTTCTTTGCTCTAAAGCTGATCTCCTGCTTCAATGAGCCAAAACCTGCTAAAAATATGAAAATATATATTTAAAAAAAGTGGTAAGATCATGCAGCTAATCCTGCTAAGCTTTGAACAACAGCCCAGAATGTACTGTGTGTCCCTACCCACAGGGGGAAAGAGAAAGCAAGAGAGGGAGCATATTCGTCTGTGTATATGTGTGTGTGTGTGCAACTGTGTGTCCCACAGGTCCTGCTACCCATTGTTAGTGCAGGCTGCGAGTTTGAAACAGACCCCAGTTTCATTGCTCACTCGTACGTACGTGTGTCTTTGTGATTGTGTAGGTGAATCCATGTGTGCATGTGTGTTTATTGCATGTATGGGTATGTATGCATGTGCTTTTATGTACATGCTTTGTTTGTGTGTCCTTTTGGCAGATGACACAATATCAAATACACTAATCCCAAGTCTCTCATACATTGACAACATAGAGCAGAAGGCTTAACGATCTATAGTGAGTGCGTGTGTGTGTGTGTGTGTGTGTGTGTGTGTGTGCTCGTGTGTGTCATCTATGACTCATCAATGCAGTAGCACACATCTCAGCCCTATAAAATAGTAAGACAGAGAGAAAGATTGTGCGTATGTGTTTTGGTAATTATATGAACAGTGGGGGAAGTAGTGTTACTCATCCGTGCGCATATACATTCTAGTGAAGTCGTGCTGCTTTTTCTATTTATCAAAGTGAATCAGATATTTTTTCATAAAGAGAGCAATGGAAAACTGTGATTGGCATTTTTCAATATTTTGTGCAAACTAAGTTATTAATCATTGATTCAAATAAATTTCCCTAGGAAGTCCAGTGCCTCTGTAAAACGACTGTCAGACTAGACACTAAAAGGGTTTTTTAGTTTTATGGAGGTAAGTCAAGGTGGCAGCAGCCAGAATTTTTAAGAGGCAGACTGGATTGGGTGCCCAGACAAGCTGGGAAAGCCCAGGCTGGGAAACGAATAAGCAACAGTGCCTGCCGGACCTGCAAATGCGGTCGAGTGGCCCTTGAGCAAGGCTCTTAACCTCAGCTGCTTCAGTCAAGCTGCTTAGAGGCCGACCATAGAGGACTGTGTTCAGTTTCCTGGGGGCGATTGTGTGGTGTGGCATCATGACTGTAAAGCAAAGAGGTTGTTGCAAAGGATATCTCTGCGGTACAGAGAGTCTGACCAGATACAGTACAAGATCTGTGGATTCAATGCCAGAGTCAATACTCAGGCACAAACATTTCAAGCAAATCTGGATTCAAAGAGTTTGCTTCGGGCAAAGGAATCTATAAACTTTGCTGGCACAGACATTCCAGTTTTTGAAGGCTTGCTTGCACTAATACCCCCCTCTCTCTCTTTTTTATGTTGCACATATTCTCCTCATCACTTCTGGATTTTCTTATGAGTTCAAGTAGTGTTTAAACTAGAGTGTGTGCAATGTGTTTGGGCACCTTAATGTGAATGAGTGTGCACACCTGGCTCTCGTGCACATTTGTGTGTGTTGTGTGTTTGTAGGTATGTTGGGGGATTACATGAAGCTCTATAAATCCATTTGTTGAATGCTTATTAACCCCGTTGCCCTTTACTGTGCTTTTAGTGTATCAGCTTAGTACCATGAAATCTCCTTTTTAGCTCACTGCTTGCTTTTTGCTCTCGCCGACACACACAGAGAAGAGATGGCCACACGATAAGAGAGCACTGCTGAAGGGTTTGTGTTAGGAATGAGGGAGGGGAAAAAACAGGTGCTCTCCGTTACTGCATCTAAGACTAAGTACCACACACGTACACAAACATCCCCTCTTTCACAAGCACTTACTGTCCATCTCTTTGCATACCCATATTCGCCGGCCGCCTCTGTCCTCTCCTTCCCTCTCTTGCCCCTGTCAGCCATCTTGGCTCCAGGTTGCCGGCAGGGACCATGCCCCTCAGGTCAGTTTCCTGCCAGCTGCAGGGAGATTGATGAATCAGAGGTTCCATGGCGGCTCCAGCGGGGTCTCTGAGGGGGCCGGCGTGGCGGACAGGCTCCATCGAACACCAAGCAAGCAGAACTAATGGGCATGCTCAGGAGGAAAGAGGGAAGGAAGGATGGAGAGGTGTGCTTTCATATAGGTGGATATTTTTGGTAGATGGACTGATAGACACATAGAGACTTCAGAAAATGGAGAAAATATTAAAGGATAGACTGAATGAATATACACCAATGAGTAAAATGTAGGAAAGCTGTCAGTGTGGTAAGAATACAGTACAAGGACATGTAGAAGGATGACAGATGGATGGAAAAAATACTGCAGGGAAGACGGATGAAAAGAAGATTTATGAGGAAGGTGTTGGATTAAAGGACAGAAAGAGGGACAGTGAAAGACAGAAACGGAGAAGTAATGATTAAAAACCGTACTTTGAATGCTAATGACTGTGAGAGCCTGCTAAGCATATTTAAATACAGTAAGACTGATTTTAACATGCTAATGCTAAGTTCAGATAGATGCCAATATTTAAGCTGAGGGAGATGTATTTTGTATATCTAATGTAACAGTATTGGAGACAGTCATAGACCTTATCATCCTTCCCTTGTTGCTTCCTTCCCTGCCTTCATGCATTCTGTGTTCATTTTAAACCTTCTATTTCTTTCTGTTGTTGCTGTTTGTTCTTTTCTCTCTCTGTTCTGTCATTGCCTTGTCCTCACACAGGGACACAGACTGAAGGGCAGGTGTGTTCGTAAATCTTTTTCTATCCGTCCACATGTTCCCATGTTGGGGTGCGTCCATGTGTGTCCATAGCAGTGTATTTGTACGACCTGTGTGTCATTGTGTCCAGACGGGTACAGTCTGTCCTCTCTGTCTGGTCAACCTTGTGACATCACCCCTCCAGCAAAGCATTAGGACACTTTGCCCTACAGATGTGCTTCCTATGGAGAGAAGAGGTTCAGGTTGCCATAGTTACGAGCAGTGCTCCAAAGTGTTCATTAGAAAGCAGGACTAACTAGCAAATTGGCTAAGTTATATGCATGCCAACAGCCTAATTATAATGTGATTAAAGCTGTAATGCAGCTAAGGTGGGAGTCATTTACTTATAAACTCTGATTATGTTCATTTCATTGTAGAAATTGTACAGTTATGGCTGTAATCTCAGGTACTGGCAATATTCCAATTTTCATCATGGTATAGAAAAGTATTCCAACTACTTCTACTTCAACTGTTGTATCATCATAGTAACTTACATATTTTTAAATTATTATTATTATTTCTATAAATGATAATGCTTTAATATTTCAGATTATTAGTGTATGCTAATCTAGTTACAGCTGCTCAGTATACCTACAATACTGTAAGCTTTATTTGATGCAAAATACCTGTTTTTGGTCACTGCTAGGTTGTACTCTTTGTATTGCTATGTCAGTGTGGCGGACACACATAGCTGCAAGTTAGACTGGGGTTCAGTTACCATTACATTGCCAGCCCTACCCAATCTATACTTTGCACTTGTGTGCAGCTTACGTTCTGGCAGTGACCTTTATCATTTAGGTTTAAGACAAAGAATTTGTCTGAGCCTCTCAAACCAGAATGAGAATCTTAATTTTCTGTGGCAAATCTGAACTATGTTGTGCTCACTCGTTCTCTTGCTAAATATAATTCTGGGGGAAAACATTGGCAGGATTTTGTCCATGGCCTGCTTTATGCATGGCCCAACTTTTTGTCAGTGTTCTCAATCAGAAGCCCTGTCGTTTCCCGTGGAGATGTGAATTTGAACAATGGCAACAGACACTGGAATAAAGAGGAAGCAGTATGCAAGAGTCGGCCAATGAGAGGCTTATGCCAGCAGTCCAGAACAGTGACTCATCACCACTGTGACAAACTCGGGATCGCTGGCTATGTGAGTGCCAACAGCATGAAACCTTCTCAAACCTTGTCAAAATATAAGTGCTGTTCACTACTGCTGCCTGGAATAAAAAAAAAACGGTGACAACTTGCTGCTGTTTAATTTTCACTGTCATGCTGATTTCCTGTTCACTACACACAGTCTGCATTTAAGGTGATGTCACTGTCTAACTTCCACCAAACAGAATTTAAGCAAAAGACCTGCTCCTGCAACATTTTTAATACTAGCTAGCCCTACATTGAGCTCAAAAACTTTTTACCCTTATAATCTGTGACAATGACTATTAAACAGCTAAACAAATTACATAAATGTGGGCAGTTTGGGGGAAAGGAAAAGATCCAACCTGTATTTTTATTAGTAACCATCCTTCTCACTGGCAACCACAGGAATAGCAGAGAAAAGTCAAGCAGAGGAAACAAAGCCAGATAATGATGGAGGGATGGACGGCGAGAACTGGTCAACATGCCAGACTCAGCGGGAGTTTACATCACAGCACTGGGTGGACGGTTAATGAGAGGCCAACTCTCACACATCCACCGATAGACAACTGCACACACAAAACCGAGCCAATCTAAATGATTCAATCAAAAAAAAATGTTGGTGTGCAGAAACAGCTTTTAACAAGTCACTGGTGCTGACATAAAACACACATACACACACGCAAACAGTAATGTGCAGAGGCAAACCTAGAGGCATTACAGTAAAAAGTTTGGAAAGAAAGTTATAATGGAGACAGCGAAAGTAAAGAAATATAAAAGAAAGTGCGTGAGTCAGAGAGGCTGAAGCTGTATGGCTGTGTGGACAACTGAGAAAAACATACAGACTATGAAAGAGAGCACGTCCTTGTATCGAGCCTATCTGTGTGATATACTGCTGTGTGGCCAAACTGTGCATCTGCACCTGTGACAAGCTAATATCCAATATCATTCATGGCTCATCACACACTCCCACTGACTCACACACTCATGCATATACACACACATAGAGCAGGGACACAATGTGTAGTAAGTGACAGGAAGGGTAAAATGACAGCAAGGAGACTGAAGGAACACGAGGAACTAGATTAATTTTATTGCCCCTTTTTTCCTCCTTTCTTTCAGCCTCATCTGTGTCCATGTCTCTTTCAACGGATGAGATGCACCTTATGTTAATAGGCAACACCTGATTTCCCAAGATATATATTTGACGAATAGATCCCACACTTAGACATTTTTCCCCTTTTGTAACGCCAAGCATTCTCCCCTGTTGCACAAAATGTATCAAATGCCCCAGCAATTGATTGAGTAAACCTCGGCTTCATTACTCTGCATAAACGTAATTGAATTAAGGTAACTAGAGCTAAAATAAACCATACTAGAGGAGGCTCTAAAATGCTTCTAAATTGCATCAGCTTAAGATAAACAGAGTTGAAAAGAGATATTAAAAAACAAACTCCATTACAAACGACTGCCTTTGTTGCTGTACTCACTTTTCAATTGAATTTTCTTATTTTCATGTCATCCTCTTGTCTGACGTGCATTGCCCTCTTTTCTTTTTGACTATATTCTGTTGTCTTTTTTCCATGTCTCTAACTATTTGGTTTAGGTGTGAAGCGAATGAAAGTGGTAGACGTAAGGATGTAGCCATAGACTGTAGATAAAATGTGCATATTGATGATGATGTCACCCATTATTTTGTGTATTGCTGTTTTGAAATCTCAAGATTGTTATTTGGCAGTAGCCATTTTTCTGTTTTGAGACGTGATGAGTAAAGGACGGATCTGACCCACGACGCAACGACAGTTATAAAATAGCAATTTGTCAATCACAAAGCAACCCTGCCTTAAGACAACTGTGCTGTATCATCTATTTTGGTCTAAATGGGACCTTAAATTACAAAATAAACGTCATCCTTTACTGACGAAGGCTTGAAACTAGTGACTGAAACAATGAACTTATCAAGAAAATGTTTACTAAGGTAACAAACCAAAGATGTATGGTCCTTTTCTCATAGACTTTTATGCAGTTGGACTTATTTTTGCAATGAGTGGAGTTGCATCCTTCTGAGTGTTTGAAGGAATACAGGTTTAAGGCATTTCTGTTCTGGCTTTACTTTTCTGACACAAAGGCTACATACCAGTATATCCTTTATATGCAATCTAAAGATCTAGCCAGAGATTATGAGCCTTAAGCAGAACTCCTTTGTCATTAGTCATCACATGTTTTATTGTAATGTTGACATCTGTTAGTTTTATGTTGCAGCCACACTCAAAAATGAGGATGATTTTGATTTTGTCTGCACAATTGGGAGAGCAAAAAAAGTATTTGTACTCTCACGTTCACCCCCAATAAGACACCCGAGGATACAGTACAGAGTGTGTCGAGTAGCAGTCCAAGTGCATTAAAAAACAAGTCACTTCAGAGATACCTTGCTAAGTACTTTCAAGTTAGAGCGAGGATAAAGTGATGAATATGGTAAAAAGGTGGAAGCATACGCACACATGAGCATACACACACACAGGTCTGCAGTGCCAGCAGGGGCATTATGATATCACGCTTTTATGCTCAAACACGGGGACACAGAAAGGCTGGACTATTCCCAAGCATCTATTGACGTGCACATACATTACAAAATCAGTGCACAGACCCGCAGTAATGTGCATGCAGACTGACACACAAACACATGCACGCTCTTTTCTGCCATAGCATTAGCTGAATCAGTAAAAGCACGGACCAGCTGAACATTTCATCGCAAACACCCTCGTCAGCATCAAAACTCTGCACTCGACCACGACAAGAGTCAGAAAAATCATGTCCAAGCTGCATCAAAGTGATCACCGCGGCACGACAGTGTGCTGAATCTTTTTGCTGGTCTTACCATTTGAGCAAAATTTAATATGGAGGTCAATACAAGGGCTGAGATAGACCGAATGTGCACCAAATAGAAGAAAAAAAATAGAAAGACTAAAATCACAAGCTTTTCCCGTGTTTATCCTCGATTAGTTCCCAATTGTTTATTCCTTTATTCCTCTTTTATGCACTCACTTTACTTGTCTCACTTTTCTTTGACTTTTCCTCTTGTTGACTGTCTCCTTCACTTTGTTCACACACCGGACAAATCCCTTAATTGTGATGTCGTTGAACACATACACTCCCTTTCAAACACACACACACACGCACACACACAAACCAAGGTATCCCCTAATTATACCGCGCTGACTGGAGAATGTGGGAGTCGGGTTTCTGTGTGGTCTGAGATAGCGAGTTATGTATGAGAAGTGCATGTGTGTCTGTGTGTCTTTCATGTGGTTAATTATGGCCATGTCTGCACAGGGCCACAAGCCACATACATTGTGTTCCCCACTGAGCTGAAAGGGAAAGTGTAGGTGGCGCATGTGTGCTTTGTTTTTGCGCTTGATCTGAGAAATCCATATGGCGCACACGAACACCTCAAAACAGAGCATAGTGTCGCTCTTGGTCGCTGTCATCAGTGGATACTTTCCCATTATATGGTGAGGAGTGAAGGGAGAAAAATGGCATTATGGTGGGAATTATATTTGTATTTATATAGGAAAATCTCACTCTTGTGGATGCAGTTTGCAATACATTCTGCTAGCAACATAATAAGCATCTCTGGTATGCACAGAAAAGAGATGGTGGACTCCTACAGTATCACTAAGATGTGCAGTATACATAATGCACAAGGCAAGAGATGCTATCACAAGCTATGTTTAGTATGAAATCATAACAGGATGATGCCGCGGTGCCGGGGAATAAATCAGCATAACCAGTCGCAGCAGCAGCAGCATGAATGATCAGAGGAGAGTGAGAGAGCGAGCTTGTCAGATTATATAAACTGAGTCAGCTGATACTGATCAGCTGAGGGCGTGTGCAACTTCAGTGCTCTGCCGAAAACTAGTGCGACGCTCCGCAGGTTCACTCATCCCTGCCTCCTCTCGCTGTTTCCTCTAACACTTCTTCACATCTCGCGACCGCATCACAAAGCTCTTTCGAACTTCCATCCATCTCAGGCATGGTTGCCACATCCTCGTCTAATGTGAATGTGTTTGTGATGTTGAATTCCTTACCCCTGGGGACAAAATGGCCTTATCCTAAAAGACAGATAAAGAAGGATTTCAGGGTAAAGGGTTAAATTGCAGTAATAAATAAAAAGAATGTGGTTAGAATTCAGATCACACAAGGCGTACAGTACATTAAAGTACACAGCATACAGTTGATTAATTGATTAAATGTCTGTCTAAATTAAATTAAATGCCCTTAGCTTAAAAGACAAAAAAGAGAGAATTTCATAAGACAAGGCATACAGTGAAAGCAGCTGATTGATGGATAAATGATAAATGGAAAATTAATTGACAGTAATGCTGACATTTGATTAACCTTATATATAGGAAAGATGCCTGTCACTTCTTCCAGGTTTACAAGTATTAGTAGCTTTTTTGCCTAATATCATTGGAAAATGAAAATATTGGGTTTTTGGACACTTGCCTGGATTAAAAAAAAACATTATTGAAAATATGGCACTACTAAGCTCTGAGAACATATGGGATGTCCAGAATAGTAACACACACAGCTCACAGAAATGTACTGTATATTCACTATCAGCGTCTTTCTTTCTCTCTCATACTCTTACCTGCAGTCTGTCCACGTCTTTTTTGTGAATTTGTGTGTTTTTCTGTCATATTTCCACTCTCATTTCCACTGCAGCTGTCCCTCTGAGCTGCAGGCTACCAACCTTCTTTCCTCTTCCTACAGTCAGTATAATTGGATGTCCATATCCATGCAAATATCAGAAATGTTGCAAATTAAATTTGCCTGGCTCTCACTGAGAACCTTTTTGTCTTCTAGTTTTAATTGGTTACACTATTTATAAAACCATAATGTTGGTATATGTCACCTTGTGGATTAGTTTAGATCCCCTACATAATATGTGTGCAGCTGCACTATTATTTTTCTAAATAGAAATTGAGCAGTTGAAGAATTTTCAGTAGCTGAGGTATATTTGACCTGGCACTAATAATTATCAATAAAGGAAATAAACGTTAGTTGCAACCCTAAAATCACTCTGTATATGATGATGGGAAAACAAGTTAGCGATAGTTCTCGCTTTGACAAAAAAGTGGTGGAGGTTGCATTTCATAGTCAAAGAGAAGAAGCGATAAAAAGACAGTTCAGAGGTTGAAAGGAGACAAAGTGAGGACAGATCCGCTGAGGTTTCATTAGTGAAAGGAAGAAAGAGAAAAATGAATTGTGTTCTTCTCAATCCTGATTAATAACCCTGTTAGCCTTTTCAGCAGTCCTCCTCAGCCTCTTCCCTCTATCTCTCCTGTCCTGCTCTTTCTCTTTTTGACCTGTCAGCTAAAATGTGCCTTAATCAAATCAAATATGTTAAATACCTACAAAAGACGAGTTGGTATCCACCCCTCGCCCTTATCTTAATTACTTTCTATTTCACTTTACACTTTCTTGTAGTTTAGTTTGTCTTTTTATAGCTTGTGGGTCGCAGTTTCAACAGTGCTACTATGGTAACAGCAGGGGAGTGGGTGTTAGCAGCTAATCCTGTTTGGGTGTCATGGTGACATTGCTATGGCACCCAGTAGGAGAGCTACACAAGCTTTCTTCTCTTTAATCATATTTCATCAGGAAGGATTTGGGAGGTCAAGGGGCTGTGTTTTCAGTCAAAGTGAAGTTCACAAATGATGTGGTAAATTGGAAAAATCTGAAAAGATCTATTTATGTGAGCAAAGTTTGTGGGTCTAACCAATAGAAAATTGTCACCCAACTGGAGTTTCATGTAGTTCTATGGCGCTTTTTAGCATTTTTTATGTCAGTGTTTTGGTTTTCCAGCGCGTAACTTTACTATTTTGGTTCAGACCCACCTCTCTCATCAACCTTAGTTGTATTTTTTAGTTCCTTCCAGCAAACTATGGTTATAAATCAACCAAGACAAAGTCAGCAACAGCTGGAGAACAAACTCGACCTGTTTAAAAGTAAAAACCCAAAATTGGAGGAGACCAAAACAGAGCTAAAACTAAAGTACATTTTGGACTGTATTGGACTGCATTCTTTAGGTGGCAAGCATGACCCAAAAGAAATGTTTGGCTCCTTTTTGGCAAATTCGGTCCAGCTTATTTGCAATTACGCAAGAAACCTGTTTCAAAATTCACATTCAAGTCCACACAAAGACTCTGTAATTAAACCAGGTGTTGTTTACTGAAGGGGAATTGTTATTGATTCTAGCTGCCATTAGAAATAATTGACATATCAGTTACAGTGCTCTTAAAGCAATGCAATCACACCTTGATATTATTTTCTCTTTCTCGCTGACACACACACACAAGCACACGTCGATGCTGTCCCATTGTATCTCCGTTTCTCCATTTTCACCGTGTTGTGCTGTGGTCTCGCTCCACTGGACATTAACCAGGGGAAGAACGATGGAGCAATGCTTAACAAATGCGCGTGCATACATTCACAAGACGAGGCTTTCGCGGCACTCTGCGGGGAGATACAGTGGTGTGTTTGGTTCTGATAGGAGCGATTCAACATGGACAGAGAGCAAGAGAGACTAACAGAGGGGAGGAGAGAGAGGGAGAAGGAGAGAGAGGCCGAGGGTTTTCTTTTATTTGTCGTCCCAGAGAAACCTGCTCTCTACAAGCAGGACATGGAAGTAATTCTGTTTCACAAGGAGTGAATCAATATTTCATGGTGATTCTAGTGCAAATCAGTGCTGCTGTATTTCTAATGGTTTGCCCACGCCACAGCTAGTATCAGATACTGGTCTTTTTTATTTAGCATAAGAATTTAAGCTCCCCTCTTCCTTTGTGGCATCGCATGTTGTCCTCTAAGAGATGCTGGTGATCCAATACTCTCCCTTACCTTCACCATCAAGGGGGAGGTCCTCTTCTTTGGGTGAGTCTCCAAGCTTGGCAGCATCACAGTTGCGTACTTGTTAAGGTGGAAAGAAGAAAGAAAGATGACCAAGCTATCTCTTTAAAAATCCATTAGGCTGCCTGCAGAAGAGCAATGTATCTACAGCAACCAGTTTTTGTTTTTTCTGCTTTCTTTTATCATTTTAAACTAATTACCTAATAGCTTCATCTTGAATCTTCTTCCATTACCTTTATGTCCCCTTCTTTTACTAAAAACCTTATTTATTTATGTATTTTTAAGTTATTACTAACTTATTAAAGCAGCTGATATGTCTACATTAAAAGAAAAAGCCCTTGTTTTGTTTTTTGGTTGGTTTTGTCGACCCAGTTTAATTTTCTAATTGAAAATGTGTTAATAGATTTATTGTTTTCCATCCAACTTTCAACCCGAGCAGCTGAATCTACTTCAGTTTGAAACATTCTGTCGTTTAAAGTTCGAAATATACCTCCACTTCATTGAACAACATTTCCCATGGTTATTGGCCCATCCTGCATGATATCAGAGGAAACCATATGTCAGCACAGTGGGGCTCAGACACATGCACATCTGTGGGCACACACACACTCGTGCAATGTTTGATCTCAGTAGGTAAAGACCTGGAAGGCAAAATCCAGTCCTCGCTTCACTTCTAGCACATATCCCACATTGTCACCGTGTGAGTGTGCGGTCTGTGTGTTCCCATGCTGCTGTCGTTGTGACCGATGGGTTTCGTTTGAGTCACTTCTCTAGTTAGGATCTCATGTTGTAGGTGTGGTTTTTAAAGTGAGTTTTAATGCCTTTAATATTTTATTTATTTGTCCTTGATGTGCATGCATGTGCACACTGCATACATATGAATTACAACCATTGTGTGTTGCATCCATCCTGTAGTTCAACATCAGTGCACAAGGATCTGAGAAACACAAGCTTTGCCCCTTTTTTTCTACTTATTGTACTAATTACTATGTATTTTCACACTTTTCTGTTATCTGAAATTGGAATTGAGGCAGCCACTATGGGTACAGTGGAGCCATTCCTTATAATTCCAGTTTGATGTAAGAAAAATAACCTGTAAACACACCAATAATACCTACTACAGCCTTGTGTTTTGTTAGATGGAAGACATGGAATTCTAGGAATGCTATAATCAGAATTTCTTGACTGTCATTCGGCTTCCCACTGGGTCAGTCTTTTTTCTGACTGGTCATTTCAGCTGATGGCGGTGTCACAATGACATCAACATCGGCCTCTTTGTTTATTTGTTTCAACGATTTGTCTGTTCCTTCAGCCCTTCATTCAGCCCACTCTTTCTGCATCTTCCTGCTGTGCAGACAGGATAATTGATTGGGAGCACAGAGAGAGAGACATTAGGAGATTGGAGGAGGAAAAACAAATGGACAAAAAAGGAGAAGAAAGAGATGGCGAGCAAGGGGAGAGGTGCATATGGACAGAGAAGGGGACGTACTGTAAGAAGAGGAGGGAAGGGCAACAGATGAAAGAATGCACTAACAAGCTTTACTCATGAGAGTGGATACAGGAAATGTTTGGTTTGACAAAGAGCAATGAAGAGAAAACAAATTACACAATATTGAAATTTTGTCAAATTTAGCTTCATAATGGAAATAATTACTTGTTTAGACATGAAGGCCGCGTATATCCAGCTTCATGTTGTTTTATAAAGACTCATATCAGCAAAGACTGTTATTAGACAGTAGTTTTGACTATATAATAATGTCAGAAATGAGGGTAAAATTCTGTGCAGTCTTTTATTCAAGTTTTATTCAGTTTTATTCAGTTTACTAGCCAACGATTTATTTTCTTAGCACTGTAAGGACTGTATTCCTGCAGATGACTGAACCGAAGTGTCATATTTCAAGAGCAACTCCAGCCGGGACGACATTTGTAAGCAACTGATGAATAATGATGTCAGTTTTAATACAGCGTATCAGTATACTGCTGTATGTTCTTGTCATTCTATAAGACCTTTCAGTCTGTCTGTCTTCCTTGCAAGTCACAACAGCACGATCAACTCAAGAGCCCTATTAGATGACTCACATGAACACACACACACACACACACACACTCCATACCGTGAGTCATGCAATGAGTTACACAGTATAGTAATCTATCTTGTCCCGTCAGTTTAACCAGCAGTGACTCTGATCTTAATGCACTACAGTGATCTGTGTGCTTGTATGTCACTTCACTTTGTCTTCATTTGTACCTTTGCATGTGTGTCCCCTGCATGTACAAAACTGTGTGAGTGTGTATGTGTGTGTCTGCAGATGAATTCCGAATTCTGGACTGTCACAGTGTGCATGTGTGTGTGTGTCTGTGTGTGTGTGCGGCATCTGTCTCCCTGCGTGGTGAGGCAGGAGGCAGGAGAAGTCGTGATAAGTCAGGCTGCATGCACACACACACACACACACACACACACACACACACACAACAAAATGCAGAACTGGAGAGGGAGCATTTTACAATCAAGAGGGAGACAGTGAAAGGGGGTACGTTAGAACGGATGGATGAGTGAAAACAGCATTTTTCTACACTTTCTTCTCCTCATACACTGCTTTCTTTCTTTCCCTCCTCTTCTCTCTCAAGGGTACCAGTTACCTCCCATCAGACATCAGCTAGTGTACACGCACATCCACACGCTTATGTACACACTCCTGAAAACACACACATACACACTGGCTGTCTATATTAGATGATTTATGCTCCCGTGTTCTTTTATTTTTAGACCAATTACTCTGTTTCTCTTTCTCCTCCGTCTGTAGCTTTCTTGCTCTCTTTTTTCAATTCCCTCTTCTCTCTTTTTCATCTAAATATTGTCTCCTGTTTTCCACACTTCAGTCTGTGTTTGCAGACTATTTTCGATGTTTGTTTTACCATCCTCCCCCAGTCAAAGACATACAGGTCAGTTTGACTTTAACTGGGCTCTTTCACCTCTATAGATGTAAGGCTCAGTTTGCTTGCATGTTAGGGTTTAGGAGTGACTGGTGATCTGTCCACGCCGGGATAGAGCAGAGAAGCAGCAAAAGAAATTGAATGAATGACTAAATAATTCATTTTGAAAAGTAAAAGCCAAATGGTAGACCGGTTACTGTCTGTTTCTCATAGACATGTCAGCTGGGAGTGTGTTTATTGACAGGGTTTAGCCTCCCTGTGTGTGAAAGTGAGATAAATTGATAAAGGAAGAAGGAACTAGCATGACATTTACTGTGTGAGGCAAAGACAAACTGAGATAGATGATGTGACATGCTTCTCCCTGTGACTGCAGGTAGTTAGCATCTAAGTCGTGAAATGTCTGCATTTTAAATCCGGACACATCAAGCCAATCTCAGAGAATCACTCTCTAAAAGTTGCCCTTGAAAATTACACAAAAGCTCTAGCCGACAGCTATCATCATACTCATGGATCAGCCTGAGAGGATATAGCATGTCATCTGTATTCACAAAAATTGTTATGGAAAGACAAATGTGAGTCATTTTTATCACATTAGACACAAGACTCACGCTAGCTGACGATCAAGAGCCGCAGACAGATTGTGTGTCAAGACTTTTGTCACATGCACGCAAATAGACTCTCCATTTGTCTGTCTTTCTTGCTTGCTTTCTGTGTTCATCTAGTAGCTACAGTGCCAGTTGCCTGGAAACAGGAGTTTTTGTCTTTCTGTAAACTTTGATATTCAGGATGCTGCGGGAAACAAAAGATGATTTAATGTGGGTCCACATTAATGCAGTAAAATATGAAAACATGCTCTGTTTTTACAATATTTTCACTCTCATTTTCCAATTGTAGACAAAAGTTCATCAGCTACACTACTGTCAGCTACTGGGCATGACGACATGTGGACGAGTACAGACCATGACTGTTGAAGTGGTTTTCTATGTGTGTGTGTGTGTGCATGTGTTTAAGGTGATCTAGCTGCCTTCCAAGGGTCAAAGGCCCCTGATGACCACAAAGCAATCTTTACATGTCTTTTTTTCACATGTGCACAGAAGCAAGTGTAGTCTTTAATCAAACTTAATCCTCGTCCAGAGACCCACGGATTGCAGCTTAAGTCTGGTAATGAGATGCGTGTTGGACATGTGTTCTAGTAAGTTAATAGCATGTTTCCAATGTGTTAGATGTGTTGCATTTAAGTCGCGGTATTCAAGTGGTGGAGCCATCTCTCTTCCTATATATTGCAGAGATCATTGGCAAGTTACAATACTGCTAGTGATTATGGCTCCTATGTGGATGTTTAAGTGTCTCAAGGTGGTTTCAGGTTTTTGTTCAAATGAAATCATATTGTTTGCTATGCAGCCTGAAGAAATGCGAGAGCTAAATGCTGAATATTATATATATGCGTATGTACGTCTCTGTATGCCTTGTTTGTCCTCTTCCTTTATGTCACACTTTGTATAAGTTTCTTGTTTTTTGTTTCTTGTTTCTATCTTCTTTTAGATAGATAGATAGATAGATAGATAGATAGATAGATAGATAGATAGATAGATAGATAAGTAGATCAAGATGACTGAAAAATGTCTTCTGTGCAGTATGACACAGTTATAATTTCATAAATCTTTTTTTTAGGTTGCATTTGTGTGATTACCTATCTTAGATCAACTGAAAAAAATTGGAATCAGCATGTACAACATTTCCTGAGTACCCCTTGGTGTTACGAATGCTGGGGGAAAAGATGTTAACTCTACATACTATCGATATTTTACTACTTACATTTTGTTTCCAGACTTGTCTCCTTCACGCTTTGGGTAAATATTGCCTGCAGTTCAGCCAAAAAGTCCCTGGATTTTTTTCATGTGACTGCTTCTCACAGCTGAGTCACTAATGGCCTCACATTCACAATTTATTTCTGGCTAAATTTCCAGTTGAGACACATAGAATAAAATGAATCGATGAAATATCGCAATTTTAAGCTTAGATTTGGTGAATTTTCCCCGACAGACAAATAATGTCATAGATCAGTAGTTCACCTTTCTGTAGCTGTAACTTTCTGACATAATTTAGGTAGACTAATATTTTGGGCCTTTTATAATGGAAAACTCTAGAATATGTCAGAACATGCTCTGTCCATATTTTCTCCCGTTTATTTATACTTTTTTTAATCTTTGAGACCTGTTTCACCAGGCAGTGAGGCTAAGTGGAGAGAGTAAAAAATGCTTTTTCATTTTCTACTCACAGAGCACGGCAGCTGACAACGATGATTGACAGTATATCAGGTTTTACAACCCAAGGTGCTACCAAAGTTCAGCATTGCTTTAAGAGCCTTTCTCAATACAACCTCAGTAGTACAAGTGTGTTTCTGTCTGCTGAGTGACTATGAAAAGATGATAACTGAAAGCCCTTAGTGCAGGGCAAAGGGCCGGGATGGAAAGTTTAATTTTTCTCTTTATGGCTGTTAGCTGGGGTGAACTCACTTACTTTCTGCATAACAAAAAGATTGTTCATTAATGAGACAGTGACAGGTGGTGTCACATTATTAATCGACAGCTGTTCCTTTGAGTGTTGTCAGCTTTGATTATAAGTCCTTTTAAAGTAGATGATAGAAAGAGAAAAAGACAACAGGAACAAAAGCACGACTTAACTTCAAAATACAAACGCAATTAAAAAGAACTCCTTGGAGGAAAATAAATGCTGTACTTATAATAAGTTTACCCCTTTTCTATCTTCTGTACATGTCACAAAAGCTGTTTAATCTGTCCTTGCAATCATTCTCCTACTTTGTGTATTAGCAGGTTAAATTTTGTTAACTAAAGATGGTACTGCAGCAATCACTGAATCTCTCGCAGTTGCAGATTAGAGCTGCAACAATGGATTGATTAGTTAATCTGCAATTGCAATAACTGATTGACCGGTTTGAGTTTTTTTTTAGGTTAAAAAAAACAATAATTCTCTGGCCCAGCTTCTTAAATGTGACTATTTTTTACTTATCTATAAAAATAAACTTTACAGTGTTTATGGGTTGCACAAAACAAGACATTTAAGATCATCATCTTGGGCCTCGATAAACACTGATCAACATTTTTCTTCTTTTCCTGACATTTTATACACCAGATAACTGATCAATAAATCAAGAAAATAACTGACATTAAGTTACTTGCAGCTGTACTGCCAAACTGCCTGTATTTTATAGATCAAGTATTGCATTATACTGCAGATTTTGTATTATAACAGCATGTCATGTGGTTTTGTAGATGTAAGAACTAGATTATAGACCAAAGATACAGGCAGAATAACAGAATAACACACTAAAATTCCATGTCAAGTTCAGTACAATCAACTGGTGGTAAGTGGCAAGTAAGTGTATGACACAGATCACAGGAGAAGCACACAATTTCACACGTACACAGAAGCACACACAGTGGTTGGTACACACACACACACATGCACATAGACACACAATAGGATGCTGACAGAAGAGTAGTAATTAGGACCATGTACTGTGGATATTCTTGGTACAGTACTGATCAGTGTCATCTGTGTGTGTGTGTGTGTGTGTGTGTGTGTGTGTTTGTGCTCGTGTGTGTGTGTGTGTGTGTGTGTGTAATAGAGAGAAAGAAAGTCTGCTACTGCCGCTGCTGCTGCAGCCCACAGTTTCCATGGTAACGTCGAAACCCATCTTGGTCTCTATGGAAACTTCTGGTTGGCACCCACAGAGATAGAGAGAAAGAGAGATGAGGGGAAGAAAGAGAGAGGAGGTGAGGACACAGAAGAGAGGGATGGGAGAGAGAAACAGGAAGTGGGAGAGAAGGAGTTAACAATTAGTGAGAAAGAAGAAAAAAAGAGTCAAACGTTTGTCCCCATAACTTTATTAAGTGTCAGAGGAGTTGAATTTACCAGCAGTTACAGCCTCACGGGAGCTGGTGGTTGGCTTTAGTTAGGGAAGATGTGGCTGCTGGTTCAAAGCCCAGAATTTGATGAAGACGTCGTGCCTATAACTTATGAACAGAACACACTTTATTCCTAGAATAATTCACGTTCCTTACAGCTTTATCTGCTTTTCATAAATGAGGTGTTTGGTTTTGATGATGATACTGCACTCTCCAAATTGATTTAAAGATTGTGTACAGTGCTTATTTAAAAAATATTCACCCCGCTTGGAAGTTAACCCCCTTTTCTTTTGCTTTTTGAAAATTTTATCAATAAAGACTCTTTAATGTCCAAGTGAAAACAGGTTTCTACAAAGTAATGTCGGATAATTAAAATATAAAATGTAAAATAAGTCGTTTTTATAGATATTGCACATGATTTAACTACAAAGTGTATGAATTGGATATATATTGTCCACCTTTTTCTGACTACATATGCATGTGCTGTGGACGTCTTAAATAAGCAAGTTTTGAAATGAAAATGTCTCAAGAATTTACCAAAAAAAGACTCTTTCATTTCAGAGTGAAAACAGATTTCTCTAAAGTAAAGTCAGTTAATTGATTTAAAGGTATTGCACATGATTTATCTACAAAGTGTCCCGACTGGACGCTAACTCATTCTGTTTGTCCACCTTTTTCGTGACATCTTGAATAAGCAAGTTTTGAAATAAAAAATGTTATCTTTGACGCACTCCTGCTGCTTTCACGGTTGAGCTGTTGGTGCAGTCGGTTCAAGGTGTTTTATTTTCTTCTTGTGTTCTTCTCGATCTATTGAAAACTGCTGGAAAGCTTGCGCAGACACACGCGCGGACTATGATGTGTCCGTGGGTTCTTTCAAAAGCAGCTTAATGGCTAATCCTGTCTTGCGGCACACACACACAAACACAGAAGGTCATCGCAAATGGAAACATTGTCCGCTGTATGGTAGAATGTCGATACTATAATCTGATTGGCCTAGTTGATGGATAGGTGGTTTGGTTGACCTATCACAGTTAACTGAATTATTGCTCCCACATACTCACCTTTCGGTCATTCGGTCTGCCTTCTTTTCTCCCTCTCTCTCTCCGTCTCTTTAGTCTGCCTCTCTTCCTCTGCGCTCCTCATCTCTCGCAGTCTCTCATCTTTTCTCTCTCATTTCTTTCCCGTCCCTAACCAAATTAGTCGTGCCCCTTATGGATTTCGCCCTTTATGGGTCTGTATGAATGGAAGGAAAGGAGGAAGGGAAGTGTGTGTGTTTGTGTGTCAGGCTAAGCTGTTCCTACCAGATGTTTTTCTTTGTTTTATTCTTCTGAGCGCCGCACTGTCTGCCTGTCACCGGCAGATACACTGCCTGGGTGTGTGTATCTGTTTGAGAGAGAGAGAAAGAGGGTGATAAAGAGCTTTTGAGAGGGAGGATACGTGTGTGTGAGATTAATTACTTCCGCGTAGACTACTAATACTCACAGTGTGGTGGAGGGTCTGCAGTACAGATGATGAATATAAAAAAAATCTATTCTACAGGCTGTGAATTGATACACACACACACACACACACATAGCAGAGAAAAGGAAGGCAAGTGTTTAATGTGAAAATCTTGATCTTTATCTTTAAGCTTCTTGGATACGTTTGTGCCAATAAAGAACACTGGGTGGACTTGAGTTGCGAAAGAGGGGAGGTTGCAAGAGACAGAGAGCGAAAACCAAACAAGTTTAAGACAGCTTTCCGGGCAAACGGTTCAGGTGCAGAATCCCCCGGCCTAAAAATCAACTCGCCTTTCAAGTTGTCTGTCTCTTCAAACCGTGCAAATCCTCCGAATTAGAATTCATGTCACTTCCTCCACTGTCAAGTTGCCTGAGCATTTCTAAGTGTGGGAAAACACTTCCAAATCGCAGTTTATATGATAATCACATCATTAAGAACAAGAAAATTCAAAGCGTGAGCTGTTTACCAATATCTAACACTTGTAATCTGGTGTCGGCTGTGATTCTTGAGACAGGTTTGATGCAGCGCTCTGAAAATACAACTTAAATGCCTTTTAAACCCGACGGCATTAGGAAGTTTACAGTGCAAATAGAACAGTGGAAGCACAGCAGTCATGTCAGAGCTGTGGTTACATGAATGACTGATTCCCATGGTTCTGGATATGTCTGTGTAACTGTGTGTGTATAACTGGTCAAATGGAAGTATGATGTATTCTCTCTTCATGCTGAGAGCTTGTTTGTTTAGCTGGACCAGCTTTAGAGCAACATCAGCCTTAACAGCAAATCTTAATGCAGCCGTTGTATACAAGAGCTTGTCCAAAACTAACACAGGGTTTGAACTGAAGCAGCATTTTAGTTGATGAGGACACAGAAGGGAAATTTAACCTGATGTTAAATATCCAGCATATTAAAAGAATGGTATTTTTTACATATTTCTTTTAGCAATGGTGGGCCATTAACTTTGACATTTTGTGTTATTCTTTCTTAACCAGTCAGCTGCTGATTTTATTGCGCTTAATGGCCTCATTGTACTGTACTCCAGAATGGCCAACAATCAAATAAACAGTGCACTGAGGAATACACAATTACATCACTAAGATCTGGAAAATATGAAATGTTGAAATGAAGTTGTAATTTTTATTTTCACCATATATTATTCTACTGCTTCTACATTTGTGTTTATTTGTGTAAATATATTTAAAGAAGAATTCTATTTAATAGTGACATTTCTCACAGTTATTGTTGTATTTCATTTTCACTTTTAACGATAATGTTGTTGCCGTTAATTCCTGATCATACTTGGATGTGTGATTAAAAACTACATGGAACAGATTGAAGCTACAGGGAAATATCTGGCTTTCATGTACTTTCCTTTTTGTCTCTGAAGACAAATCTTACACAGCCAGACTAAGACGATGATATTCTGTTTTACAGTGAGTATTGTTAACACACAAGTACTGATTACTATATGTCTGTAAGAGGACTTGCTACCTAAATTTCAAGAGGCTGACTCAGTGAACTTGTGAAGCTATTTTGGCTGTGACCTTCCAGCTTCAGGTTCAGCAAATTCTTCCCAGGGACGAGGCTAAAGCCTGGAGAGACCTGGCTGGCCTTCTGTCCTCAACCTCTGGCCTTCTGTGTGCATGTGTCCATGAGAAAACAGCAGGAACACGAGGAGGAGCAGGAACTGAGATTGATGGATTGATATGAAAGAGATAAATATGCTTTTATTTTGAAAAAAAAGTACCTCAAAGGGGCAGAAATTGAAGACACAGATAATTGTGAAAAAGGAATATTTTTATTTAGAAAAAAGTGTTGCAAGTTGTCTTAAACTCTTTTTAACTTTAAACTTTACAAAAATATATGACAGATGATTAGGTGGATGATGAACTGTTTACAACTTCACAATGATCAGAAAGTTATATAATCCTGGTCTCTTCGATGGCCATTTGAGGACATTTCCCAGGACCCCCTTAGGCTGGGGGTCATCACCATGACAACAATCTCTGAGGAATTTTGTAGTAGAAAGGCTGCTTGTGTGTGTCGGTGTTTGTGCGTCTATGCATGCTTTTGTGTACACATGCATGCAGTCCTCACATCAGATGGTAGCCTCTTAGGACAGGAAGAGAGCCACTTTGATTAAATAATCAGAATACTTTGATTGTGTACACGATTACAAGTTAGACAAATACATGCTCACACATAAATAATCAAACACACACACTTGCGCGCACACACACACACCAAACAGTAACAGAACATTTTGTTCAGCCTGATAAACTCAGAGGAGAAGGCGAGTAAGCTGCCAGCACTGCGGGGACTCACAAGTCATATTCAAGGTCTTTAGTGTTGGTGTGGGAAAAATAAATTATTGTGAATGAATGTGTGGACCCCGGTAGTTAACCTTCTGTACCCTAAGTGTGTGCGTGTGTGTGTGTGTCTTGCTTTTTGCTCACGTCACACTTACTGAATGTTTACTCATTTCTCACTGCAGTATAAATTCCTCTACCTCCATAGAAACAGCACAACCATTTCTCAAAGTACAAAATAACTCAAATATATTGTTTGTTCAGTTTGATAAAGTTATTATGTTGTAAATCCAAAAAAAGAAAAGATGAAAGTTCACTTTGTTTGATTACTTATTTTACAAAAAATGAAAAAACCTGAAATCAACATGTACAACATTTTTACGAAAGCCACCAGGTGTTAGGAATACTGGAGAAAATAGTGTTCCTACATATTATAGATATTTTACAACTTACTATTTTGAATTTGTTTCTATACTGTTTGTATCTCCTTCCTGCTGTGTGTGCCCAGTTCAACCTAAAACCCTCAGAATTTTGTCACATGACTGTTGGTTGCAACTGTTAGCTTCACAGTTGCATTGAGGTGCGCAGAATTTTCATAGACTAAAATGTAACCAGTGATCAGCAAGCTTTGCAACCGATCACTTTTAATAATCATCTAACTCTGACTCTTTCACTGACTTTGTTTTTATCCTTCTTGAATCCTCATTGTCTGTCATATTGTCCTGCAGTACTGCTGCTCAGACAAATAAATGGACCTGTCATGTTTGTGTCTCAACAGGAGCGTGTGGAGTATCTGTTCCTCATCATTTTCACGGTGGAGGCGTTCCTAAAGGTAATAGCATACGGCCTGCTCTTCCACCCCAACGCCTACCTGAGAAACGGCTGGAATCTGCTCGACTTCATCATCGTAGTTGTAGGGTGAGTAAACGGAATAACACCGAAAACTTTGATCGAGGAAACGGCAAAGACAGCAAGTCTCGCACAGTGGCAAATTCACAGTCTGTTTCAAGTGCTACCTGACACTTTTAAACATCAGCACATCATTGGCAAAGTAATTATAGCACCTTGCTGTAATTACTGTCAACAAATGAAAGTATAGCCAAGACAATTGGCAGGCAGCGGCACTCACAGGGCTCTCATCTCTCAAAATTAAAGCAAGATCGCATTTCACTTCAGCTCCTCTACTTTGTAGAATAAAGGCAAGACAGTTATGATATTTTCTCTTGTATTTGATGGGATTTTTTCAGTTTAGCGTTGAGAAAGAAATTAGTAGCAGTCATATACTCATTTACCATTGCAAAAAGCTATAAAAGATCTGACTGAAGTACAAGAAGAACTTTCTACTTTTGCCATAATAGAATTTAACTGAAAGTCCAGTCTACTGTAACAGAATGTACATGTACGTGTTGTATATAAGACTAATATCTCAGTATATGTTGCATTTAATTGAAAATAACCACACATCTCCTATACAAGAGCTTTTAAAAGAAGTATTGTGATAAACAAGGCTTCCTTTAGTTTGTGATGAATCTGTGTAGAAGCTGCATTAAACTTTGGCCTACAGTGTATTGGTGAAGCTTAAACTGATTAGCTTGTGAGTTGCTGATAGCAAAGCTCTGGTCTGTTTTTCTTTATCTGCAACTCAGCAACATAGCCCATCTGCTAAACCCCCTTTGCCTGTATGATGTGTGTGTGTGTGTGTGTGTGTGTGTGTGTGTGTGTGTGTGTGTGTGTGTGTGTGTGTGTGTGTGCGTGTGTGTTTGTGTGTGTGTGTGTGTGTGTGAGCATACATGCATGCACTGCCTGCCAGCTGTGCTTTGTGTACAGTGTTGTGTTGGGGTAATGGCACTATAGCCAGTGGACTTGACAGTTACATTAATGCTATAAAAAGGGTCTAATTGACTGTGTGTGTGTGTGTGTGTGTGTGTGTGTGTGTGTGTGTGTGCATGTACGCGTGTGTTTGCATATGTGTGTGTTTGCATATGTGTGTGTTTGGAAGAGAGGGACCAAAAGGAAGCGCCCCCTCAGCCTGAAGGAAGACTCTGCAAATGCACCGACACACACACACACTTGTTCATTGCCAGTCAAGTGTTCACTCACATTAGCCATCAGTAACTGAGCATGGTTGGCCTCGTCCCATAAACAGACACACACACACACACACACACACCCCATCGGCTGACAACATGGTGCCAGTGCCCCTGGCATAAACACAACCTTTACCACTCTTATGCTGTTATCTACCCTCTCTGTCTGTCTCTCTCTGTTTCTGTCTCTTTCTGTCTCCATTTGACTTGTGGCTTTTATTGTGATGCAGGAGCATATTTTAATGTGCAATAAGACTGTATTGATTCCTGCAAGCTAATCGTATTTTGCTTGCCACCTTGCCAAAAGGAGTTCACAAGGTCAAAGAGGAGCTGCAGCTCTAGAATTGGCTGGGTTCAGTGTCTTGCTCAAGGACTTCATGAGGGCTGGTGCTTGTTGTTTTGGGAGATTGAACCTGGATGACCCCCCTAGACTTCCCCGGGGTTTTAATACGATTTCCCTTACTTGTGCAGTTTTACTTGTTTTCTGTTTCACATAGCCAAAATAAGCAAGAAATTATCCATTCCCCACTTGGCACTTTACCAGTATAATGGTTTCTCATCAGAAAAATGGTAGCATTTGTTCAAAACGCTTCAAACAGCCCATGGTTTTCTTTGTGGTTTTCTGCAAGTGATGTCTCATTGTTTGCTACAGCACTTATGATGCAAATCATGATGTTGAATGTTACAATTTAGAAGACACTCATAAAAGCTCCTCTGAGCTTCAGTGAAAAAGCAGCTCAGCTTCTCTTTTCGGTTCTTGAAGATGTTTCACCTCTCATCCAAGAGGCTTCTTCAGTTCACAACTGAACTGTCAGCCCTGTTAGTCTTCAAGAACCTAAAAGAGAAGTTCAGCAGATTATTTAACTGAAGCTCCTAGGATTACAATGACCTGGATAACTAACAATCTACACACACTTGTAAAATGTTGCCAGACTGATTTAATTTGAACTTGCCATTGAAATGACCACAAAACTGGTTAGAAAAATATAAACAAATCCACGGTTAAACTGTGAACATACATACTCCTTCCATTTCACACCATCACAGAGGGTACACGGATCCAGGAAATATTCACCTGTGACAGCACTGTATCTCTGTGTGTTCATGAAGGAGTGCTTGTCTTTGTGTGCGCAGGTGTCTAACTGCTAACTTGTGTGTGTACGTGCATGTGTGTGTGTGTGTGTGTGTGTGTGTGTGTTCATATCCCTGCGTGCATGCGTGTGTGTGCATAGATGAGAAGTGACAAGGGTTCGGTCCCTCTGGAATATTCACCATATGGCTGAAAGAGCTTGTACCTGGTGCTGAGCAGCCTTCAGAGACACATGCACCCTCACACACACATGCACGCACACATGTACTCACTCACACACACTCACACACAGATGCCACTCTCGCTGACATGTACCTAAGAGGTTATTAGTGAAGGTACAGTGAGCTAACTGACTGTGTACCTATGAACAGCCACTATATAGACTCTTTCTTCAGTCGCTGCTTTACGTAGTTCTACTTCTTTATCTTTCCGTCTTCTCTCACTTTTCTTTACCCTTACATGTATTCTTCTTTCTGCTTCTTTATTCTGTTTGAATTCCTTATCAATTCTTCTTTTCCTTAACCCAGTTCTGCTTTATATGCCTGGCAACAGCCATGGCTGGAGTCATTATGTGGGCATTATGTTTAACTACACACCCATCCATACGCAGGTTTATTCATCCCATTTTTGATATCTCCTTGAAAGCATTCAGTGAATTTCTCTAGATTTGGCACAAGCTTTCACTTGGATACCAGGATGAATTGATGAGATTTTGATGACCAAAGGTCAAGGTCACCATGTTTTTGACCATAACTTCATAATTTAGTCAGAATTTCACACAAATGTCTACATTTCATATCCCAAAGGTCAAAGGTCAAGTTAACTGAGGGATCACATTGTTCTACATTAAACAGCTTTCTGGCCGCAATTCAACGCCATAACTCAACAGAAGGGGAGATTGTGACTAAATATGTAAATGTAAATGTTTGTAAACGTGACATAATATACGAGTCTGGACAAACAGGGAAGTAAACTTCATAGGATGGCAGAGGTAGCTGTAAGATCATTACAACAATATAGTAAAGAGAGTGAAGCATACAGGCAAAGTCAGTCATTTAAACTCATTTACAATGACAGCAACACTGTCAAATTTTAGTTATTACAGCCTCCTAAATTTTATATTTTTAGGCACTGAATCCTTTGTCAGACAGAACCAGCCATTTTAAAGACATCAGTTTGGGTAATGGGAGCTTGTTATGGACAGTTTTGCTACTGCATAACATCTCATAGATTAAAAACCAATAACTTTCTCAAAATTAATTAATAATGATTTGAATCAATAGCAAGTCTATTGTGATTTTAAATTATGCAAGGATTACTCTCTTTAAAAGTGTGGTGGAGTTGCAATTTTGACTACAATGATACCACACAGTTTGTGTTATCTTAATGAATGTACACAGTTGCTGCTATCTATAACTTTGGTTGTACGCGGACCATTATGTTGCGCTACACTCGAAGGCTGTAATTATAATTTAACACCCGACAACAACGAAAAAAGCACGCCGGGTAAAATGCTGGTGGTGCAAAATTGTGGATCCTCGACGCGCTCTTCATACTCCATTTCAAAGGCTGTTTCCCACCGAGAGAGAGCGAGAAAGAGAGGGAGAGAGTTAATCAAATTGAGAGGGAGGTAGTGCGAAATAGAGAGGCTGAGAGAGAGTGTGAGAGGGAGAGAGAGGGCGATATGTTTTGAGAGGCCTTTTCAAGTGGCCATTTCATCTGTGCTAATTGATAATTCTCCATGACTAACGCGCTACTGACTGGCCTTTGAGCCACGCTAGCTGGAAAATGGTATTGTATGGTGATTTCTAAAGGATCTCAGAGAGACAGACAGAGGAAGGGGAGAATGATAAGCTCAGCTGGACGTACATAAATTCCAGCTTGCAAGCTACTTGCACCAAAGAAATATCTGTAAATAATTTCATAGGGGGATAATAGCTAACAAAAGCCAATGACATCAAAACACATTATCCTCTTATTGGAGGTTATATATTTCCATTATGATGCATCTCTGCTTACTTTGTGTTGTTACAGTGTATAGGGAAATACAGTGTGGACACATGAAGATTGAAATGTGATTTGATCATCTTAAATCTAAAATCCATTCACATTAATATACTGCTGCAAAAGCCTCCACATTTCTGGGAAGGTTTTCAACGAGATTTTGGAATCCGACTGGTGGGATTTGCTCCTATTTAGACATGAGAGCAATAGTGAGGTTCACCACCAATGTTGGGTGATAATGCCTGGCTCACAGTCAGCGCTCTAATTCATCCAAAGTTCGTCAGCGCTCTAATTCATCCAAAGTTCGTGCATACCAAGTTGAGAAAATATAGATATTCTCGCTGAGTGTATGCCACTGTCATGCTCAAAGAGGATCGGACATATAACTATTACAGTTACCACAACTTTAAAGTTTCTAAAAGTATGGTTTTGCACCAAAGCATCAAAGCATATGGACGTAAGACATTGGCATTTTTCCATCAGTGTCCATTCATTGTAACCTGTGAGCAGTTCTTATCCAAATAGATATTGTGTATAACTTAGGCCTCGTAGCCTCAAGCAGTTTCTTGGCATTTTTTGCTCCTGTCACAGTTTTACTTACTGTTGGCTCATTTTTCACAAAAATATAATGTTCACCACCTCAATTAAAACAACATGAGCATGACTTGAAAATACAGAGAACTCCAAAGTGTCTTTAGTGCAAAAAATACTATAGATATTTAACTAATCGTATTTTTCATTTGTTTCCACACTTGTCTGTGCTCTGTGTATACACAGCCTGCAGTTCAGCCCAGTTCAGCCAAGAAGTCCCTGATTTTTTGTTATTATGACTTTTGGTTTCAGCAGAATCACTGATGACTTACTGGCTGTGACAAAGAACACAGAATCTTCTAGTTAACACAGACACTTTTTTTTATATATTTGTTTTTATTATTTTGACGAAATATGATGGTTTTAAGCTTAGATCTGGTTAACAAACACCACATTTCAAATTACTGATTATAGAAGACCATCAGAACATTTAAATCCAACATTCTTTCTGTTTTTACAGTTTCTGGCTCTGATATGGTCTAATTCCATCAAGTTTTAAGTACAAGAGACAGGAAATGTTATGTGGCATCACATGGCATTAGATGTGTATTTTATCCAATCTGCGTTGTGCACACACACACACAAACACACACTTTAAAACACATTTTAAAGACTGATCCCTTTACTGCAGTCATGCACAGTCTTCTTTTGAGCTGGCTGTCAAATCAGTAAAGCCGTATGTCTCACATTTCCTTATCTGTGAAAGACAGAGGGAACAGAAGAAACACTTTCTCTTGTTGTGTTACTAATTAAGCTGTTTTATTTTCTACTGTTGAGATCTCTCCAAAAACCACCTTGTGAAACAGGACAGATGTCTTCAACATTCCCAAAACTTTTAAATCCCGGTCCCAAACTAGGTTGACGTCAACGTTTGCGCCACTTTTGCTGTTTTATGAAGAGGAATTGAAAAATAAAGCAATCAGCTGCAGATAGTCATCACTTTTTATGTTATGTCATTGCATGTTTGTATCACTTTCATTGTTTTCTCTCTCTCAGACATTCTCTAATATGTGGAAATGGGATGTCAACCTGAAAATGATGGTTATTGAAGTCATTACTTTCTGTGTTACAGGTTATTCAGCGCAATCTTAGAGCAGGCCACGAAGGGGGACGGGGCCACTCCTATCGGAGGGAAGGCAGCGGGCTTCGATGTCAAGGCTCTGAGGGCATTCAGAGTACTCAGACCGCTCAGACTGGTGTCTGGAGTACCGAGTAAGTACTGAGAGCTGAATGAAAGAAAAAAGAAGGAAAGAAAGAAAGAGAGGATGCTCTGGGGATCAGGTGTGAATGGTTATTGAGTACGGCGGGGGAAAATGAACCGCAGATTGGAGCTGATATTGGTGTTTGAAGCTACACATATGTGCTCAGTGACACATAAATGTACTCGCGCACACATCCTGACATATAGAGTCCTCTTGTCCTGTTGTTAGAAATTTAGACATTACGGGCAGTAGATGAGTTGTCAGTCAGGTTGTCTGTTAGTGACTGCAGGAATCAGTAATCCAGAAGACAAGAAAGGAACAGTTGCTGTGCGTGAAAGTGGTACAGTTGTGCACTAGTGTGTGTGTGTCCATCTGGATTACAGTCACAAACAAATGCACAGGACACAAGTGTGCAGCCAGAACTGTGTCACTTCGATGTAAAAGCTTGAGTGCTGCACAGTGTTTAGACTGAATCCCGTCCAACATCACTGGGCCTGTGTATTCAATTGGTGTCATGGCAACTGATCAGTAGCATGTTTGCTAGCCGATTAGCACACAGACTGCTTCCAGTTAAGCAGAATTGATTATTTATAAAGATAACAATATGTAAATGAAGCTGTGTGCTAAGGGTTTATGATCAAGTCGTCATAACCACGCCGATTTTTCACAGCTGACAGGAGGACCAAGTAATCAACAAATATCAGAATCAATCCAAGTGTTCCTCCATCATTAATGCCACCCACATTGGCTTTGCGGTTGCATTTACCTCACCAAATTATGTGTAAATAATTGTGCACCAGCTCAAATAGAAATTTATACAGATCAGATTGCTTCACTTGAGCTCTAAGATATACATACTGTAGCTTCTTTTCATTTACACCAAGAAATGAAGGTATTCTGATCAAACCCAGCAGAATAACGTTACCTAAGCGTTGTCTTTGTTAAGGTGTAAATTCACACTTCAGTTACCGCCATTGGGGAATAAATATATCTAAGTTACTGGTTACAGAAAATGATGAATTCTTTACAAGCAAGATAAAATGTACGCAATGAGAAGATAAAATTAAGTGATCAAATAAGGTGTCATGTGTCTTTTTGCATTTTTGACATGTTAGTCAGTTAAATAAACCCACATTTTATCCAGCAAAGCCAAATAATTTCCATTTCCGCTATTTTCCATATTGTAGCCTCTCTTCAGCAGCAACATATTCCTGCTGCAGTTATTGTGAGTTATTAGTATGCAGAGTTCTGAGCCTTTGTCCATGAAAGCATTTAGAAAATTAACTGGAAATGGTGTTTTGCTTGTAAAAAAAAAGTTCTGAAAATACCATGTTTTATATTTTCCCTGCCAGAAAATAATCAATGAAGTCACAGTCTTCAAGTGGATGATCACATACAGCAAGAATATTAAAGCTCCAGAAAAAATAAAATAGTCATTTTAAGTGCTTGCATGGCGATTAATTGCAACAGTTCTGGTATATGATATATCCCCAATGCTTTTAAATTCTTGTAAGTCTCTAATTATTAGGAAAAAAGTGACGATACTGCTTTTTATTTTTTATTTTGTGTCCACCTTTATATGTCCGTATTCTTAGCAGTCGTGTTTGTGCTGCAGGTTTACAGGTAGTGTTGAACTCCATAATCAAAGCCATGGTTCCTCTGCTCCACATTGCCCTGCTGGTCCTCTTCGTCATCATCATCTACGCCATCATCGGCCTGGAGCTCTTCATGGGCAAGATGCACAAGACCTGCGTTCACAACCATACAGGTACACACCGACACAGAGCAGGAGAGACGGGGAGTATCTATACAATGTGCACCGATGCAGAGATGCAAATCCAGACATGCATGATCAAACACATACGCTTGCTTACCGCACTTCAGTGCTCACATAAATTTTGAAGCAGGCGCTCAGCTGCGTATGAAAGCACACTTCAGTACGAATATATTCATATGCAGACACACGCTAAAAGTCCAGAGATGAACAGAAAGATGAATCACACGACTAAAATATCAAAGTCAGCAGAGCTTTACAAACAAGGCAGAAAGAAAGCACAGCCAATGCCTTAAATAGTAAACATATCATCACAATGAATTATTTAAAACAACATATATCGAGTACGAACGATTTGAGCAATAATTGAAACAATAGCCGCCATAAATGATTGAAACAGTTTTCAATAAAGGCCCCAGGTATAAATGGACTTGAGAGTTATTATGGTGATGTTATTGGTCCCATGAGAGGCATTAGCTGTGCACAGGGTAAGTGCTGATGGAATACTCTCTTATCCTATACATCACCCAGGAGAGCTTGTTTTGTGTAATTAGTGCACCAATTTTTCACATTGATTTTTTTATAGCTACTTTGTTTGGTGTTAGTTCACTATGTCCTTTTAACCTTCATTCAAAGGTAGCTTTTTTCTGTTTTTATAAATTCTTAATATATGTGGATGTACTGAGTTTGTAGCAGAGTAGCATGATGGAAGAGTTTATTTTCTTACAGTAGTGAAAGCAGTCAAAATGTTTGGTCACTTACAGCTCTAGCACTTCCAATGCTTGGATGGGAACAAATCCCTCCAGCCAGAAGCTTCAGTGGAAAAGACAAGCAAGTGTGCTAAAAAAAAATAATTGATAACAAGGCAAATATACAAGCCTGCATCCACAGAAACCATGAGGAAAGGTGTCATACACAACTCTCAAGTAGCATTTTGGTGAGAATGATGCAATCGCCAAGTTAAAAATCATGTTGGGTAAAACTGAATATTGTGTATTTTCATAAGTCAGCAGTCATTTACATTCCAAAACAGGAAAGCATTATGAAATTTGATCTATCTAATTTGCACCTGTGGCTATTGTCCTCTCCATAGCAACACTGTCTTATGGATATCACAGTACCAAATTACATTGCCCCTCTTAACCCTGAGCAGCTTCTGGTTGTTGTCACTTCAGGTTAATTTTTCACTGCACTATAAAGCCCTGCACATCCATGAAAACAGCACAACCAAGAACTCAAAAATGTATTTTGTTCAGCACAACAAAGTTGCAATGCCATAAATCATAAAAAAGAAAAAACAACAGTTAAATTCCTTTAAAAAATGTTGTAGACACCATAGATGTTATGAATCCTGGACACCTACAACTACTTACTGACTACTTACATTTTTAATCTGATTTGCCGTACTTGTCTCCAATCTACTCTGTGTGAACACTGCCTGCAGCTCAGCCCAATTTAGCTGAATAGTCCCAGAATTTTTGTCACGTGACTGATGTTTTGTTTTTTGTTTTTTTGTTTTTACAGAATCATGTCTGTGCAAACATCTTATTTTTGTAGAATAAACTGACTTTGACAAATTATTATATTAGATTCATTTAACAAACCATCCCAGATGAGCACTTCAAGGACCATAAGAAAGTTAAATATGATGATTCTTTGTGTGATAGTGTCATTTTGGTGATTTTTTATTTTTTAAAGATAATGCATCTTTCAAACCCAGTGGCGGGTTCTGGGATTTAGAGAGTTAAGAGAGGTTTCAATGAGGGCTTTAAAGCAGTAAAACATATTTTGCCTGCCACTTTACAACTCTATTAGTAAAAAAAACAAAACAAAGAAAATTAAAAACCCTTCCTTGCCCTCGTTTTGTCACAGGCACCACTGCAGAGGAAAAGCCGGCACCATGTGCACCTGATGGCGCTTACGGTCGACACTGTATGCAAAATGGAACACAGTGTAAAGTAGGCTGGGAGGGCCCAAACGACGGCATCACCAACTTCGACAACTTTGCCTTTGCCATGTTGACCGTGTTCCAGTGTATAACCATGGAGGGCTGGACGGACGTACTGTACTGGGTGAGTCGGACACCACAACAGTGTGTTTGTTTGCGTGTGTGTGTGTTTGTGTGTGTCTGTGTGAGTTAGCCTTGGTGTGTGTAGCCACTGTACTGTGTCTGTAACATCAGTGCCACATGAGTGCTTTTGAGAAAAGAATAGAAAGCAATAAACCAGAACGCTTCTCTCAGAAAGGCAGCTATGCACATTCACCCACACAGTGAGCTCACATCTCAGGTTAAATCAAAGCAATACACTGTAATTGAAGTCACAGATTCATTTAGAACATGTGTAGAATCCAAATGGTTGATTAAGGGGGGTTTTGTTTGCAGATTCAGCCACAGAAGCATATTATCACACAAAGTGTTACCCTTTCCTTCGTGGTGTAGTGTCAAGATGTACCTGTGTGTTTCATTAAACATAATAAGTGGAATTATCCTGTGATTTTCCCACTGCTCTATACGTTACACTGCTGTATGTAACTTTGCCATGATGAGACACATTAAGCCAGCTATTGCTCAGCATGACGACTGTGGCAGATTATGTTGGTTACACCAAACTACAGGATAAGCTGCCACCACTAGAAAGCACACAGATGGTGCAGATAGATACAGTTTTCTTTAGATTTTCAAAGGATGGCTTTTCAATGAATGTTTAAATGAACTGTTCTACAATACAGTGAATATTGCTGATTTCCAGCAGCTTGTAAATTATCATTATATTCATGTCACAGAGCTAAGTATTTATTTCATTCATTATTCATTCATTTATTGTTTACATTTCAAATGTAAATCCCTGCTCAAGAAGAAAACAAAAAAAAAGATAATTATTCTGTTCATCTCAGTAAAAAAAAAACAACAATCAGTCAACTTCACAATAATTAGCCAGACATACTGTATTTCCTAGCTCCATTTGTGCACTTAATTACATGAGAAAAGAAGCCAAAATGATATACATGTTCCTGTAAATAACTATACCTGCTAATTAAATGTTCAGAGGATTTTTTTTTTGTTTTTTAGGATTCTGAAAAAATCTTTCAAACAGCTTTAAATGCTGTGTTTTAATCAACTCTCTGGGATTTTGAACGATCACAAGAGTTCCATCTTTGAAGGATATAGATGATCTGCTTTGTGGCTTGAATGTAACGGTAGTGCCATCAGAATCAGAATACTGATAGGAGTGAATGGGAACTAAGTGTCTTAAAGTGTGGTGCTGGAATTTGACAAAAGTATAATAGATTATTCAACTAACTAAATTTGTTTGTGTGAGAATGTCGGATCTAACGTAAAAATGTGCATTCAGCATGCGTGTGTGTGGGTTGTTTGTGTCATGGATACACATGGAGCAGATAACTTACTAGCTCTACACCCCTTCTACCACTTCTGCTCTGTCTGCTTAGGCCTCTTGTAGATTCACACTCAAACCCAGATGCACAAATACATGCACAGCAGTCTTTATAATAAATGGGACCCAGTCTCTCAGAAGCTATATGTACAAATGATTGAAACACTAAGCCTTTACAAACATTTGGTTTGCATGGTTCATTAAGTTTGGGACATGCATTTCCATAGTTTTCATTGAGATAATCATCTGCTGCTGTCTTGGCAAATGAGCCCTTTTCCTTTTTATCCCTCTCTGTCCACCAGTCTCCATGTTAAATGCTCACTAATTGACAGAACTGCAAATGCTTGACTTTGCTCTTATTTTTCCTTATTATTATCTTTAACATTTGAATTTACATGCAGGCTAATAACCTGACATTTCCTTTATAATCCAGTCTTTAAGCTACTCACTTTGCTTGCATCCCCTCCCCTCTACGTCAGCCCCTCTAATGATCCATTCAGTCAATCCTTGATACAACAACCAGACGAGCGTGTGACATATTTTCCCTGCAAATGAATATCCTGGAACAAATCATTGTTATTGATTTCACAGTAACTTTAGAGTGTCTGAATGTATTTTCCTGTAAAGGTCTGTCCAGCCTTCCGAGAAAAGATTTCTTAACGGCTCGTGCAACAGTTTGCAGACATACTTTGACTAAGAGCCATTGAGTTGCGAAAGCAGTTGGCTGTTGTTTAGCGGCCAGGAAAAAGTGCATGTATGGCTTGTTCATCATACAATTCTGACATTCTTGCTATGCCAGGTTTGTCTGCTGCTCTTTTTAACATGCACTGCTTCTCTTTCTTCCTGTCTGTCATCTTCTCTAACACACTTACTGACCTCTACTGCCCCCTCTCCTTCACTTCTATGTCAATCCCCTCAAACCTTTTTCCTCTTATGTTGTCTTCTTCTTCTTTCCCCCTTGTTCTCATCTGTCTGTCCTCTCTAACCTTTATCTGTTTATTAATCTCCTTCTTTTCTCCTTCCCCTTCTTCCCTTTGCCTCTTCTCTCTCTCAGATGCAGGATGCTATGGGCTATGAGCTGCCATGGGTCTATTTTGTCTCTCTCGTCATCTTCGGCTCTTTTTTCGTTCTCAACCTCGTTCTGGGGGTGTTGAGCGGGTAAGGCTGTTATGCTGTTGTCATGTGTGTACGTATGCGTGTGTTGTGGCTGAACTCACTGTTACTTAATGTGATAAATGACTGTGTAACAAGACTCCCTGAACCAAGTGCAAGTTAGGGTTGATTTTTAAGGATTCAGCGAACCAAGAAAGAATCCATGGCTTGCCACCGTTTACCATTATTACTATAATTATTATTACTGTTATTGGAGGGCATGTTCACGTTGCCTGACATCCTGTACTTAACAAAACAAAGTATTTTTAGGTTTGATATGCCAAATAATGGTTAAATACAGTGCAGCTAAGTTGGCAAATTATTAGCATCCATGTGCAGATTACCTTGACTCAGTAAATGTAAATAAGAACAGTGTAATGACCCAGTCTCACTTCACCAGGCCAGCAGTAAAAACAGAGCTAGACGACCACACAGTCAAGAAAAGCTAAAGTGACGATCACTGAACTGAGCAAAATCTCTCTCTCCTTTCTGTTCCATTCAATCAATCCTTTGTCAAGAGCCTGAGAAAAACACACACGCATGGAGGCACATATATACACCCACTAAAAAGCAGCGACTGACCCCATGTCTATATGTTATGTTTGTGTCAGTTAGCTATGAGGTGCCACAACCTGTCACAACCTGCCTGTGATGGACAGGTGGACACAGACGCACACAAATCGCCTGCTTGATTCTTTTTCCAACATGGGTTTAATTACATTCACAAGCAGCTCTTTCAGGCTTAAGTGACCCCCTTTTTCAGTACAGCTGCACTGAAAGATCAGTGTTGAGTGTGTTGGTTTACATACATGTTTGTCTTGCGCTAATTAGCGTGCATTTCTTTGTGTGTTTGTGCCAGCAGAGTGAATATGTTTCCATGAAAGCATCTGTGTGTGTTTTGTTTCAATAAGTGCTGCTCCAGCAGGCGAGCTGGGTGCTGTTTTACCTCCGCTCTGCCAAGTCACAGTCATTTTAGTACAAGCACCCCCCGGTCTGCTGGGACACACTAGGGTATAAATAATTCACCCCTCAGGTCAGCTGTGGAGGTGAAATGCTAAAAAAACTTGCACAACAGGGAAAACACAATAAGCAAGTAAAAAAGTTTGTCTGTGGACGGAGTGGAGTCTGGAGGAAACGTGGCATTAAAGATGGAAATTATGGGATGGAAGGCTGCACTGAATAGGAAACTGCATTTTTGGAAAGTGTCCATAAAAACATTAGTTTCCAAATCTCCCAGATGTAAATACTTTGCTTATCACATTAAACGTCATAATCAAACCAACGATAATAATGAAGTAATAATAATGGGTTAAATCAAAATGTAATTTAAATTTAAAACTTTAATATTGAATCAACTGTCCCTAATTAAATTATTTGGAAACTGAGAGAGAATGTTTTGTCATGAGAGCCATAATTAAGTCAAGTCCATGGGAGTCTTGCTGCACAGTCTGCTCGTGTTCTGTAGCTGACTAAAATGTTGTTTCTCCACAGTGATTAGGCCAGAAATAGACCGATGCAAGTGGAAGCAAAGTGAATCACTGTTTTTAAACTTCAAACCTTCTCTTTTTACAGGAATACATCTGTTCAGCCTCTTCACACAAATAATAAACTCTAAAAAAGAGTTTCATGTGGGCCTTTTATAGCCTTTTGTAGTTATTTTAAAAGGCCAGCTCATTAAATCTCACATAAAGTAACTAATACATGTATTCCTTATTTTTGAACTCCACATTAAGCGCTAAGTGAGTCTGACAAATATTATGAATGCACTATAATCACAGCAGGGATCCTGCTGCAGTAGTAAGCGGTTCCATCTAATGGGAATTTTCACAAGGCTCTAACTCCTTCCCTTGCTCCCTTCTTTCCTCCCCTTTCTCCTACCATTCCTTGAATGTTCCTTCTTCACTTTCATTCTTGTCCTCTTAATCAATCCTCTCTCTACTTGACTTACTTTGCCTCCCTCCATCTTTACTGTCCAACTACTTCCAACTTCCATCCATCCTTTCTGTCGCCTCTCCTTGGTCTCTCTCCTCCATTCCTCCCTTTCCCAGGTGAATGACGCTGTAGGTTACAGGTGGCCCTGGGTGTATTTTGTCACCTTAATCATCATCGGATCCTTCTTTGTGCTAAACTTGGTTCTGGGGGTGTTAAGCGGGTAAGGGCGGGGTCGACGGTCATCTGACACTAACTTCTCTTTCTTGCCTATTTGCTGCTGTTCTTGGAGAGTATTGCATCTGGTCTTTGCTCAGAGGGGCTCTTTATTTTTTTCTTCTTCCTGCTGTTGCTGTGTAGTGTTAGGTTTAATTATTACAATGCTTGCATGTGAATTTGTTTTGGTACAGTACCATTTGGTGGTACTTGTGTAAAAAATGTTTTATAGTACGATGACTCTTAGAAGTGTTGCCTGAACGTACACCGATCAGCCACAACATCATGACCACTGACAGGTGAAGTGAATAACATTGATCATACTGGTACTATGTGGTGTTCTTCTGGAAAACCTTGGATTTTGGCATCCGTGTTGATGAGACTTAGACACCCAAATAAACATTGTCCCACAACAAGCACGCTACCTCATGCAAATGGAAATCCCAAATGTCACTGGACTACCCCTGCAGGAAAATGCACCCCACCACATGGAAAAAACATCAAACAATCAGGAACATGTTGAGGAACATGACAATGGCCCAACATGTTGATTTGACCTCCAAATTTCCTACACCCCATTCTGATCAAGCATCAACAGGATGCAGTGAAACAAGTTTGATTGACAGAGGCCCCACTGCACAAGCCAGAGTACCCAAAGGATCCACTGCCAATGTTCTGGTTCCAGACCCCATAGGACACCCTGAGAAGTTCTCTTGTCCATCCCCAATGGTTCAGAGCATTTTTGACGGCATAAGGGGACCAACACAATATTAGGCAGGTGGTCATTATGTTATGCCTGATCGGTGTAGAGTTTTGTTGTTATTATTGTAGCTGATTGTTGCGAAATCATACTTGAACATCTGGCTCCAAGACCACTGAGACCTTTCAGATGTTGCCTCTGTGCTGCTGCTTCTGTAGAGTGGCACTATAACTATCATGAAGTGCTCTGTTCTCAGCAGTGCTGTGGTAGCATAAAACACTGTCATCTCCATTTAAAACAAAGGCATTAATCTGCTATATATTCAGGAACTCAGTGGAGAAGTAAAAGCTTTGTCAGGAAAATTGCTTAACACGTAAAAACATAACTCCAAATTAAGCAGTACAAGGTGCAGTTCACAGTTTGACATCAGTGTGCCTTCGACTTGTTCAGATGCATCCATCTGATGCTATGATGAACTCTGGAGCAGTTTTAGGGAAGTCAAATGTCCCACCTCTGACTGACTGACCTGAATCGGACTTGATACCCCATGGTGATGTGACAGCAGCATTGTGGGAGAAATAATAAAGGTCTATCTGGTCCAAACAGCTTGGGGGGGTTTGGCTGTCTGACTCTTTGTCTGACTTCTGACTAATGATGCTGTCAGCACATTACACAGCCTGACCTTTTACCAACTGGTTCCTCCATAGTGTGTGTGCGGCTCTCGGATCGGCATTATAACTAATAGTTAAACAGGAAGAAGGAGGATGTAGAGACATAAACATAGGGTGTGACTTTGTCTGGATTTGATGTAATATGTAAATAGAAAAAATAGACAGAGAGGCTGGTTTGGAAGAGATTGGGGAGAAAAGGCGATTTAGGACAGAAAGGTGAGGCAGCAAGGATGGGAAAATAAGCGTAAAACCTGAGAGTTTTGCCCTCACACACACACATACAGTACAGAAGCACACTGAAATACACAAACACTGATCAATAGGATTCGGTCTCCTGCTAATGTTCTGACAAGCGAGACAATAGCAGTTTGTCCTGCTGCTCATTGATCTGTTGTTGTGTGTTTGAGTGTGCAGTCTGTAGTTCCATCTGAGGTTCCATCATTCCTCTAAATTTCACACAGTCTCACACACACCTTTCCAGCCTATTGACATACAGAAATATCAATGAAAATAACATGTGACAATCTATAGAGTTTGATTATATTCCTGTGCTCCAGGTAGTGAAACTTAGCATTATGCACGATATAACATCCCTCATGTTTAATGAAAATCTTTGTGATTGTTGTGTAATATCAGATTGGATTATTCAGATGACACATAAATGCAATTCTTAATTCTTTTTTTTTTTTTTTTTTTTGAAGTTCCGGTTGAATGTTCAAAACCAAGATGACAAAGTACACATTAGGTGACGAGCAAAGAACTTTCCTGATACCCTCATTTATATAACCTCAACAACAGGGAGACATTTGCTACCTTTATTTTTCAATGGACCTCGCTTTTTAACTACAAATGTTCCCATACCTCATGGTCCCTGTTGGCTCCCATCCATATGATTTTCCTTTGTTCGAACTGTATTTTTTGGTTGTAACCTGCCTCTGGCCTTCCCCAAGTGCATGATTTAATCAGATGTTCCCTAATTCTTTCTTTCGTCCAGACACCTGATGGTAATTTCATCAGATTTCATCAAAATATTTCAATACACCACTCATAACATTGGTTTTAGTTGTCCTAAATCATCTTTGTACACATCACCTCCAAAATGATTTTAAAAAGCAGGTATTACACTCATTAAAATACAGGAAAACAAAACAATAATAAATGGTTTCACAGGTATTAGAAACTAAAAAGCATCTTTCATGGTAATTCTGTGTTGATAGAGCACTTTTTTCACTCAGAGAAATGTGACTGTTGTCACTTTACCTTTATATTCTCCTCCTACCTACCATTCAACCTCTAACCAAGGTCTCTGCGTAGTGACTGAAAGAATGTGCTGGCAGACAAAAGGTGATGAGCTCAGTGATGCAGGATGACCTCAGCACAGAGCCACTTCTCCTCCAGTTTGACAGGAGCTGAGGTGGCGCAGCTGGTGAGGGCGCCTTCTTTTGCGCCTCCCTCTGGGGTTGTACCGAGCACACTGCAACTGGGAAGAGACCCAGGTTAGACCCAGATCAGGAACTGCAGGAACTCCGTCTCCCAGCAGGCCCTGGAGCACCTTGGGTCCCCGCTGCCCTGGGACCACAGCAACAGTACAGATGAATTAAATTAAAAGTTAGAGAACCAGGACTGTTTTCAGGTCAGTCAGTAGTGGTGTCACAGTTCACGTCCTGACCAGAGCACCAGGCGGAAACTGGGTACGAGTCATATCTGATACACTCTATGTGTAACTTATGATTTGACCCTAGCTCCTTGTGTTATTCTGGTAGTTTAATGTGTTTATTTGAGTCACACATTATCACTCACCGTCATCTTTAATGGCAAAAGTGCTTAGCTGAATTGTATTCAATTGAATTGTGTCTTTTGAGTGGGTGAGATCCGAACACTTATCAGTAAGGCATTAAAACTAATATTTTGGGATATAAAAAGCTCCAGTTTTTTCATCTGCATTTGCACACTAACCCTTTTTTTCTCCTTGCTAAAACTCTCCACTTTTTTCTCTTTAGCAGGTTTTCCCCTCTTTGTTTTTCTGAACTATAATGTTCTATATAATCACAACTTTACCATATGATATGTTTGGCAAAACTTTAGTCTAGATTTTCAGATTCTCTTTTTCTTTCCTCTGTTTTTTCCTGTGTTTCCCTCTATTCCAACTTTCTGCCAACCCCCCCACCCCCACCCCCAATCCTTCTATCCTGCTCTACCCCTCCCAGAGAGTTTTCCAAGGAGAGAGAGAAGGCCAAGGCACGGGGTGACTTCCAGAAACTTAGAGAAAAACAGCAACTGGAGGAAGACCTCAAGGTAGGCCGCTGTGTGTGTGTGTGTGTGTGTGTGTGTGTGGGTTTGAGCATGTGTTTATTCAATTCACGTCTCCCTAGAAGAGAATGTGACAGTCTTCACCCACCACTTAGATTCACTGAATATTACTATTAGGCTTTCAAAAAGGAGATTGAAATTTAAAGTCTGAGAACAATGTGTCACTGTTAAATTTGTAAATTCAAACAAAAGTCACAAGATGTGCATAGTCACATAAGACTGAACATCCTTTATCTAAATGCAATGAAATCAGTGCAAACTTTACTTATAAGATATGGTTTACAGACAGAAAAAAGGGAAATCAAAGGTGCACACAAGTAAATCTAAACATCAAATGTATTTACGCAAAAAATTCTTAGTACTTTTATTTTGTAACTACATCTATGTGTTCTTACATCAAGTAAGAACTCTGGAAACATGATAAATGCTCAAAAAAATTTAATTCATAACAACCCAAAGAGGTGTCAGATTTTTTTTAATTGTTTGGGAGTCTTAGTGCTTTCCATACTGCAAACCAATCAGTATTTTCCTTTTTTGCATGTTCGTGTGTGTGTGTGTGAATGTAGGGCTATTTAGACTGGATCACTCAGGCTGAAGACATTGACCCAGAGAATGAAGAGGAGGGCATGGACGATGACAAACCCAGAAACTGTGAGTGCTACAATGCTTGTGTTTTTAACTGTAATAGAAGGCTAGTTTGTCATGAGGATGACTGTGCATATGTATGTGTGTGACGTACGTTTTTTTAATTTGCTGGTACTGGCGGTTAGGGCATTCAGTATTACAGTTACAGAAAGACTTTTTTCAAGAAAATCTGGTTGCATCTGAAGATATTTTGTGTTCACTGCAGTACAAAGTTGTGACGTTAGCAGTGCATGAGTTTGGGTATGCCGTATCTAGTGCTTGGTCTCTAAGTAGTGAGCTCGTTGCAGTTTCCTTCACATGATAGTGGCACAGTCAGTGAATGAACAGCTGACTTACTGGCAGACTGACTGACAGACTGAGAAGATATTAATATTGTCTGCTTGCTTTGGCTGAGAATCCTCCTGAGGTTTAAAACCTGTTTAGATATTAGTAGAATGTGTCAGACTACAGCTAATAGCCTCTGGGCACACGCTCTCATACACACAACAAACACACGCACACATACACACACACACACTCTCCTGCACCTATGCAAACTTACACACACCCAGACTGTAGGTATACACCCTTAGGAATTTGTGTACTTGTGATGTGACAGAAATGTACACACACAAATTAACACCCTGTCTCTGTTCATAACACCTCCAGAGAGAGGCAGCCTCTCATGGCATGTCTCCCCAGGACTGAGCTGCATTTCCTGGGGAGGGAGAGTAAAGCGCCGGTTGCTTTTAACCTGGAGGTTTGATCTCAGAAGAATAAATAGAACTTGAGAGAGGGGCAGTGATTTGACCAAAAATACATCTCTGTACTATTTTTGTGCATGTACATGTACAGTATGTACTCTGAACTATTTTATGGAGACTGGAAGCTTGGCTTTCTCACACTGATAATGAATGAATACTTAATGAGGACTAAATATGCAGAGACAGAGCATGGATCCTGCATATATTCTGCATACAGACTGCTCATCTCCCACAAAGCACCGAGGATCATTCTGAGAAACACTGACGACTGCCAAGAGAGGACAGAAAGAAAGAAAAAAAATCCAATGATGATCTAATCTTTCAGTGAATCTCAAGAAAATTAACATGGTCAAATGAGCAATGACCCAATTTACATGAAAATAAGGCACAACACCCCTGTGGCTAATCCGTAGCAAATCTGCTTGTTCTTCACCTGTTACCGTTGCGTTCCCCTCGGGCCAATCAGTCTGGCAACAACACATCAGCAGCGTCTGAGACATCGGCACATTAAAAAACAAACAAATACAGTATGTGGCCAATTTAGAAAATGTCACATCGCAATATTTAGATGCTTATTACCTTTAAGTTTCACAAATTCTGCGTCTGTCATAATATTTAATGTCCTAACAAGACAGAATGTGTAAGTTCTTGATGCAGACAACACAGACATATGGTTCTTACTGAAATCAACAAATCATGCCATAGATGCAACAATTTACAAGCATCAAAACTGTGTGAATCAGTCACTTGCAATGTTCAGTCCACACCTATTAATTAAATGATATCACTTATGCCATTAGGTGTAGATGATGTGACAAAATGATGAATTTGCATGATTCAAAGTTCTCCATCAGAAGGATCAATCATCCGTCTGTTTGTGAAGGTGAAAAATCAAGTCACTTGGCCTCTCAATCGCGCTGCCTCCCCCTCCTCGATGGATGGATCCTCCCATGGGAAGATGAATGAGGGCAGTTTGTCCCTGCTGCCCAGGACATTCTGCATAGACTCGTGCATGCACAGCACACCTAGGCTTGTCCTGAGAAGCTGTGAGAGACTTGGAGAATAGAGGAGAGGATGGCTGAGAGATGGAGGGAAAACTAGGTGTAGTACTGAGACTAAAGGATAGAGAGGGTGTGAGTGAGGTGGAGCTTTCACAAAATATTTATAGTGTGTATGAGGCTGTTTTTCTTGCTTGAAAATACTATATCTCACTCACTATTTTCACTTTTTTCAGTCTTGAAACTGAGTGTGCATTCATCAAGGTCTGCTCAAACACAGTGGCTATTATTAGTGAGGTCACACTCTTTGCCAGGACATAATCAGATACTCAGCTATGACAATACATGGAACACATGTGACATGTAGCATATGTTGCACATTTGCATATGTTTCCTGTCCTCTCAGCGGCAAAGCGTATGTGTCTGTATGCGTGTCTTGCATACTCTCATCCCATCTTATTCTTGCGTGATGTCGTCTTGTTCTGGCATCCTGCCACTGCTGTCTGTGGCAGGACTCTCCATCACACCTGCATAAAAAGATTTCCATTTCTAGTCACTCTTGGAATGTCTCGTGTGATTTGTGTTTCCATGTGTATTCAAGTATGATTGGGCATGTGTATATTGACCCCTTAAACCCTAGGCTATTCCTTTTTAAAGTTTCCACTTCCACATCCCCAAATGTATTCAATACCAGCTGCAAAATTTCAAGTCCAAACTAAACAGCCTTGTGCTCTATGGACTAGAGACACTTTCTGAGATACACAGCTCTCTTTATTCTTATATCAGCCCAGAGAGGGGTTTGAAAAAACAAGAATGGGCATTTTTTTTTTTAAAACTGTAAATTAACAAGCCGTAATAACAGCCGTACAACACTGAGTCAGTCAATGACACTGATGTTACTGAACCTGGTCTAAAAATTCTCTGCTGCAACTCTGCGAAATTTGATGCAACAGTAATGAAGCACAACAATGATGCATCCGTTTTATTCATAGAAATGTGGCACCCTTGGCAACCTTAGAAACAGGCTGTTTGTAGAGTGGATATTGCCTGTTACCAGTCCAAAGACCAAAGAGGTAAAATGCTGTGTGATTCAGAAATAAAATCTGGAGGCATTCTGGTCATGATGCCTCCTTAACATACCATCTCCTCAGGACCACCAGTGAAGTATGTGGAGGATGTGAATAGAAAGAGAAATGTTTCCTTATCACTGTATGGATCAATATAACAGAAATCAGTATTGAAAAACAATTTTAATTAGGTCGTCTCTGCCCATTTCATTGTGGTAGTTAGGGAAATGTGTCAATGTATGTGTCTTTAATGAAGAATAATGTTTAGTTGTCTTTCTTTTATGTCTGATGGTGGAGCTTTGCTTCTCCACCTTGTGATACGATATGTGTGTGTCTAAGGAAACACATTTGGTGTAAACATCAGCTACAGAAAGTAACATAAAATGTGTTTTAACAGCTTCCTGCCATTGGTGTTGGTTAATGTGATAAGTGTGGTTGCAAAAAGTATCTTTTTTTTTGCATGTGTAGCCCAGATTTGTGTATGTTTCTCTTTAAATGTCTTTAAATGCTCTCCATCAACACTTTGAAACCTGTTTTGGGGCTTTGCTTGTGTGTGAAGGTGTCCGTACATCTGAATATGGTGATACCAAAGCTATTATGACAATTTAGTCAAAAGCTTTAATAATCTTACCGCAGTTACTTCATTTAAAAGGATATTTGTATGATTTTTTACTGTATGAATGCCTGTCAGATATATGTCCACATACTTCATGTTTGCTAGAGTGCATATTTTACATTTGTTTATGAACACAAATTGACTCAAGAAATCAGTGTGACATGCTTGGGGAGTTGCACTTACATCACTTAAAAAATTAGCAGAATTCAGAAAAAGAGTGACCCTAGTATGAAGTTGTAAAGAGTGCAAGAGAGAAAACAACAGCTTTTGTGTTTGGCAAACTTGGCAGACGACTGCATTGTGTAGCTACCAGCCTTCAAAGTCATAACTTGACTTCCTCAAATTTCTAGAATCCAGTGACAACCTTTCTGTCTTTCCTGCTTTCTATTTCTCACTCTCCCTGTTGTTCTTCCTGGCCTGTGATATCTTTCTATGTTGTAGAACTCGAAGGTTCTAGTTCAGGTATGATGTTAAAGTCACAGGATGAAATATAGATGAAAGAACTCAATGGTGCAATGAGAGGCAGTAATGTCTTTGTGCGACTAACACCAGTAATACAGCTGTAGCTGGAGTAATGAAACGAGGTGTGACTGCAAAGAGGGAATGTCATTTTGCAGGAGAAACCTTATTTCCATGCAGCAGGTTCCAGAGCCATGTGATTATTTGTGTCTCCATTTATAGTGTGTGTGCCTTTCTCTACGCGTGACTGAGCCTACTTGTGTGTTACCCCTGCATATGTGTGTGTCTGTCTTGCTGAGCCGTGCTCTCTATCCCCCAGGTAAGAACCATCGTTTTCTGTCTCTGCGCGGAGCCGTGAAGAAAAATGCGGCTTTCCTTCGTAAGGCGTGTGCGTCTGTCTGCATGGTCCAACACTAGTTAAAGATTTGCTGGAAGCGTGATTCTAGACATGCAAGCAGACTGCAACCTCTCTGCTCTTTTCTGCCCCCCTATACTTTTTTCTTTTATTTTCTTTTGTTCCTCTCCTCCTAGTCCACTCCCCCTTCATTGTAGTAAGCACCTTTCAGAGCTTCAAAGTGGGTAACAGCTGCCTCTCAACACTGTAAAGTAGTTTATTCTCACTGTCTTCCTCTTTCCTTATGTACACCTACCATTGAGTAATAATTGAATCTCAAGGCCATATGTGTTAATATTCCCTCACAGCAGAGACATGCCCCCAATTACTGCCCCATGCTGTTAACAAATTTGTATGTCTTTATTGCATTAAAGTGTTCCGTGGCCCCTCAACTTTTAATTATATAGCATCACAAAGTTGCAAAATATCTGTACAGGGAATGAGGAGACAAGGAGAATACATTACTGTATTGAGACGAAACAACTTCTCGTAGGAAAGGAAGCAACGTGCATCTGCCTGACTCGTCTGAAAAAATAATAAGAGGATAATGTCATCACAGGAAACAACCAGAGTGCCGTTCACATACTGACCGCCTAAAAACACGATCAACACCTGTGATGCCACAGTCCTCTCCTTGTTGTTTCAGATTCCTTTCCCAGAAACCCCCCCTGCATCATTAGTAGCCTTGCTAGCCCTGATAATAAAATATGATGGAGGAGGAGCTGTAAAAAATGTGAATTTTTAGCGTTTTTTTATAACTTTCACCAGGTGCTTGCCACACTGTTGAGCAGAAATGTAAGTCATCGGCACTTCTCAGCTCATGTAGCATGTTCGGGGTATTAGGTGTGGAATATTTTACATAATAATGAGTTGTTGAGGGGTGATTCTTTAATCCCGGTGTAATGTGGTAATTGCGTAATGACAAAAACAAATAACGTAGTGCAAATTATTGTGTTAAATCACAACCAGACTGAATGAAAAACCGTCTGCTCTGAAGGTTAGAATCAGAAATAAGAATTTTTTTGGTGAGTTTGAGGGTTTTAATTTACTTTAGATTTCTGAAAATGACTTTTGGAGATTATGACATGTGCAATTGATATCTATTTTAGTATGTTGACACAGACACGTATCAGATCTGTACACTAGCATACAAACACAGGCAAAATTGATCACTTTGTCATCATTCACATACATGCATTATAGTGTAGGTTACTGATACTGAACAAGAATATAAACGCAGCATGCAGATGGTCTTCTTTTCTGACTTTAAGGACAGTTTAACATCTAATAAATTGTTAAAGTTAGAGGAGTGTTCAAGTATGTTAATTGTGTGCAACAAAACAAGCTGTTCAGCTGGTGACAAATTCTTAACTACTGAGTTAATCTACACTTTGGTCAGGTGTGGCTTTAAAGGACAATGATCAGATGGCATGACCACTACACAGACACTCCTTTCAAGTGCCTTAAAATGCAACTTTATTCAAATGACGCAATGCCACAGATGACAAGAGAAAGGTGGGAACCGACTGTTGACATGCTTGATGCTGCATGTCAGTTAGGGCTGTAGTCAGGCACTTGAATGTCCACAACTCCACCATTTGTCATTGATGAAACTGGTTCAGACAGCTCTAGACGGACGTGTCCGACAATGCGACCCTGTCCCCCGAACTTCACCAAGCAATTCAAGAAGAGAGGGTTTTAATAAGCAGCATCAACAACCTCATTAACTCTGTTGAGACAATGAATGCTTATTCATCTATGTTTAAAAGGATGGATAGAATTTAATAAACTGTTGCCTGCTGCGTTTATATTTTTGTTTTAGGGACAGTTTCAGCACACTGACACATCACTAAATCCCTCTTTCTGTTGAAAAATGTGACCGCTTGCCGTCTTTCTCACTCCCTCCTTTCATTATCTCTCTCCCTCCCGTTCCCTGCGTTCCTTTTTTCCTTCTTCATCTCCCTCCTTGTCTCTGTGTCTCAGGTCTTTGGGGTTTACTCTAACAATAGGTATTAAACTAGTTCAGAGCTCCACTGAGGGGACGGCACCAGGCCGCTTTTATATTTGAAAGACTGTAGCCTCGGGAGAGACCAGAGGGCCCCGAGTGCTTTTAACTAAGTAGCATAGCAGCAGGTGGCACGTGTCGAGGTGAGGAGAAATACAGCACGTTCACAGCAGAGGCCTTAATGTTCACAGAGACCATCCTGATCTCTACAATGCTGAACTCATTTATCACCAGCTGCATGTTAAAGTGCACCGGCCTGATACGCTCCTCACTCACTTTACTTTGAGATATTATCGTAGCTAAGTGCTTACAAGTTATCTCATGATACAAAAAAATGCAGTTTCATGAACTGTTTCCTAATTTATATTCAACCAGTGAAACCAGTCATTGTCAAAATATGAACTTTATGTAAATTTTTATAAATTTCCCATTAGCAAATCTCCATGGAACCCCATTAAAATGTTGGATTCAAGTTGAGAGACAAAAAAAACTGTCAAGATTGTGATTATTTAGTTTTTTAAAGTGCCCTCTTGTTTCAAGTGCTGATCATGCTCCTTGATTTCATGCTAGGAGATGATTTGCTTGAGTAGGTTTTGCTTTTTACCAGTGGGTGTTGTTATTTTAACACAAGAGGCATTGATATTCATACGCTGTATCTGACTCCAGTACCCAGAGGGTGTTACAATAAGTGTTTGAGGTGACAGTAAGGGGAACGCATCTCATTCCCGCCAGCAGGCACAGACTGACAGAAGCAATAAAAAGCAATGTATCATTTCATATCCGTCTCTCAACCCGCCATCTCCACATTCTTCCATTTCTGCCTCTCTCTCTCCCTCCATCCATGCCTCCCTCGGTGCTTCCATTACTCTCTACCCTCCATCCTACTTCACTATTTTCCTGTCCATCCTCTATTTTTTTCCATATATTACACTTTTCCATCTATACCCGCCAACTCATGTCACTGCTGCCTTTAGCCTAAAGCAAAATCCCCCTATTTCTACCCTAATTTTCCGAGCGTTCATCCTTCTTTACACGTCATCATTCACATTTGTCTTTAAATGAGGACAAAGTGACACATTTGCACTCATCTTGTGGTGTAATAAACAAAGACAGACTTATTTACACATCTGCAAAAAGCAAGGAGTTCATTTTTTCTTTGTCTTTCCTACAATTAAACCCCTCGTCAGTGTTTGTAGACTGAAATCTATGTCATGTCTTTTTTCTTCCTTTTAATCTCCACGGGCTGTAAAAATCACAAATGCGTTTTGTTAAAGTTTTAATTCACTCAAAGTTTAGCAATCCCTCAGCTTAGAGCTTGAAATCCTTCCAAACAGCAATCACAGAGGTTGTGTCCTAGGATCCCTAACTGGTAAATATCGCTACTACAGCAACTCAGTGTGTAATTACTTTTAAAAAAGGGGAATTATGGAGTTTTATTGACTGAAGGGTATGTGTGTGTCTTAATTAGTGGGGCTGGACATTGCTGACTTGTTAATCCCAATGTGTGAACAGCATTTTTAATTAGTTTGTATACCGGGGCAGGATAAGTTTATCATTTTAGGAAAGATTACTTTAAAATCTGATTTTTAACTGACCAAGTAGCTCCTCAGTACAGACCTAAAGAAGAGTCTGCAAAAAGAATGACTTGCGACCCGTTTGCCTTTCTTGCTACTTCATCTGTCTTTCTTTTCTCTCTCTCTCTACCTCTGTCATGTGTTTTTTTTCTGCTACTGTCCATCTCTCAGTGAGCATGCCAGCCAGTGAGAATGAATCAGTCAACACAGACAACGCCCCCGGGGGAGACGTGGAGGGGGAGACCTGCTGTACCCGGCTAGCGTAAGTACCTCACCCTCTCTCTCTCTCTCTCTCTCTCTCTCTCTCTCTCTCTCTCTCTCTCTCTCTCACACACACACACACACACACTTACATCTTCTCTTCCCGCTATCCTTCAGCTGTCACAGTCCCCCCTCTGTCAATCCCAAGGATGAACTCCTTCCTGCATGGTTTCTACCACATTAGCACTTCGTTGGTACAAGTGGCTCAACTTGCCTCAATCCACTGATCTCACAAAGCCGGACCTCTGTCTCGTCGGGCTCACAGAGGAACTGGAGGTTGTTAGAGCAGAGTAGAATAACACCAGGTTGTCAATATAATTTTTTAGGGTGAACTTGGATGGATCAGAGGATTAAGCGGTGTATAGATAATGAATGGATGGATGGATATTCACTTTAGCCAAACGTTAATGTAAAACAGGATTTAGACGTACCGTTCTTTCCTCTGTCCTCACTCTGTAATCTTTTTCAAATAAATGGCAAATGATTCGCAGCAGAAAAATCTGAAGAAATGTGAACATCAACCCACAATGCTAAAAAGAAAGACAAATTCTTGTGCTTTGGCTGAAATTCGTATTTTAAGGAGACAAAATGTAATTTCAAGTTGATAGAATCCACTCAAGTAAAGTTCAGTCAACAAAGCAGAAAGATAAGTGAGACTTTACTTTAACTGCAGCTCAAATGCATCTTTACAGTGTGTGTCGTGCTGCACAAAAGACATTCTCTCTACTTTTAGTCATGGCTGTGCTGTTTCCATAGAGGTTCAAGGCTTTATAAGAGCCCACAGTGAATAAAAATGTGACAGGAGCAAAAAAAATGCCCAGAAACTGCTTGGGGTTCAGAGGATTAATACAAAAATATAAACGTATAATTGCTATCAAAGAAACACATTTGAATTTCTAAAAGAACTAGTCTGTCACAATGTTCTTTAGAGGGCAGAAGGCAGCACATGAGCACATTAAGGGAGGAAATGGAAAAATTAGGCTCAACACGAGATCAAACCTGTTGACTCAATGCATAAGAGAAACTCAATCACTGTTTGGGACGTAACCAGATATAGAAAATCAAGACATCTTCATCTTATATAAATCTTGACTACATGTAATAGTAATCCACCTTTATTTTCTCTTTCATCTCCTGCTCTCTCTCCTCTCTCTCTCTCCCCTTCTTGTGTTTGCTACTGAAGGGCTTTCTTCCTCCCCTGTGGGAGCTCACAAACAGCTGACTCACCCGCTCCCGCTCTCCCCTCCGCTTTCATTTTTTCACATTATTCAAACAAGTGCGTTGCTTTCTTTCTTAGACACGAGGCCACGCAGGGGCCGTGGCCCCAGCGGGCCCCGCTTCAGTTCACACAAGCAAACACACCTACATACGAAATTGTTCATCACCGTGAACGCGGCACAATGGAACACAACGCAGAAAGTTACATTATGAAATACAAATTCAAACTGAATCGAAAACACTCAACCAGAGGAACAATAAAGCCAGTAGGCATGCTTGGATGCCACACTGTTGTGTATCTGTACCCTCCCTATTCATGTGTTATTTTGTCTTTGTTTTGTTTGTTTGTGTTTATTTGTACGCTGTCATAACTCTCAACAATTCAAAACAAAGGATATGTCACATCAAGGCTTCAGGAGGAGAAACTCAACTCATAATACCGAAATGCAGAATAGAAGAGAAAGTATTTTGTTGCATCACTTTCTCCATTTTTTTGATTGAATTCTGTGGAAATCCAAACAAAAAAGTGCATTTCAGTGCCATGCATGACAAATAAGAGCCACAAATCCCTACACTGAGAAGCTGGCACTTCCTTAAAAACTAACTAATAAATTAAATGAGCAGAAACAGTGCAAATAGTTGAGTATAGGGTGTCTCCAATATCTCAGGTTGCCTAGTTTTACATGCAGCAAACTGTGATGACATGTATTGATATTGCAGTTTTCTTTAGCTGCTTTTTCTGGCTGCATCATAATTCAGCAAGTGAATTTTGCTCAAAGTGCTCACTGGATCATTGAGTTTATTAAAGATAAAATATTGAGTAAAAATTCTGCCCAACAAATTGTAAATGTTCTGTCACTGTATGCTAATAAATAATCTTCTTGCTTATCAGTAACCATGTTGTCGTGGCATAACATATGATTTTCACAATCACAGATCTCCACTTTACTATGTGAAGCAGCATGCGGTGATTTGTAACATATGTCATCTTAAGAAATACGACTAGATGAACAAAACTGTACTAAACTGGAGTGAACTGAAGCTTTTCAAATGTCTCTAAATCAAACTTAATTTGGTTTGAAAATTCACATGAAAATCTATGGAATAATCGAATTTGCCTGAACTGTAAATACAAATTCTCATTCTTTCTGTCTGAGGCTGCTGTAAATCCAGCATTTCCTCTCACTATTGTGGAGATGAGACTTGGGACTTTCCGCGTTTGTCAGCTTCCTCTACGCATTTCTGTGGAGACACTCGCCGAGTTATGAGCTACTTCTGCACCCGCTGATTTCATAATTGAGACGGACACAGAGAGAGACGAGACGTGTGCGCTGTCACCTCCCATCTCCAGGCAGTCAGTCATTTTATTCTCCGTTCAGTCAGTCAGTGACACATTCCATTGCTTCAGTCAGTCGGTCAGTTAGTTAATTCATCTGCTTTTACCAACAAAACCACAACACAAACACTCCCCAAGAGCTTCAAGAGGACTTTTGTTTTTTTATTGATTTATTTGATTATAGTTAAACAGTTCTTGGCTCTTCAGCCTATAAGCTTCCCTACAGGTGGGTGCTTGTGATGTTAATTCAATATTTAAGCCATACAATCAGCTGATTATTAAATAATTTTACCTGAATGCAACTTTTAAAAATGATTTGATACATTATGAATGGGAATGGGAATTTCTCTTCTCTTCTCTTCTCTTCTCTTCTCTTCTCTTCTCTTCTCTTCTCTTCTCTTCTCTTCTCTTCTCTTCTCTTCTCTTCTCTTCTCTTCTCTTCTTCTGTTTTCCAGACGTCTTCCATAATCTCTCGTCCTCAGTTTCTCTATGTTGTACTTTTTGCTGTTACAGTGGTGAACAATCAAAATTGTGTTTTTTCACACCAGGACTGATTGGAGGAAACCCAAACGTATTCTGTTTTCTTTTGACTGGATGCCACTGTATATGTGTTTGCAGGTGGGGGGTGATTTGTTCAAAAGAAAAGTGGACGATAATGTGGTTTTGCAGAGAGAATCAACGACTCGCATATTTCAAGACTTTATACTAGGAAATGTTTACGATCTTAAACCATCAAAGGTTGATCAAGAGAGAGGGGAAATGTAATGCCCTTTATTCCTCTCAAATCACCCCTTTCATGTTGTGTACCTGTCTATATGTGTGTTATGTGTGTATGTATAATCCATTCTGTTTTCTGTGTTCCAGAATTAGGATCTCCAAATCCAAGTTCAGGTTAGTACATGTTGTTTCCCGCAGTCTTCTAATTCACCTGTTCTGATATCTCTGATGCTGTGGTATTTGTATGGTCGCTGTGTGTGTGTGTGTGTTTGTGTACGGGCCAGTACAAGAAACACTTGCTCTTTAATCAAATAGCTCAGCATATTGGAAAATACATTTATTAGCTTTTCTTGCAGAGAGTTTTACGAGAAGATCAATACCACGATCAGATTGTATCTATCTTATATGTCAGACTGTTTCTTGGCCTGACATGGACACCTAGAGTCTTTGCTGGGTCACAAAGACCTTTGGAGGGAGATTCGTTGTTTCCTCTCTTTCCAGTCACTGAGCTAGGCCAACCAGCTGCTGGCTGTAGCATTATAAAGACAGACATGAAGTGATATCAATCTTCTCATCTAGGTCACAACAAGAAAACGAACAATCGTTTTAACCACTGTTCCTTTAAAGAGATTTGGCCATTTTCTAAACAGTAAAGTGGATTGTTCTCGACAGAATCAGAAACTTTTGCATACTCTTCATTCTGTACATGTTAATATTGACAAATTACAGCAACAGGCTGTTTTGACAGAGTTTTCCCATCAATTACGATCACAAACACAATTTTAAAAAATGACATGCCTTTTAGTGTAGGGATGCATGTCCGCTTGTGTTGTGTTGTGACTTGTGTCTCATGTAACATTCAGTGTGAGCATCATGGCAGAAGCCGCCGTGTGCCGTAACTGGCTCTAAACAGCTCTCACACAGACATAAGACAAACAGAAGACACGTGAAACATGAATTTTGTATAGGCACAGAGAATAGAAGACTTCCCGGTGAGCTGCGTTGATCTGGTTGAATTAAAGGATCATCAGTTGAGGCAGATGATGAATCCCCCCTGCATGGACAGAGGGGTCAGGTACAACCAGTGGATAGACAGACGTGTAAATACAGGAAGATGAAAGTGCGATTTTATCTCAGCAGTATAAGAGTGCTCCGGGATACTTTACTTATTTTTCTCTTTCATAGCAATGTATTATAACCAAATTATCACTTTCTCATTAACTTTTATAGTAATTTGGAATGAATTCCCTTTAACATTAGAAAAAATTACATGTTGCTTTGTTTCCACTGCACTTGTAGTTGTGTTGTGTTAAACAAACAGTTTAAAAAAATAGAAAACCATTATTCAAATAGCATAAGCACAGGTTACAGCGTTTGTTTTAATGCCACTAACTCAGAAAAGGACAATTATGAAAATATAGTAACCAAATTTTTGTACATTAGTGTTCTGAGTTGTGTAACATAGATGTGACCTTGATGTTTGCAGCTTTCATCTACCAGAAACAAATAACTTTGAATTCACACAGTAGCGAGCACAGAAAGCCCAAAAGACGCCACAACATATTGAATTCTCTACAAACAAAACACACAAAAACAGTTTGTCACGCTAAAAGGAACTACTTCTTCTTTTGAAGCATGCATTTCCCCTTGAAGTGTGGATCACAATATAACACATTTCACTTCAAATTTGTCCCTTCAATCATTTTTGTAAGAACAAGTGCTCTTATTTTCTCTCAAATGGTGCATATCTCATTCCGCAACAAAGCTCTTCATTTTGGCTCCTTCTTGGTGTGAAGCGTCTTTGAGGATGACTAACTCTGTTCCACAGCTCTTCTCTCAAACAACAGACAACCACGGGCCGAGGGGTGGTGTCATCGCTGTATTGTCGACAGACTAATTGATTCTTTCTTGTTCTTCTCTCTCCTCCGCTGTTTTGTTTTTCACTCCGTCCACTTGTTTCTTTTGATCACTCTTTTTTTATTTCTTCACTACTCTTCTATCGTTCCTTTCGTCCTCATCTGACTCTCTATCGTACCCTTCACCATCCCACTATCTCAACCCTCCTCCCTCTCTTTCACCGTCTCCCCAACTCTCCTCTCTCCCATCTTTCCTCGCCTCTCAATCTCTCCTTCTTCCTTCTCAGTCGTTACTCTCGGAGGTGGAACCGGCTGTGCAGAAGGAAGTGCCGGGCGGCGGTCAAATCACAGGTTTTTTATTGGCTGGTCATCTTCCTGGTTTTCCTCAACACTCTGACCATCGCCTCTGAACATCACCAGCAGCCTCAGTGGCTAACCGATGTACAAGGTGCATTACACAACACACACGCATACATACATTTAACACACATTCACCTTTCTGCAATTTCTTTCTCATCTATATTCTTGTTCCTTTCCTTTGTTCTCCCTTATCCCCAGACATAGCCAATAAGGTTTTGCTCGCACTCTTCACTGGTGAGATGCTGCTGAAGATGTACAGTCTGGGCCTACAGGTAGGAGGCTAAAAAGTTAATGTGAAATCTAAACTCCTGACTTTATTCTCGTGGGCTTTCAACCGCTTTAACTTCCTCCCTTGTTCTCCACAGGCATACTTCGTGTCACTCTTCAATCGGTTCGACAGCTTCGTAGTGTGCGGAGGGATTCTCGAGACCATTCTGGTGGAAACAAAGATCATGTCTCCTCTCGGCATCTCTGTGCTACGTTGCGTACGCCTGCTCAGAATCTTCAAAATAACCAGGTTATTACAGACTTTGTAACGTTTTTAATGCTGGCATTTAATAAACAGACTTAAGACAAAGGCAATAGCAACTTTTGTGTCACCAGTTGTCTTCTGAATGCTTGGTCTTGAGAGGAAACAAAGAATGATGCACTGACAGGTCAAAGAGGTCAATAAAATACAGTTTTACTCAAAACAAAGTCAGCCTGGATGCATATTTTTAAGAGATAAATGTTTACATAGATACTTTTCTCTCCTTTAGGTATTGGAACTCCCTATCCAACCTGGTGGCCTCCCTGCTCAACTCTGTCCGCTCCATTGCTTCCCTGTTGCTCCTGCTCTTCCTCTTCATCATCATCTTCTCCCTGCTGGGTATGCAGCTCTTCGGGGGAAAATTCAACTTCGACGAGACCCGACGCAGCACCTTCGACAACTTTCCCCAGTCTCTGCTCACCGTGTTTCAGGTAACAATACTGCAACGGCCTTCCATTCTCAGTTTTTCTCCTACAAATTAAGATCTTTTGCATCCTCGTACAGAACAAAAAGCCGTATAATTAAGTGTAAAATGTAATCTATCACTGTCATAAGGGTGAGACTTCTTTCCAAGATTTTTTTCATGCAGATGAGATTTTTACTCTATTTATTCCTCCACAGATCCTAACAGGAGAGGACTGGAACTCTGTGATGTATGATGGTATCATGGCCTACGGTGGTCCGTCTTTTCCTGGCATGCTGGTCTGCATCTACTTCATCATCCTCTTCATCTGCGGAAACTGTATCCTGCCACAACATTAGTTAGCTACACAGCCGCCTACATAATGAGGATCTAATGGTTACACATGCTGGAAGGACTTGGAAAATCAGCATGTGGCAAGTGCGAGGCAACAGTTGACAGTCAAATTTGTTCTCTGATTCAGATAAATCCTACCATCAAATGGGTAACAGTGTTGCTGACTGTGATTTGAATTAATCAGATCTGATATCCAACCTTTGTTTAAGATGCATTTTGCAGGAGGAAAGAGTATGTTTTGCATGGGGATACTCTCCTGAAGCCCAAAATATTTCAGTGTAGATCACAGGGCATCTCTCCTCAAGCTCCTGAAAGTTTAATACCTTACAGATAAGGAGATCTTAGATTAAACATTGCTGAAATGTTTTGCAACCCGCTTCGTGTATGTATCTGATGGGTCAGCACCAGCCTTAACATCACCCCTCTGAACAGATATCCTCCTGAATGTCTTCTTGGCCATCGCTGTCGACAACCTGGCAGATGCTGAGAGCCTGACATCAGCCCAGAAAGAAGAGGAGGAAGAGAAGGAGAGGAAAAAACTGGCCAGGTAAAGCAGAAAACAGAAATAGAGGCACTTGAGATAAGGATGAGAGAAGGGGGGAGAACATTTTTGTGTCTTGCCAACACCAAATAAAGTTGTAAGGGGAGAGAGAGGGAGAGGGGAAGCTCGGCCAATCTCAACAGCACCAAGGGAGTGCTTCAGTTTACAGCATCCTGGATAGTCAGTAATGCCCAGTGGTATTTAAGGATGCTGATACTAGCACCTTGAAATCAACCCTTTGAAATCTGCCTAACAATTACGAACATATTCTTTGGTTTTTCAGACAGGCTGACATTTGCCTGCTTTGCCCTTTTGCAAAACCAATTTTAATGGCTATTTTTAGCACCTTATGCTTATAAAGCTAATTTGTCAGCAACATTAACGTACGATTTTAGTGCAGTTGAGGAAGACAGTGTTCCCGTCAGTGGCACAAATCATTAAATGCCTTCTCGGTTGCAGCCTGTATTGATCAGAGGAGAAAGTGTAATGGAAAACGGTCATTTTCCCTGCTCGCTATTGTTTTGGTTTGATCATAACAGCAGAACTGCACTCTGTGTTCGAAATGCACTCCATCATTGCAAGTGTTGCACAATGGTTTAAGATGTGGCAGCAAGAGTCAGGAGAAGGGTAAAGTTGCTAACGCTGAGGATCTGCTCTTCCTCCCTCTTTCTTCAGACTCGCCAGTCCAGAGAAGCGCCATGACAACGAGAAGCCGCCTCTGGAGGAAGAGAAGAAGGAGAAGATCGAGCTGAAGTCCATTACTTCTGATGGAGAGACTAACACTGCTACTAAGGTACACAAAGATACATGCATGAAGAATGAATGAGCAAGTACAGTACGTTGAAAATGAATAAACGTAATACTTTCCCTTTGCAGATCAACATGGATGACTGCTGTGGAGATGAAAGTGAGGAGAAGAACCCATATCCTGCAAATGATTACATAGGTAACACACAGCCAATGAGAACTCAGGGAAATCAGATAAATCATATACACGCTTTTTAAACAATTGTCCTTTAAATAAAGATGTACGAAAAGCTAACATTTTGATACATATAGCTGCTTATTACCTGTGAAAATTTAATGTCTGCTTTTCCAGCTTTTTCTTCATCACTCTTCCTCTTTATCTTCCTCTTGTCTCTCCCCTTCTATCTCCTCTTCCTCCTCGCCATCAGGAGACGATGATGACGACGAACCGGAGATGCCAGTTGGCCCGAGGCCGCGGCCGCTCTCTGACATCCAGCTAAAGGAGAAGGCCATTCCCATGCCCGAGGCCCGCGCTTTCTTCGTCTTCAGCCACACCAACAAGTAAGAAGACGCTGTAGTTCTGCCTCTCATCTTTCTCTCTCTTCTTCCTCTTTTGCTTCGCTGTCTGTTTCTCCATGCATTTTTCATCCTCCTAAAGTTCTGGTCATTTATTTTTGTAGTGATGTACAGGAAATATGATTCTCTAACTGTCTCTCTTTACCACTTTGTTTCACAGATTCAGGGTTCTGTGTCATAAGATCGTCAACCACAACATCTTCACCAACCTCATCCTCTTCTTCATCCTGCTCAGCAGCATCAGTCTGGCAGCAGAGGACCCAGTCAAGAATGACTCTTTCAGAAACCAGGTAGCACACACACACAGTTTAAAAAAATAATACATCATAGCAGAAATACAGCACGCACACTTATAAAGCTGGGTATACATTAAAGTACAGACTGAAGACTCTGTAGCCATCATTAGTTGCCCACACACATTCATTCTGAACTAAATGGATTAAAGCTGACAGCAACATATAGAGGAACCAAAGCTTATTGTGAGTGGCCTGTTACACTTAATGAGATTTCTTCCAGACTACTGTAACTATTATTAACTCCATGTTCAGAAGATGTGAAACGCCTTTTAAGTTTTATTGTGTTTGTATTTTAACTCACGATACATAACACTGTAGTAATTGTATTGTTCACATTCAAACCCATAGTCTTTGCTAACCGACATTAACCAAGAAACCAAGTTTATTGCAATTATTTACTTTTTTATTTTCATTTTTTTGAAACATTTAGCCACAATCTAAGCTCTAAAGCCTCAAAGCATTTGCTATTTGTTTGGATGAAGGACGTACATTAACAGCAGTTGAATACACCGGTAGAGTATCACTACATTATTCGTATATTTATATAGTGTTTATATTTGTAATTGAGCTGTAGTCTAATGTAAAGACTGAGCACTGTATGTGCTGTATCTGCTTTTGTACATTGTTTTCCTCTCTCAGTGAGAAACACCAGTCCCCTGGGGCCAATAAAGATCTATTTTATTGTATTTTCCCGTGCTTTGGTATGAGATGCTGTATATTACTTTACCCCAATTAACCTTAGTCTGAAACCTTAATGAAATAAAACATCCTGTTTTCAGGTTCTGTTCTGTTTTCAAAGGCTATTTTAGTCAATCTGGAATTCATTAGCCTTAGACCCGAACCTCAGCATTATTATTTCAGTATGTGGTGGATTCATTCAGGACTGTAGCTGTGGCCATACATTCAGCTTCAGTCCCAGAAGAATTGCACTTCCTCCTGTTTTTCTCATTGTTTCATCGGTAAACAGTTCAATGTAAGCCAAGGAAGAGTGGTGTTGTTCCTAGTGAATGCTAAAAACTGGCAAGAAAGTTCATATTCACTGTGTTAGGTACTGAAAGTGAAGGTCAAAATATTATACAACCTTGGTTTGTCATAGTTTATTATGAGGGCAAATAAAACCCGATGATATAACGCCTATTCTTCCTGCTCATTCAGAAAGTCAGTGCATATTGACAGGACTGATATTTTAAATCCCTGGAATGCTTTTGTGTGGTGTGCATTAGTCTAACAGTATTGTGGAAATGGTATATCTAAACTAAAAATGATGCTTTTTGTTGCATTATCAGATCCTGGGCTATGCAGATCATGTCTTCACTGGGCTCTTCACCATAGAGATCATACTTAAGGTAGTATTTGATGTTCATAATGAAAGGAATCTGTATGAATTACTTGCTTTCATGTATTCATGATCTTTTATAACGTTTTCTGCACATATTAGACAAATAAAAGACTGACATTTGGTTATGCAACAGTAGTTGATGCTTGTTTACAAGCCAGCATGAAGGATTTACAGCATCAGACTTATACAAAAGATGCATTGAGAGATATGCTATAGAAATATAATGTTATTCTGCCTGGGATTAAAGGTCACAGATGATAAATGGATGGGTATTTGTAGTATTTGTACACCTTGTATTCCTGCTCAAGGTGAAACTTAACACAGCCAGCATCACGTCTCCTACAGGGTTCATCATATATCCTCTACTTGTGCATTACTTAGCTGTGTGTTCCTTTGACTCCCTACAGATGACAGCTTATGGAGCCTTCCTCCATAAAGGTTCATTTTGTAGAAACTATTTTAACATCCTGGACTTGGTGGTGGTCAGTGTGTCCCTCATCTCCTCCGGAATACAGTAAGTATAATATAAAGCTTTCTGGGTCATGACGTTAATACTGTTGACACTTCCCAGCTTTAGCAAAATGTTGGTAATATTAACAATATTTTAAGACATTCCACTTGTCAACAAAAATATATTTGTGTTATTATATGTTAAAACAAGAGAAATATTGGCTACTGAATGACACAGTGTACACAAATCAAGCTGTAACGTGGTTTAGTTGGGAAAACGTTTTGGTTTGTAAATTGCCCCATGCTTCACTCTTCTCTCTGTTCTCTCTTAACAACTTCACACTTCATTACTCCTAATCCTTCCTCTCTTTGTGATGTTTATTAAAATGTTTTCTGCTTCTTATAGCAAATAACTCCTTGAAATGCTGTCCTGATGTTTAATATGCTATACCACACTCTCTGTCTCTAATGCTTAATAGACTAGACTTCTCGACGTAAGTCCATATTAGTCCGTATTAATAACCCCTTTAACAGACCTCCACCTTAACCGTGCAAAGATGTCACTCTTTTGATTTGATATTTCTATGGTCTTGGAGAGTTTAGTCGATGCCACATGTAGGGCAAGAAAAACCTGTTAATCGGTGATGTTACTGACTAATGGAGTTTAGTGGGATGATACTGTATTGATTATAAATGGATGATATCTTATTATGAACACTTGCTTTTGTACTAGATCCACATCAAAATGTCTTTTTCATAGGCAGTAGGGTAGTTGTTTGTAAACCAGAAAATGTGTTTAGTTGGGTAAATTATCCTGGGTCCTCCCATACTCATAACCTTTCATATCTAATTAGTGTTAATGAGTGTGTTCTTCTGTTTTTTTATCATAGATTTGGGGGCAGGTCAAACTCAATTCTCAAATTTCTGGATAAATGGAACTCTCCTGGGCTATAGAAATGACACTGGAATGCTAAAACTCTGGTTTTTGCCTGCTAAAGGTAGTGAGTGAGTGGGATTTATCTTGAATGTATCACAGTTAAATGAATTGTGACGATGTAGTAGTAGTAATAGTAGTGTGTTTCTGTACTTTATTTTTTCCTGTGCTGCAGTTTTGCTGTTATTGCAGCCCAATAGTTACACATTTTAAATATATATCTACAGATCACTCTTGTTGTGATGTATATAAACAACTGTAGAAAGACAGAAAAGACTTGGGAAAGCTGCAAAGAGTAAAAACAACAAGAGTAAATTATAGGCATTCATCAAAAAACGCATAGAAAACTACTACTGTGTATACTTATATGACAGATTGCCTGTTTGTGTTGTTACACTGAGTAGTCCCATAGCGTGACAGCATGAAATATGGCAAACATCAGCAGACATGAAAAAACTATAGCAACCGTATCTGAGGCGCTCATATCTATTTTTGCCTTCCAAAGTGTATTTCTTGTCATCAGGTGGTTGGTAAGTAATATGATTTATTCCTGTCAGTCTCAGGACTGAGGCATTTCACAAAATTATGTTTAAATATATGAGTAATAGATTTCGTCAGAGCTGGTTTGACTGTGATATATGATTGCTAAAGTCCTCCTCCACACCTTTAACTGCCTTTAAACTTTACGTTCGTCTGTAAAAAAGTTGCACAACGGGTGTTTTCCTTACTTTCTGTGTCGGAGTCAGCACAGACTAATCTTTCACTCCTTTAACCGTGTATAAAAGTCACTCCCTGAAAAATATACGTTGACATTTTGAATTCACTTTTTTCCTTCTACATTTGTTACACCATGGGGAAAAAGTTTTTGTATTTGTTCTTCGGTTATCTGAACAACTGGATTATTATCTTTCCGCACTGACATTAAAGGAAAACGATTTCATTTTAAACAAATGTGATACCTGTTGATGATAATAATCGCAGCGGGAGGCCTGGTTCAGATCACGGAAGGACCAATGTTCAAGCTCTTTCCGAACATTTAGTGCAAAGTTCAAAATGTCAAAGTATTAGTTTGATTCTTTTGGTTAGTGTGTGAACACCATTCTTTTGAGACACTTCCTTTGAAAGGTCACACTGTCGGACCTTTGGCTTGTACTGACACTCTCTTACAGCACAACAAATCTCTGTTTGCCTGTAAATGTCTGTTTACGTCTTTATGTTGGTGTGTCTGTGTTGTACTTGTGTGTTTGTCCACGTGTCACATGTATTTGTGGGTGTTTTGTGTGTTGTATGATACTGCAAATGTACTGTTGCTGAAATCTGTTGTGGATGATTTATGTTATGAATGATGCTATAACTACTGATTCTGTGTAAGTGTATAAAACTTAATTTGGATGGATTATAAGTACTCTTGATATTATTATCCTACAAAGAAGGACTATTTTTTATTATTTTAGCTGCTGTTTCTAGAATTTTTAACAAAAATACAGCATAAAATTAAATATTTTCCTCCAGTCCTCTGTTACAACTATAAGATATTATTTAATATAGTAATAAGAGTAGGTTAAGGTATATTCCTTTGCTTTTGCAGATATAATAAATTAATAATAAGGTATATTAGAGGTATATTTTGTAAAGATATTTTAAATAAAAATGTAGTCTTTTTTCAAGTTTTCTTTCTTTCTTTTTAAGGCATTTTTAGGATTATTTTCTATCTTTTGTTATTGTTGTTGTTGAGTTTTAATGCAAATTTTCTTCATGTAACCTGTTTATTGTGTCCTAAACATTTTATTTTCTTTTGCTTGTGTGTTAAGATATTGCCACAGTTTTTATTAAGTATACAGATACGACTGAAAGGACTGTGCAGTGTGTGTGTTGTTCCCACCTCTAAACAGTAAGATGTGCTCAAATTATTTTTCCTGGTCTGTAGTTTAATCTCATGCATCTTTCAGGTCCAGTGCAATTAATGTGGTGAAGATCCTGCGAGTGCTGCGAGTGCTGAGACCACTGAGGGCCATCAACAGAGCCAAAGGACTGAAGGTTAGCACACAAAACAACAAGCTATAATAACATATGCTTGCTGTGTTTGTAACTACATAGACACACTATGCACTTACTGTCACTTTGTGTGTTCTTTAGCATGTTGTGCAGTGCGTGTTTGTGGCCATCAGGACCATCGGCAACATTGTCATCGTCACCACGTTGCTGCAGTTCATGTTCGCCTGTATTGGAGTACAGCTCTTTAAGGTGAGCAGACAAGAATGATCTTTCCTGGGGCTGCTTTTTCTGTTTTTGTTGTTGAGTACTAAATTTCCATGTCTTCCCATCAGGGCAAGTTCTTCTACTGCACTGACAGCTCTAAACAGACTCAGGCAGAGTGCAGGTAAAACTCCCGCACACAACATGTTAATCTTTCTTTAGCAGACAAACTACTAGAACAATTATGTGAATCTATGTGTGTGTCTATTTGTATTTACAGGGGTTCTTACATCATGTACAAGGACGGCGATGTGGGGAAGCCTGAAAGAGCCCAGAGACTGTGGGAGAATAGTGACTTTAACTTTGACGATGTCCTGCAAGGCATGATGGCTCTGTTTGCTGTGTCTACCTTTGAGGGCTGGCCAGGGTGTGTGTCTACATACAAACACAACATCTATATTGTACATCTATATTTATATGTATGTTATGTATACAGCGGGGAAAATAAGTATTGAACACGTCAACATTTCTCTCAAAAAACATATTTCTAATCGAGCTATTGACATGAAATTTTCACCAGATGTCGGCATCAACCCAAGTAATGCACACATACAAAGAAATCCAAACATTTATGTCCATAAATTAAGTTATGTGTAATAAAGTGAAATGGCACAGGGAATAAGTATTGAACACATGAAGAAAAGGAGGGGTAAAAAGGTCTGGAAAGCCAAGAAAGCAGCTGGAGTTTGTCAGTATTTAGAAGGTTAACCTGTCCCCTATTAGTGCAAAGTAATATCAGCTGGTTTAGTCCTGATTAATGCCTTTTAAAAAGGTTTCTCACCAGCAAGGTGTTAGACAAGAAGCATTGCATGATGGGTAAAAGCAAAGAGCTGTCCAAAGACCTACGCAGCCTTATTGTTGCAAAACACACTGAAGGCATTGGTTACAGGCGCATTTCTAAACTTCTGAAAGTTCCAGTGAGTACCATTGGGGCCATCATCCGGAAGTGGAAAGAACACGGCATTACCATAAACCAGCCACGGCCAGGTGCTCCTCGCAAGATTTCAGACAGAGGAGTCAAAACAATCATCAGAAGGGTTCTCCAACAGCCCAGGACCACTCGTGGAGAGCTTCAGAAAGACCTGGAATCAGCAGGTACCGTTGTTTCAAAGAAAACAATAAGTAATGCACTCAACCGCCATGGCCTCCATGCACGCACACCACGCAAGACTCCATTTTTGAAGAGGAAGCATGTTGAAGCTCGTTTGGAGTTTGCGACACAACATTTGGATAAACCCATGACATTCTGGGAGAACATACTCTGGTCAGATGAGACCAAAATTGAACTCTTCGGATGTCATAAGACACAACATGTTTGGAGGAAAAATGGCACTGCACATCACCCCAAAACACCATACCAACAGTCAAGTTTGGAGGTGGGAGCATCATGGCGTGGGGCTGTTTTTCAGCATGTGGTACTGGTAGACTTCATATCATTGAAGGAATAATGACTGGAGAAAAGTATCGAGACATTCTTGATCAGAATCTGCTGTCATCTGCCAGGCTGCTGAAGATGAAAAGAGGGTGGATCTTTCAGCAAGACAACGATCCCAAGCACACAGCCAAGGTAACACTCAACTGGTTGAAGAAAAAGAAAATAAAGCTGCTAGAATGGCCCAGTCAATCACCAGACTTGAATCCAATTGAAAATCTTTGGAAAGAACTGAAGATCCGGGTTCACAGAAGAGACCCCCGGAACCTTGAAGATTTGAAGGCAGTTTGTGTGGATGAATGGGCCAAAATCACACCTGAGCAATGTATTCGACTGGTTTCTCCATACAGGAGGCGTCTTGAGGCTGTAATCACCAACAAAGGTTTTTGCACTAAGTATTAAATAAATTTCAGTACGCGTGTTCAATACTTATTCCCTGTGCCATTTCACTTTATTACACATAACTTAATTTATGGACATAAATGTTTGGATTTCTTTGTATGTGTGCATTACTTGGGTTGATGCCGACATCTGGTGAAAATTTCATGTCAATAGCTCGATTAGAAATATGTTTTTTGAGAGAAATGTTGACGTGTTCAATACTTATTTTCCCCGCTGTATATACACTGATCAGCCACAACATCATGACCACTGACAGGTGAAGTGAATAACATTGATCATATTGGTACTATGTGGTGTTCTGTTGGAAGACCTTGGATTTTGCCGTCTGTGTTGATGAGACTTAGACACCCAAATAAACGTTGTCCCACAACAAGCACACTCCCTCATGCAGATGGAAATCCCAAATGTCACTGGCCTACCCCTGCAGGAAAATGCACCCCACCACATGAAAAAACATCAACCAATCAGGAACATATTAAGGAACATGACAACGGCCCAACATGTTGATCTGACCTCCAAACCTCCTACACCCCATTGTGATCAAGCATCAACAGGATGCAGTGGGGCAAGTTGGATTGACAAAGGCCGCAAGCCAGAGTACCCAAAGGATCCACTGCCAACATCCTGGTTCCAGACCCCATAGGACACCCTGAGAGGTCCTCTTGTCCATGTCCAATGGTTCAGAACATTTTGGACCACATAAGGGGGACCAACACAGTATTAGGCAGGTGGTCATAATGATATGCCTGATCGGTTTATGAACAAGTTGTGCTTGCTTTTTCATTTTCTTTTGTCCTGGTGTCCAACACCATCATTTCTGATAATTAAAGCTTTATACGTCACTATTTCTCTCTATTAGGTTACTGTACCGGGCCATAGACTCTCACGCTGAGGATGTCGGTCCCATCTACAACTACCGCGTGGTCATCTCCATCTTCTTCATCATTTACATCATCATCATCGCCTTCTTCATGATGAACATCTTCGTCGGTTTCGTCATCGTCACATTCCAGGAGCAAGGAGAGCAAGAGTACAAAAACTGCGAGCTGGACAAGAACCAGGTTAGTGTGTGCATAATTAGAGTCTGACACCAGATAGACGTGAAGTATTCAGGTTAGAAGACAGAGAGTGACTCTGCTGTTCTGACTGAAATGGGAAAGTCATTCTGTCATTCAGGAGACACAAGGGAGGAAGGAATGGAGGTCAGGCAGTGGGGCTGAGGCATGGATGAATCTGGAGAGGCTGAGCAGGAGTTTTAGGGGCAGAGCTACTTCAGGAGTCTAGCCAGGAGGGAGCTGCAACAGTTCAGACAGAAGATGTGACTAAAGCTTAAACAAGGAGCTAGGCCAAGTCCCTGCAGCTGTGTTCTCTGTGATGATCCATGTTTCATAAAGAGCATGGAAATTCAGATGGGATGGAAGAATAGTCGGGGATGGGAAAGGCTTTTTCAGACTGCCAAAAGACAGTGCGGCAGCTTTTCCCAAAATATTATCTGAGTACAGAAAGACAGAGCTGAGGAGTTGGGAAACAACATCAGCACACAAGTGTATTGAGTGTATTGTGTGTTACAGCGTCAGTGTGTGGAGTATGCCCTGAAGGCTCGCCCGTTGCGTCGCTACATCCCCAAGAACCCTTACCAGTACAAGGTCTGGTATGTGGTCAACTCCACCTACTTTGAGTACCTGATGTTCACACTCATCCTCCTCAACACCATCTGTCTGGCCATGCAGGTGAGCAACACATTCATGAAGGAAATGCAACTCAACTCAGAACAACCCCCCGTGTAACTGCCATTGTTTGTGGACATTAATGAGTTGCTTGTGTGTTTCTGCAGCATCATGGACAGACCAAAAATTTCAATGATGCTATGAACATCCTCAACATGCTCTTCACTGGACTGTTCACTGTTGAGATGATCCTTAAACTGATCGCCTTCAAACCCAGGGTAAGTCCAGCACTCTAACTGCAGGGTAGAACAACATAGAATAGCACAAACTTGGAATTCAAGATGATGAAATGAGATTAAATCACGTAGATGCACAACACTGCTTATTAGTAATAGTTACAACTGATAAAAAGAATTAAACAGACTAACACATTCTGAATCACATGTATTACTGATGTCCTGTATCTTCCTAATCTTTTTCTTGATTTCCTCCAGATGACTATTACAATACAATAGATTTAAAATATCATTAGTGGACAGCATCATGTGGCTTTTAATCCCACTGCCTCCTTTTTACCCTGCTGTTGTTGCCGTGTAGCTGTGCAGGTTTATTGGTACAATCTTCCTGGTGCGTCAACTATTTAAAGAGTAACAGATGGGAATGTTTCCCCCCTATTACAGCAGGGCTAGTGGAAAGTCCTTGAACACAATCAATAGCATAACATAGTTTCAAAGTGTATTTTGTTCTTCTCTCTATTGTTGCACAGTAAATCAAAAAGTCTATTGTAAAACCAAGGTTTTCCAGTTATTGATGATTGTGTGGAACCAAACAGCAATGTCAAAAACACATGAATTCTCTGTGCTTCATCTCACTGTTTGGCTTTTTTAATACACTCAACTGAGCAGGAGAAATAAGAAGGTGAAATCAGACTGCCTGGTAAGGGTTCTTTTTCTTCTGGATCCCTAGCAACAGTGCCAGGATCTCTCTTAGACATCATGCTCATTCAGATCAATAATTTATAATCAAATTCAGAACTATCAGTTCAACCTACTCCAAGTATCATTATTTTTAATGTGTGACAGAATTCATTTTTCCTTTATTTTATATGTAAAGTTAGTTGCTGGAATTCATGAATATCAACCCCAGATGAAGTTTTCTAACCACTAATTAACTCTAAATCTTTAGTTTTTCTAAATTGCTTTAAATTCTACATCATGTTCTACAGAATTTGTGCTTTTATTCAAATGGATGAAAATGGCTATCTTGTAATAACTCGCCGTATTTTGAGCCCCACTGGCCGCAGTGGCCCCAGTTAGAATGAACAGCTTTTAGGGATTGGGAATCGACATCATGCTGCACTGCTTCATGTATGTAATGTTACATACTGTTTACTTCAAGTATGGCTGTCATATTTTTTTAAAGGCAGTTATTCTTCTTTAGAAAAATGAGCATGTCAAGGTTTCTCCAGTAGCGCAGTGAATATGTGACCCTATACAAATTGATTTTCCTCTCTATATAGCCTATAGTGCAGCATGAAGGCACATTCCCAAGCCTTTCTGAACAATGCGTAAGATGTACCCTGTTTTTCTATGATTTGACTTGCTTTGATAAACTTTGATAAACTTTTTCCCTCACACAGAAAGAACCAGCTCACGAACATTTTAATTTCTCAGCTATTGTACCCACTCCAGTAACATTTGCTCTATGTACAAGTTTATTGTATTAATCTGTTCTTTTTAATAGGTTTTTATCATCATAGCCATGGAGCAGCAACAGCTATAATTATTTCTTAATGTTTTTACTGTTTATCTTTTCCCTCTCTTTAATGTGTTGTATGCTTTTGATTATTTGAGTATGTTTTTAATGAATCAATGATTTATTTATTTTTTTGTGCCCAATTGTTTACACTCAACTCACTTTTTTAAAAGCTGTGTCTTCTGGTGTGTTTAGCTTGCAGATTTAATCAATCCGAGCATTTGGATACTAATTCCAAGCTCTGTCTTACTAATATTCTTAAGACCGAAAATAACCTAATTAAAACCGCAGTATCCAAGGATACCTTGTTGTATTTGCATAATGTGAATGTGCAGATGAGTTATGGCAAGAGGAGCTTTTGCTTTTTCTATGATGATACCTCAGCTGCTGATGACAGATGATGAAGCTTAAAATAGATCAGCAAGACTGATCTCCTTCAGTGTCCCGTCTGAATCCGACAGTTTAGTTGTTGGTGCAACAAACGAGTGGGATTTGTTGTGTAGAAATTAAGTTATTCTGTAGGTTTGTTACAGTAGATGTAGAACCAACGAAAATCAGGAGCTTCACATCCAGTTAAACAGACAGTGATCCTTTTAATTTCCCTGCTGTAGTTAGCAACTCATCTTTAAGCACACAATAAGTGGCACATTCCTCCAATGTTGTTGCCTAACATTAGTGTAAATATCCTTAGTCTTCCTTGCTCAGTGATAGAAATATAGAGAGATATTGAAAAACAATCAACCAGAACCTCAATGAAATGAGATTTATTTTACAGGCTAGTTTTCCAAATCCCTCCGTCACATCTTGGCTGTCACCACAAGTTCAGTCAAGCCAATAAACAGCAAAATCCTAAGTTCAGGTTTTAACTTTCTAGGATGCAGCTCAATCTATTTACAGGATAGATAAACATTTTATTATACCAGATTAAAAAATGCTACTCTGGCCTGAATATACGTGGATGTTTTGCATAAATACTTTCTTTGTTCCAGTGCTGATAATGAATTGGCCACAATAAGTTAGCTAAACAGCCTGGGCTTTCAGTCTAATCACTGCCTCAGCACTGCTGAAGGCCCCAAGATCCAGGTGGAGGACATAAAAAAAACTGCCATCTAACACACCGTCCTTAACGGAGCAGGAAGTTCAGCTGCACTCGGTGAACAGATAACACAATGGAAACTTCTTTCATGTGTTGGCTCATCAAGTATAGCGCATTATGTCTGTTTCCTCAGTGTACTGTAGAACCTCATACCTCCTTAATAGGGGCTGCGAAGTGGCAGCAGATGTTGTTTTCCTTCTAACCTACCTTTCTTACCCTCCTCCTCCTCCTCCTCCTCCTCCTCTTGTTCACCTCGTCCTGTGTAGGGGTACTTTAGTGATCCCTGGAATGTGTTTGATTTCCTCATCGTAATTGGCAGCATAATAGACGTCATTCTCAGTGAAATCAACGTAAGTACGAAGCCCCCTCTCTCTCTTCTTGTCTCACCCTCTCTGTCTCTGTCTCTGTCTCTGTCTCGTGTCCTCTGAATCTTTCATCTTCTTCCACTCTCCTTTCCTTTGTGGCTCCTCCGTGTCGTGCTGTTGTTTCTCTTCATCTCTCTTATCTTCTTTGTCTTTGCCTCCTCTTTCTCTTCTTCCTCCTCCTTTCTCTCCCTCCATCCTTAAATCCAAGATGGCCACTGCCACTCAAAGGATCCCCCCCGAAGCCACAAAGGTTTCTCCTGGGTTTTCACAGAAAATGAACAGAGGCAGAGTTTAGCTTCGAACACCGAGGGTCCTCCTTCCTTATTCTTTCCAGTGTCTCAAATGTTGTGGGGTTCTTGATTTTTTTTATTTTTTTGTCACACTGTGACATACACTCAGGTTTGATCCCCTAACTAACTGAACTAACTCACTGACCAATCACAAACAGCCTTACACAGCTTTCCATTTTTTTAACTGCAGTAACGGGCATTTTTTTTCGTTGTGATTTTGTTGTTCTTTACTGTTGTTCTTGTTGACATTTCCTCTCATGGACAAGCATGACCGACCGCTGCTGCTCTTCCTCTGCTGTCCATCTCTTTCAGACTGCCCCCTTTTCTTTTGTTGCCGTTTAATTTTGTTGACTCTTTCCCCTCTCTCCTCCTACTAAAAACTCCAGTGCTCATGTATGTAATGTTTTTATCTTATTTTTCTCCTCTCTCCTTTAATTTCCGTTCTTTCCATTTTTTAAATGTCTTATGTTCTGTCCTTTTCTTCTGTTGTTTTTCTTTTTTTCTTTTTGTGTCCACCCCTACGCAGCATTATTTTGTTGATGCATGGAACACATTTGATGCCTTGATAGTTGTGGGTAGCATTGTTGACATAGCGATCACTGAGGTTAACGTAAGTAGTCCAACTCCCTCCCTCCCTTCCTGCCTGCCTGCTCTGCCATTCCCACACACACAAACAGACCGAGCGCTGATATCCATCTCGCATGCTTTCAAATGATTAGGAAACTTCAGCTGCACAATATTTGAACTTAAGAGATGCCTGAATACGTCTGGCAGATAAAACAGCCAGATGCGACACAATCAAGCCAGAGAACAGTGAAGAATTTGTGTAATATAAAATGCACAGAAGATAGGTTTTTCAAGTTATATTTCCTCCCCCCAATCAATATAAATATATAGATTATTCTAGTACAACAACAGTGGTTGGAAAACCAACTTTCTCCCAACTAATTCTAACAACTTCTCCCTTACTTACACCTGTACCTTGACGCTCATTTGATAAAGTACAGTGTAATAAGGCTGCAGACCAAAGTTCCTCATTTGCCAGTGTTTTGTTTCCATTTGTGAATATTTGAAGCTGCTTCAGATTGGTATTTATGCCTCGGTCTGCTGAGCATCAGTAGCATCAGAAACTATTGCATTTGTCAATAGAACCTACTGCATTTTCTCAGCACTTGGTTTGGTTACACATTTGTTTTTATTTGATCTGTCATCATTGCCACAAGGGATACTGTCCATTCCCCTGGCATGATGGACACTGTATAGCATGACAGATACAAAGGTGCTATATCCAGGCCTGTTACAGTAAAGCCTGAGAAAAGATCCACACTGATTTATGGAATGAAGGAAAAAATGCAGAATCTCATTTTTGAACAATGGCGTTTTGACCCAGGGGTCAAAAAACCCTCTGAGTTCATAAATCATCCGGGAAACTTCAAGTTCAAATGAGAAAAATACCAGTTTGGTTTTTTGTTGTTATTTTTTTTATTTTTTTTGCTTTTGTCCAACTATAGCAATGCGCAGACATGGGGAACAATTTGATCCATAAATGGATTTACTCAGGACCCATGAAATTTATGGAAATGTATGTATGAATTCATTTATTATCGACGTAGAGGCCCTGTGGTCAGCAGTGGGGCTGAATAAAAATGAATATCCCAAATACAAGTCAAATGTTGAGTGTCTATTGTATTTACACTTTAGGGACAATTGGTGTTTTATTCATACGGTATTGGGAGTGCTCTTTGGAAGAAGAACCATGCAAAACGAAATAGTGGCCGGACAGAATTCCACTTTATTTAGCCTGAGAAGAAAATGGTTTTGTAAAATGATCAGACTGGCTAAAGGCGTGAAATACTCATATGTGGCTATGTTCTTTCCAAGTGATAGATGAGAAGACTTAAGCTGCTCATCTGAAAATCACTATTTAACATGTTAGAACTCATTTATTGAACTGTGCAAAATCTATAGTCTAAAAGTTACAAGCTTGTGTTTTACAGAAGAGTTTCTTTGGAAAGAGCCAAGCTAACTTTTTTCACTTGTTTCCAGTCTTAATGCTAAGCTAAGCTAAGCTAGCCATCAGTTGGCTCCAGCTTCATATTAAACTAAGAAAGTTCAGTCTTCTGATCTAACTCTCACCAAGAAAGGATATATATATAAGTGTATTCTTTGATCATGTTACATCAATTACAGACTAATTGCAATTAAAAACCAGGCGACCACTACAGACTATATTTAAAATATGGTCTACAGCAGCTGCATGAGAATGAAACGTTTACCTGAAATCCTCTCAGGTCCTCAGCTGTTCCTGGTTTGAGACCACAAAGCAGAATATACGTGCACGTACACTGGTATATTCCCTTGTAGTGGAATGTTCCCCCTCAGACAACACTGGTCAGGCATACAAATAAGGTTAGCGTATCCCAGGGGCATGTGAGCTTGGCACTTGTTTTCTTGCCTTTCGAAAGGGAATCCATTTGTCCCCTGGAGAGGCTGACAAGGCTGCTCATAAACAACACTAGGTAATTTCTAAACTGTACTTGGATGTGATTTGTTTTATTCAGTTTGTCTTGTTCAGTTATTACAGGAATTTGCTTCATCCAAAAGTATCATCATTGAGCATCACAGGCAAAGATGATGTTTGATCTTGAGCCACGTACTGTGTAGTTGTATATAGAGAGACAGGAACCAAACAAATATATATGTAGACACTTGATAACAACTGAAAATAGATTTTGAACATGACCTTTGTGCAATGAATTGAAAATAGGTTTGCTGGGCCAGAGATATACACCTTTGTCATCTATACAAGTCACTGATGTTGCACTTAACACTTTGGTTTGGAGTTTGCTTTTGATTTGATTGATTTGATTAACTGAGAGATTGAGTTATTAACTGGTTTGCAGTTCTTTTCTGAATGGTTCATTATTTTCCTTTCTCACCTCTAACCTAAAAGCATGCCCCAAGTCTTTTTTTCTTTACTTCTTCTCCTCTGGTGGTTTTTAATAATTTGGGTGACGAGATGCCCAAGTTACCTTGTTTTTTTTGCTTTTTTTTAAGAAACCCTCCGCACTTTAATCCTGTTAGAACTTTTGACTGTTTTTAAACTGGGACCCTGTCACTTGGACATTTTAAATTTTAGTCTGCTACTGCATTTCATCAGTCACAAAAGCACCACCGAGTGTTTTTGAAGCTAATAATAGCAGCTTGTCAACAACTACCTCCTTTCCCAAGTGTGCAGAGAAGTGCAGTAACAGGCCAGCTTTTAAAATGTTATCACTTTGCCTTTAGTAAATATTAAATAGCCAAAATATCCCATTTGAGTGCACCCACTTCGCTGCTCTGTTGGGTGCCTGTTGACTTAGATTAGCTGCATTTTTTTGTGGTCATTGAAACAGAATTTTTTTCCTTAATCCTGGGTCTCTAATTCTCCCCAGCAACCTGCGGGTGCTTCTTAAACCTTGTGTGGTTTCTTTTACGTTTTGGTTTGAGTAGAAGTAGTGTGGACAGATTGGTAGTGGTTTGCTCCGAGCGGTGTCTTGCGGACAATGCCAAGTATGAAACTGCATCTGTTTCTCTTTTTCTTTCTTCTCTCTTCGGAATGCCTCCTCTCCTCCTCCTCCTCCTCCTCCTCCTCATCCTTCTTCCTTCTCTCTCTCTCTGAGCTTTTTTCAGTTCACTTTACTCTTCTTTTATGGATGTTTATCTCTCTCTTCCTCTCTCCTCTCTCTCGTTGGTTTGCGGTGCTGCTTGCTCACCTGAAATGCAAGCTGGGTAACATGGGTCTCTCATGCATTTCTTAAGCCCTTAAAGTCAAACAATTATTTGCTTTATATTGAAACTATGTTTTTCACAGTAGTTTGTTGTGTGTTTTTAATGCTAGCACATTAGCCGATAAATGAAAAGAGTTATGTGCGATATTATAGCTGCAACGTACAATATATGGATCAAAAATTAACAGCAAAAAGGTCTACGGATTTGAATTACAGGGTAAGAATGTTCTCATGATACACATGTTGCCCATTGAAATGACTGAACTGATGGAATTTTTGCTCGAAAAAATGATGTGCAATGTGAGAAAACAGCTCAAATTCACTTTAAATAAGCTCCTAAATCCAACGAGCTGCAACTAGAGTAACTCACATCTGCACTGTAGTTCAGCCCGGAAGGACTACTGTATTTTTTTATTTCCAAATTGACTGCTTTGTTTTTTTCTACTGAATTAGTTTTGGTTAAAATTACACTTCACGCACAAATCCTCTAGGGCCACAAGTAGTCTGCGTAATTTGTTTTGGGTCACTTTTTAATGAAGAATGTAATAACGGAATTATTTCAGTGCCATTTCAGTGTCATAGCTTTGATTTTAATTTGAAATTGAAGCAAATTCAGATTTAAATTATGCTTCAATTGACCCTGCTGGCCCTTAATCAGCACTCTCAGACACACACACATTCCCCTCCTTTAGTTAGTCCGCACCACATGTAAATCAGGAAGTCTTCCTTCCCTGCTTCCTTGCTTCCCTCCATCCCTCCCTTCCTATTTTCCTTTCACACACACAATAATCCACCTCAGTTTTTTCTTCAGTACATACACTCACAAACACACACACAGTTATAGTCTCTCTTCTGACGCTTTGTCATTTTAACAAATTATTATTTTTCTTAGTCTTGTGGTTGCTGGCTATTTAGAAAAGCGGTACAAAGTAAAGTCTTATAATTTACAAGTGTATGGGTAATCAGTAGCGCTTGATGAGGTATAGTTACCTGTTACTCTGTGTGCGTCATCACTGTGTGTGATCATAGAGGTGTGTTTATGGCCCTGTTAGAATACCTTTAAATGCTTCATTCCTTCCTTCTCGTATATCCTTGCTCTCTGAAATTCCTTCCTTCCCTCTTTTCCTTTCCTTCCTCTAATCTCATTTACTTGAGTCTTTAATTTCCATTTTCCTAGTTTCTTTCTTTCTTTTTCTTTTCACTACCTTCTTCCTCCCTTGTTTCTTTCTCCCTTCAAAGTTACTCTGAACTGCTCAGTTCCATCTTTATTCCAGGAGAAGACAGGAAGTAATTATGCATTTATGTTTTTGTACGGTATTTTAACGGGGCCATTTCCGATGAGTGAACAGCTTCTGAGTCATAGATTGAACTACTAATTAATCTATCACTCCTAAAAGTGTAAAATGTTGCAATGTCAGAGAAGACCAGTGGGTGTCTCCCTACAGTGTATAGTTTGTGTGCTTCTAAGTGTTATGTAGACACATGTGAGGCCCCAATTTCCAAAAGTATCTAGTGCATGTTTTTGTCAGATGTATTTCTTATCTCACTGCCCTTTTTTATTGGGGTATTCTGATGCTTCTTTAAACTGTTAGTAAATTAACTTACCATTATAAGATTAAAAACAACAAACAGCCAGGTGACAAATTAAAGGAAAACCTGAAGCTTTGTCCCATGTAGTGGCACTGTTAGGCTGTAGGAGGCATTTTGTTGACATGGCTTGGGGTCCACCTGTCCTTTTAGAGGGACTGGTCACTGCAAATCAATACAGGATGAAAAGGATGTGAATGCTGTGGCCTTCACAGTCGGCAGGTCTCAACCCACCTATGGGAGATTTTAGACTGGCATTTAGAACAGTGTTCTCCCTAACCATCATCAGAACACCAAATGAGGAGATATCTTTTAGAAGAAGTTGTTCCAGAGGCTTTTAAAATCAATGCCAATGGCCAAACAGTCTACGAAGACGCCTATGCCCCCCTTTCTGAACCTTAAAATCCACCAGAGAGTTTAAAAGGCATGTTGTCCTTTCAGAAACTGCTAACATTATCCTATTTATCACAGCCAGAAACGGTAAAAACAATCTTTGGATCTTCTTTTCAACTGTTCTACAATCCTTGAAATATATTGTTTGTACAAACCACATTCTGTAAAAAATGAAAAATTATGCACTTCTTTAGAGCAACCATGAATCCGTTATTAACTCGACTGTGACTAACAGTCACAGAGCAGAAATTCAGGTGCTTTTCAGCTGAACTGCAGCCTGTGTTTCTTTTCCATTTTAATGATTTATGGCACAATAACTTTATTTTCCTTCACAAAAGACCTTTTTTTGTTATATCTCTACTTCTAGCAGGGGTTGTGCTGTTTCCATAGAGGTGCAGGACTTTATATTGCAGTGAAAAATAAGGGGTTCCAAGAATTAATTTGTCACCCGTCTGTCTATATAAAAGGTACTTATTTGTTCCACAAGGTCCAAGCAATTCTAATTTCATTTGGATTTTAACTTTTCTCAGGTCAAACAACGAACTGAGCAATACAAGTTGCTTTTGGAAACTGGGGCCTGAGTTATGCTAAAGCTGCAACCAATGTTTCTGTACTGTAGCTTCAGCTGGCAGAAAGAAAAACAGATAGCTACAGAGGCGCTCCTCTATTCGCTATCATACACACAGACCCGTGACAGGCTCACATGACATCAGACCTACATATAAGCATTGCACACACACAGCTACTTTTTCATCATTCAGTATTTTTGCCCTCAAGCCGTTGCACAGAAATTTACCAATATCCTACACTTCAATCTTCCACTGCTTTAATAAGATGACATTCATCTTGATGTGGCCCTCACAGAAGACGGGGCCAAACTCTATATGCAGTAATATCACACAGAAATCCGCCTCCTGGCTCAGATGATGTTTTTTTTCACCATGTGAGAGTTGATCAGAGACTGAACTCTCACTAGCCTGGTGGTTTAGGAGTTATTTTTTGTCTGGGCTTGTGCCAAACTTTCACTACTTTTCACAAAAACATGAAACCACACATACATACTGTACAATGACCAACACACACACACACACACATCGAGGCGCTACTCTGGTGCTGATCTTTGTTGCCTTTCCTTAAAGCCAGCTGACTCGTCCTCGTCCTCCTCCTCCTCTTCGTCCTCCTCTTCCTCCTCTTCCTCCTCTCACCCCCCTGTGGTAAGGCCAATGGTACGCTCCGACGGTAACCTCGTCCGCCTCCCTACCTCCTCCACCATCCCTCCATCCCTCCATCCCTCCATCCCTCCTTCTGCTATGCCATCCACGGTATGATCCAGAACTTTTGGCTTTTTCATTCACCTTGTCGTCCCCCCTCCCCTGTTGCTGGTGCTGTTATCTTCTGCAGCATGCCCAGTTCGTTATGTCGCTGTTGTTTGTACTTTTAAATGTTTCTGTACATGTATATATATATGTGTGTGTGTGTGCGTATAGTGAAGGACACTGTATTGTGCAGGTCTAGTATAAGTGGCTATTGTTGTTGCCATGGCGCCCGCTGCCCCCACATCCCCATGGCTTGCAAGTCGCGCCCCCTTCCCTTATGGGTGTGGTATCTTTCGTGCTTTGCCATCGGTACAAGCCATCATGGTCACGCTACCACGCTGTCTCTCTATCTCTCTATCTATCTATCTATCTATCTATCTATCTATCTATCTATCTATCTATCTATCTATCTATCTATCTATCTATCTATCTATCTATCTATCTATCTATCTATCTATCTATCTATCTATCTACATGTCTGTTTATGAATTTGTTCGTTTCTATCAAACTATTCTTCTGTCTCTGTCTTTCTTACACTTACTGTCACTGTACCTCTCCCGCTCACTCCCTCCACTCTTTCTCGGTGGTGCAGTGGTGCCCACTGTGGTCCAACTGTGATATTACATGCAGTCCAGAAACTGTGACTTACACTCCTCAGAAGGATGTGCCATTTTTAGCACATCTGGAGTTTGGGACAACTCATGTCTTGAGTTACTTATCAACACGTAAATCTACCTTTAAAAGTACCCAACTTTGTCTGTGTGATCCCAGAATTATAAAATAATAGATAGATTTTACTGAAACTTCCAAACCAGATCGGTATTATGTTGGAAAGTAATGTATGACATCTGTCGTCCGAAACTGCAGCATGATGTGTGGAGAATGGCAAGTTCTTTGTAGGAGCACACTGTGTGTTCTCTGTGGGATTAACATAAAGAATTGATGGCTTCTTGGAAAAACACGAATGGCAAAATGGATGTAGAGGTTAGAGAGGCTGATGTTGTGGGGTTTTTTTGGATCAAGTAGTATAACTCTGTTCTGATTGTTGTGGTTGAAATGCCACATTGTCTGTGGTCAGATTTATTCTGTGTGTATTGGTGCATTTTTTATTTTCTTGTCATTTTTTGCGTCATTATGAGTGCAGTTATTGTTGCTGATGATTTGATCCTCGTATCCTCGGCTTCATCCCATGATTTATTTGTGGCATAAATCGTGGATGATCTACTTAGCTGCTGTATTAGCTGCATCATGCTGTACACAAACCCTGATGTGGCCTTTGTTTTTCCGCCTTTTTGTCCCAGAGAACGAGCAGGAGCAGCATAAATAAATAAATCTGTATTAGAATAGCACTCAGCTAGATGGCTGAATATTTCATCGTGGAGTTATTTCCTGGGGACGACTTCTGGCACAATAGGCGGTTAGAAACCAGTGTCTCCTAACCTTGCACTTCAGAACTTTGTTGAGACACATTTTGGATAAAAAGCAAAACAATTCCAGAGCTTACGGAATAATAGATCACTTAAATGCTTTTAGATGCCGAATATTGCATATTCTTTTGCAAAAAGCTCTGCAGATAAAAAGATTGCTGGTGTGAAAACACTTTCTGGAAGATTATAGTAGACAGACGGTCGAGATGAAGAGATTTGCCACCCTTGAAAATATTGTTTTTTTAGGCGGCAGTGGCTGCAATGGGCAGTAATATCTTTATCCTGTTGAATATTGTATTTGGATTGTTCTTTCAGGTGGCCAGTTTCTCTGTGACAGACAAACAATTAGCCTGCCCACATGATTTATTGAAACAGGAATCAGGCTTCAGGCGAGAATTTCTGCACTGCGTCTGCCGTGAACTGTTATCAGTGATTTGTCGGAGAGTGCTTACCTCCTTCGATGGAGGACTCCGGCTTTGTCTCAGCTATTAGATATTTAGTCTACAGCAGTGCTGAATAATCTAATCCCTCAGCTTAGTTGGCGGATGTACTTCAGGGGTCCCGAAAGTATTTGAATGCTTGTTTGTCAAACATCAGTGCGAGGCTAGATTTACCTGTAATAACGTGTAGACACAGCAGCCAGGGGTGTTTTTCTTTGCCGTGATTATGATTTTCAGAGTCAGAAAAATCTGCTAAGACAAAACAGTTAGGTGCTTTTAAAGACAGTTAATGTCACATGTGATGTGTCCGGTTTCTAAAAGGGAGCAGAGGCTGCAGCTGGTGGATGATTTGTTGATCTCTTTGTTGCCAAGTGATTTTTCCATGAAGTCACAAAAAAAAATAAGCATGACTGCCCGATTCTCTCCAAGATCTCTTTTGTCAGTTGATTTTGATGGGATTTTGTAGGACGCAGATTTCCATTTATTAACTCTGTGTGTGTGTGTGTGTGTGTTTGTATGTGTGTGTGTATGCGTGCGTGTTATGCATATTTACACCCATATCTATGCGTGTGGGTGGGAATATGTATACAAATGTTACTTGTGTGTCTGTATTTCCACACTTTGTTTGTGTGTGTGTGTGTACATACATATGTGTGTGTGATCATCTATACTTGTGTGTGGTTGCGTGCGTGCGCGCGCTTGTGTGTGTGTGTGTTTCCCCTCCCCTTACCTATCTGCATGTGTTTCCATGCGTCCTGTGTTTTTTTTCTAAACAAAAAAAACACCAAACCCCACCAAAAGGGACTGCAGAACTCTGAAGAGAACGCCAGGATCTCCATCACCTTCTTCCGGCTGTTCCGCGTGATGAGGCTGGTGAAGCTGCTGTCTCGCGGGGAAGGGATTCGGACCCTGCTGTGGACCTTCATCAAATCCTTCCAAGTGAGGGGAGAACCGGACACAACATGCTAGAACAGGGGGTTGGGTTTACACAGGACAGAAGTGGAGCAGAGAAAGTGGGATTTAACCCGAATGTGACCCAGATTGCACTAAACATCTATTTCACTTTAGTTTTAAGACTTCACATAGTGACTTTGGGGTTTATTTGCCAGTAGGTGTTAAAATGTAATACTTTCAACTCAACTAGACTCATATACACGCATTTCTTATTTATGAATAATATAGTGCTGTAATTTCAGATCTGAGACACATGGGGCTAAAAAGGTCCTTGTTCTTGTGTAAATCCAGCCGAGTCGAGTCTCACAAGCCACCTTTCCTTTCCTCGCCTTCATCCCTCCTCGTGTCCACCTTTTTTACTTTAAAGTCAGGGAGTTAGGGGAAAGGAGGGTAAGAAAAATGGAGGGATGGAGCGAGGCAACGGAGAGGAGCTTTATGAGTCTCGTTGCAGAAGCAGGGAGGAAAATAGGGTCATGAAATTGGGAAACAGGGAGAAAACTATTTTAACCAGAAATCTTTTCTCTCCTCCTCTCCTCTTACTTCTCATTTCTCCTCCTTCTATCCTCTCGAACACCCTACACCCTATTACTAACCCTCGAGAGCTCACCATTCCCTGTAGGCGAGTTAAGCAGTAGATAAGTTTAACTTATTAATCAAGCACTCCACCAAAAAATGAAATCATTTGATAGAGAGTTGTAAGGAAATGAAAATGATCTGCTCTCTCTCTTGTGTTGGCTGAGATGGGCCACTCCATGTTACAGTACAGACATGGAAATTCAAAATACTGTTCATACGACAGAAACCACACTTGTGTGTTTAAAGTGTAAAATCATAAACATAAACAGTTGTTTTAGTTTGCAGAGACCATTTTTAATTAGACTTTTTCCTCTATTCATTGTGATGTGGCTCTACTCTCCCAGGCACAGGGGTGACATTAGCCAGGAGCTCAGTTCTAAACAATTGTGTGTAGTAGATATAGAAAAGAACACCTCTTCCAGTCATGTTTGGTTGTCATACAGTATGTGAGAACTGGGATCTTGGCTAAACCAAGAGAGCAGTTTGTATTTTACTGAGATTTTTTCACTCCAATGTCAGATGATTTGTCCGGGGGTTGTTTTTGGTGTTGTGCCGCAGAGGCTGCAGATCTGTTCACTTTCACTTCATGAAGCACCAATTAATTAAATTGCTCATTTGAAAAGAAATAAGTGAGGTTAACCTTTCTTCTAAATGATTTGTAGATGTATTGGATGTGTGAGATTTGAATGAAAGTGAATGGACTCCAGCCTTGGTGCAGTAAAACGCTGCAGCCGACTTGCCACTGACGGTTGTCTCCTCTCTTCAGGCTCTGCCCTACGTAGCTCTGCTTATAGTGATGCTGTTCTTCATATACGCTGTCATCGGCATGCAGGTAAGCTGACGTCTTGTCCCCTTGTTCCCTCCCTTTGTCTCCTTGTCTTCTCTCTCCTTCTCTCCTTTAGCAAGCCTTCGTCCCGTGTCTGTCCTACCCGGAGTCTTTGTCATCGAGAGTTCCCGTTCGGTCTTTTCTCCCCTCCTCTCCCCGTTGCTATCCAGTTATCGTTTGTCTTTGTCTCCCTGTTTCCTCTCTCCATTCGTTTCCTCTCATATAGTTTGCTTCTCTGATGTTGAGTGGGAGACACGTTAATTTGATTTGCTGGGGACGGCTGGCCTCTAATTCTGATTGACTTCCACTTGTCAATGCTGACATCATATGCTGTGTGCTGTGACTACTTCCTCCCCTCCTGTGCAGATGTTTGGTAAGATAGCGCTGCGGGACCACACGCAGATCAACAGGAACAACAATTTCCAGACATTCCCTCAGGCAGTGCTGCTGCTCTTCAGGTGAGGAACATTACTACGCCCCTCAACATAATTATTTCCTGCCTTTTCCCATATTTTTCGAAGTCGTCTTCCCTGATCTCTACACTTTCATTTATTCAAGTTAAACATTTTCTTCTCTCTCTGCATTTTCTCGCTCTTCTCCCCTTTCTATCATTAACTTCTTGTAATTCCACATAAATAACTTTCATTTTTACTTTTATGCCTCCAAAATTTGGCATCATCACTGACAGTTTATGACAGGCCAGGATATCTGTAAATGTCTGTGCACAAGAAATGGTGTGAGAAAATGTTTTGCTGTGTAACCATGTTACTGCCACCATTCAGAGACTTTAATAAAAGCTATAAAGCTGTATATATTGAACATCAATCCCTGTGATATCATAGTCTGATGCCGGTTTTACCACTAAATATTCTGATCCACTGAGGAGCACAAGTTCTGTCAGAGGAGTCCACTGATAATACATTTAACTGCCTGGATCCACACCCAGAAACTTCTTTGTCCCTTGTGGTTGCGATGATGGTAAGATTCCATGCAGGGGACGAAAAACCGCAGAAACTGAAAGGATAAGAATCCAAAAAGTACAATTTCTATCCATTCATATTCTGGACAGACCCCTACATGGAATATATCATAGCACTGGGCTTCCATTCAGAGAGACAATGTGTTTGGATACTTCATATTTGCTGTTCTAAAGTGAGGAAATCAGCTATCAGTCCCTCAGTTTTGTGATGTACTTTAAATCTAGCAAACAGGCAAAACTTAAAAGATTTTTTAAAAAATGGCAAACCCCACTAAAAATGGTGGCAAAACAGCAGCTGCAGCGTGAAAAAGCTTAATTGCAATGAAGTATTCAGAATGGAAGACAGATGTAGTTTGATGCAAGAGAAAACACAAACATTTGAATTGCTCTGTAAATTCAGTGTATCAGGATATAATAGTCTTTTCATAATTGCTTTTTGTACCGTTCACACTCTAATAATTCTGCTTCTGTGTGTACGTGTCTCCCTCTTTTTGTCTTCGTAATTATGTTTGTGTGTTTGTCACCACGTGCTTGTATGCTCGTACGCATACTGTACACATGTATGCGTTTGTATATGTGTTTATGTGTGCCTCTGTATGTTTCTTTTGTTTTTGTGTACATGCATGTGTCTTTGCATGCATCTGCGTTGATGTGTGTGCATATTTGTGCGGGTGTATGCATGCGACTGTCTATCAGATGTGCGACAGGTGAGGCGTGGCAGGAGATCATGCTGGCGTGTTCGCCCAATCGACCGTGTGAGAAAGGATCGACCAACGAAAGCAGCTCAGCCAACGAGGACTGTGGCAGCCAGTTTGCCATCATTTACTTTGTCAGCTTCTACATGCTCTGTGCCTTTCTGGTGAGTACAGAGACACAGCAAGAAACATGCAGGGTTTTAATTTTACTGTTTTAAATAGATTAAAAATAGAGTATTCAATATGCTTATGGAACTTACAAATAAATAATTACAGTCAGAGGAAATGTTTCATCTAGTTTGCAACAAGAAAGAAATTAATTATATTTCCCAAAAGTGCAATCTGTTTATTTTGGAAGGCAACTTTCAATAATAATAATCAAAAACAGAATTTTATCCTTAGCTTCTTCATATGAAATAATTATTTTTTTGTCTTTTTTCATACTTTAATATTAATGGTATTATATAACATTTTTATAATCTGTTTTTAAGGACTTTTATATTCTTAAGGTCCTGAGTGTGAGCTGTTCTTAAACCTTACACTGCATAGAAAGTAATAATGCATGCCGGACTAAGATAATCAAAAAAATATTTTCCACTTAGTGCTTTCTTTATCGAAAATAAATATTTTTTTCTCTTCATAAAGAAGCAGCTGTGGCATCATTTATGCAAACTGGCATTTAAAGGGTTAAAACCCTGAAAATTAATGAATACCTGTTAATTATGACTGATGACTGATGTCCATTGAAAGAAGTCATTGAAAGTGAACATTAATAATGATATGTAACTTTTTTTAGCATTGTTTCTGATGTGGACATTTTGTCTTTAAGGACGTCTGTGTAACTTTTTAAATTGATACCTAAGGGTTAAATAGAACATAAAAGAGCGTTCAATGTAATTTTGTCATTTACAAATAAAGAATTACAGGTAGAGGAAGTGTCTCATCTAACTCGCAACAAGAAAGCAATTAATTATATTCCCCAGAGGAGCAATCTGTTTGTTTTGGGAGACAACTTTTCAATTAGTGTTTAAGTCCAGCAGATTTTAGAGAAACTTACTGATGCTGTTACTTGGGGTAATTTTAATTACACATTACAGTTTAATAGTATAGTCCCTGACTGAGTCCCCACTTTCCCCCAGATCATCAACCTGTTTGTGGCTGTCATCATGGACAACTTTGACTACCTGACGCGTGATTGGTCGATCCTGGGGCCGCATCATCTTGACGAGTTCAAGAGGATCTGGGCTGAATATGACCCAGAAGCTAAGTGAGTTTTACAGAGAACTGACAAAGTGTGGCATCAGAATGTCATGAGGCTGTCATCGGCAGAGGATCTGTCGAGACCGTCAATAATGTGATAACTGTGCTGTTTTCAGAGGGAGGATAAAGCACCTCGACGTGGTGACTCTGCTCCGAAGAATCCAGCCTCCCCTTGGCTTTGGAAAGCTCTGTCCACACAGGGTGGCCTGCAAGGTAAGCACTCACGCAGTCCCACAGATCTAGAGCTTATTTAATATTTCAAAAGGCTTTTAAATTCAAGTGTTTAGAGCGTATTTTCTTTTTATTTTTGAGCATGTAGCTACCCAGCACATAAGGGGAAAAGGAGGTAACCAGTTGATGGTGGCTGCACAAATGCTTTTATCATAACAAAAAAAATCTGCGCAGGTTACATAGAAGGAGAAATGAAGGGCTACTCAAAAATATCATTTTACTACTAATTACTGTATTAACAATAAGAAAAGGAAATTAAAACCTGCAACCACTACCCAAACAAAAGTTACAAATGGGTTCCTCAAACCCGGTGTCTAACATTTACTTAAACTAAAAATTATTAAAATGTATTTGTAATCACACCATTTACTGTGCCAGCCTCCAGAGAGACATGATTGTGTCTTACATGTAAGAGCAACTCTCAGGTCGACCTCACAACACAGTTTTTGCACACATGCCTATTAATCTGTTTACCACTAGTAAAGATTTGTGTGTAATGTTTTTATTGCTTTGTAACTTCCCTTTTTTTCCTTATTTTTCTTTCTTTATTTATTTTGGATTACAACCAGTACCCAGGTACTAATGTCGTGCCACCTCATGTGAATACATGGGCTGGTATGACAATAAAGAACCTTGAATCCTTAATGATCAAGGGTCAAAAATCACAAAAAATAAAGAAAGAAAACTGTTAGAAGTAGTGCAGTGGTCCAGAGCCATAGCAGGTTGAAACTGTCCTTTTACCGTAAATTATTAATATTAAAAAATCACTGTGTTGTGTTGTATTAATGCAATGACATATGGACAGCTCGTAACACCTTCCACTCAACAAATCGTACATTTAGAGGAAATATCGCTTTAATCTCCCTAAAGGGAAATCAGCCTGCATCGTGTCAAACTACTGTTTTTATTTTTAACAACCTGACAGCTGCCAGTGTGTGTCGGCAGCATTTTATTAATCGAAGTGTGCGCGCGCGTGTGTGTGTGTGCCTGTGTGTGTGTGTCTTCTGTCTCATGTAGCGTCTGGTGTCGATGAACATGCCTCTGAACAGTGATGGAACGGTGATGTTCAACGCCACGCTGTTTGCCCTGGTCAGGACCGCACTCAGGATCAAGACTGAAGGTAACAGACGCACACAAGGACAAACACTAATGCAAATCATGCAAATACACAATGACGGGCACATCATTATGTTAATATGTAATGTGACTTTACTGTCTTGCTTTTTACATTTTGGTACAACCAGATTTTTCCTGTTAGGATCAACCTGGTGACCTTTTTATTCACAAGGGATGCTTTTGCTGTTGCCAGAGTGGTCCAGATTGTCTTGGTTTTTTCTCCTGATACAGATTGTTTGTTAATGCTTCGGCCTTTGGCTAGGTCTTGTAGTGTGCATGCAACCTGTTGCGGTCACTCCTGTTCTTTTTTTTCCTACTTTTAGCTTCTTATTGAATATTTTGTTTGACTATTTACTATTAGCAACTTACTGAACCAACATGTTGATGGGGAGAGTTTGTGTTTGTTTCCTTGGAAATACTTTTTTTCATTCTGCTGAGCCATTTAAGCAGTTTCCCTTAGATGATCACTAAAGTATTTCTCACCTCATCTGCACTGATCTGACTGCAGTGTGATTGACAGATCTTCTAAAGTTATGTTAACCAAATAGTCTTATATCATGAAGATAAGAAGAAACAATGCCCATTTTACTGTCCAACAACACAATACAAAACTCCTAACACGAAAGAGTCTTGGAAATCCCTAGATTTAGTGTGAAATGTGCAGTGTGTAAGTAATGTGACCTGTAAATACTACTTTGAACTTGTGTTTGCAGGCAACCTGGAGCAGGCTAATGAAGAACTGAGGGCAATAGTGAAGAAGATCTGGAAGAGAACCAGCATGAAACTACTGGATCAAGTAGTGCCTCCTGCTGGTGGTGTGTATCCTCTGCAACACAGCTTCATATGCACAAATACTGAACACACTCTGAACACTCATTATTCTACACACTGCGACTTTAACTACAACATTTGTGGGGGGTTTTTGCAGATGATGAGGTAACAGTCGGGAAGTTCTACGCCACCTTCCTCATCCAGGAATATTTCCGCAAGTTTAAGAAGAGGAAAGAACAAGGGCTGGTGGCCAAGGTGCCCCCCAAAACTGCCCTCTCTCTGCAGGTACACACTGCAGTTTTGTTTGCAAAAATGATTAAAGAAGTGGAAATGTCGTGTATACAGTAGGCTTTTTTTTGCTATGAATGAGCTACAAGTAAGTATAAGTAAGCAGCACTTCATGTCTGTGTGTAGGCGGGCCTGCGGACATTGCATGACATTGGTCCAGAGATTAGGAGGGCCATCTCTGGAGATCTGACCGTGGAGGAGGAGCTGGATAAAGGCCTGAAGGAGCCTGTGTCGGCAGCATCTGAGGACGATATCTTCAGGGTAAAGGTTGGATACACACACTTTCACTCACTCTCCAGAGAGAGAGAGCAAGAGAGAGATGATCAGCGCCAGCTTGAAGCCTTATTACTGCTACCATGCACATACACATACACGCCTGCATGAGTCAAAAGCACATTTTTTTAAAAAAGCCTCATTTTTCCACCACATAGCTTGGCTGCAAATTACCGCAGATTCAGAAGGACAGTTTTGGAACTGGTCTGCTGGGTTTTCAGGAAAACTTCCAGTGAGCACAAATCTTAAAGCACAGTTTGATTTTAGAAGATGAAAACAGAGAATCAAACCCAACATAACTGGAACTGTAAACCTCATACACACATGCGCACACATGCAAAGCTTCTTCCCCTTCTCCTGCAAAGAGGGTGAGTTCAGCAAGTTATCAGCCTTCCATCTTCACTACCATTGCAACATTCATATGCTCTGCTTGGTTTGCTGCAGTATTTTGTCATATATATACTTACTGTACATAACAAATAAACTAAAAATACATGTTTTTTTTTTCGTAACAACAACTAAAATCCGATCCATCTTTTGATACCTAATATTTAGCAATAATGAGATTTTTGATAAACATTTGGTGCCTTGTTCATCTTTAAACTACATCATTCTTCCCACATGTCAAGGCTTTAATCTGTTGAAAACTTTCTCATGCTTTTTGAGCTACATTGTTAATAATACCTCTCCTTGTTTAGTGACAAAAGGTCTTTGCTTTGCATTTCCATCATGGCTGAGCAAAGTTTTATTGCTGCTTGCAGTGAATGTGGCAGTAGTGATTATGACATTTGAGTTGAATGTTGTGTGTGGTAAGATATATAGATGTTTTAACTTGCATTTTTTCTAACTTTATTCTTTTCTTCATTTCCCATTTTCCCTTTCCTTTTCTCTACTTTCTGTCTCTATATGTCTTTCTTTATCCTCTCCCACCACAGCGCACAGGCGGCTTGTTCGGCAACCACGTCAACTACTACAACCAGAGCGACGGCCGCAGCTCCTTCCCACAGTCCTTCACTACCCAGCGTCCCCTGCACATCAGCCAGAAAGGCTCACCTTGTGAAGGCGAGAGTCCGTCTCACGAGAAGCTCATGGACTCGACCACTTTTACCCCTTCCTCGTACTCCTCATCGGGCTCCAACGCCAACATCAACAATGCCAACAACACTGGCATGGCCGGGGTGGCAACGCAGGGCATCAGTCGATTCCCAAGTCCGTCCATAAGCACTGTGGACGGGCATACGGGGCAGCCACTCACCCCCATCCTGCTGCCAAGATCTGCATGGTGCTTTCCTCCAAAGAGGTGAGAGCAGACTGACATCTTACATCTGCATCTTAAAACATAATTTCCCTTTATGAAAGTCTACTTAAAAACCTCCTGAGCTTTCATTCCTGGGCCATCCTTACAATGTTAAGCTTGCTAGTTAACATAATTACCAAAGTGACACTTAGGTGATGATTCCACTATTTCATTCACTTTCTTTTTACTACCTGCTTTCTTTCCCTGTCTTTTGTTTCTGGTGGCAAGCAGGACGTGTTTTTATGACACCCTCATGCGGTATGTTGTCAGGGGACAGACAGAGAAAGTGTATGTGTGTGTGTTCTGTTACTCCCCTAAGTGCGCGCAAAAAGATTTCATGATGCTATATAAAATAGCATAGCTGTCAAGGTGCTATAGTGACACTCGTTGCTATGCACATAATGCTTTAGTTGCTATAGCAAAAAGCCAGGCTGCATTCTGTTACTATAAAATCCAAAGCCATACACAGACTGTTTGGTGCCATCCAGGGCTTCTGTTGCTGCTGCTGTTTCATTGTTCTGTATATTATGGCAGGTCTGGGTTAGACACAATGCTAGCTCTTTGTCCCTTATCTGAATAGAAATCCAACATCTGAAAGCTAATACTTATCTGCTATTTTGAGGATAATAGCTCAGTAAATTTGGAGTTTCATTTTGGAAGATGTAGATCAAATGAAACACACTGTACTTGAGCTAACTACACTGATCAGCCACAACATTACAACCACTGACAAGTGAAGTGAATAACATTGATCATATTGGTACTATGTGCTGTTCAGCTGGCAAACCTTGGATTTTAACATCAGTGTTGATGAGACTTAGACACCCAAATAAACATTGTTCCACAACAAGCACACTCCCTCATGCAAATGGAAATCCCAAATGTCACTGGTCTACCCCCACAGGAAAATGCACCCCACCACATGGGAAAAAATCAAACAATCAGGAACTTGTTGAGGAACATGACAATGGCCCAACATGTTGATTTGACCTCCAAACTTCCTACACCCCATTGTGATCAAGCATCAACAGGATGCAGTGGAACAAGTTTGATGGACAGAGGCCCCACTGCACAAGCCAGAGTACCCAGTGCCAAAGGATCCAGTGCCAAAGTCCTGGTTCCAGACTCCATAGGACACCCTGAGAGGTCCTCTTGTCCATGTCCAATGGTTCAGAGTAGTTTTGAGCACTTAAGGGGACCAACACAATATTAGGCAGGTGGTCATAATGTTATGGCTGATTGTTCTGATGTTATGTTTTTTCAAATTTTGTTATTCTTATTTTATTCATGTTATTTGGCCCGTCCAACACAGAACAACATCTCGACAACTGCAATCAATATTTTAATAAAATTTGTTTTGTAAGTTTTGAAATGTGTGTTTACCAACATTGCTTAAGCTCGATTATAGTTATATGCCAACCTTTAGTCCAAAAGTATAAAAAATATAATATTGCAAGAGTGCATACATGCTTATTTTAATGACTACACCACCCTCAGATCAAACTTTGCACAAGCCTTTAAGACTAAGAAAGTCATTAGAATGTTTGTTTATTCCTTCCACATTCTTTTTCTATTAGGGCTTTTAATAAATATTGCAGCCTCTTTAGTCTCTTTAGACTTTAGTTACGTTTACAAATTGTATTCGATGGCATCTATTCACTCTGATCCACCAAAGATAAGTGCCTCAATAAAAGTTAAAGATAGACTTGTGCTTAGTCACTTTCCCTACTTAGAGGCAGTAATTGAACTAGAATGAAGAGCTCCATTACAAAGAAAGCAAAGTATAAGCTTTCTGATGCATTATCTCTTTGGATTTGATCGATTAAGCGACAGGTTAACCTCCACACAGACTTGTTCAAAGTCAGCAGTCTCAGTCAGGTTTTAATTAAATGCTGTTCTAACCCAGAGTTTGCTGTGGACCCTTTAAATAGCTGATTACATGGACATCATGGCATTTTGAAATTTTTTTGTTTTGTTTTCTTCACCAGGCTGTTCTTAGGAGAAGTTTATGTAATTAAAGAATAGCTAGTGTATTTGTGAGGGGTCATCATTAAAAATAATGAGTGCTGCAGACTAAGAAGTGCATAATGACTCTTAATTTGAAACATAATCATTGACAGATGGGGGTTTTTTTTGGAAGCTGACATGTTGCAGCTTTTTAATCTGGTGAAGAAAAAAATATTAAAATTCAAATGTCAGGATGTTTCCTTAAAGCTTTAGTCTGGGGTATGAAATAGATGTGACTGGTGGGATGACATCTTTGAGAAGCAAAGAGAACCGAACAAAATGCAGATTGCATGCAGGGTTTAGGTATAGTTCTTCTTTAACCCTCTGAACCCAAAGCAGTTTTTGGAAGTTTTTTGCTTCTGATACATTTTTGGTCAATGTGGACTCATTTTTTTTTACTGGAATATAAAGTCCTGCACCTCTATGGAAACAGCACAACCATGGCTAGAAGAAGATAGAACTTTTTACAAACTGTCCTCTTTGCAGTATGACAAGTTATGATGCCATAAATCATAAGAAAATTGATATTTTACAAAAGTTTAGTCACCAATAGTGGAAAAAATGGTGACTCTACATAGTATAGATATGTTATTGCTTACATTTTTAATTTGTTTCTATAGTTGTCTCTACACATCCTGCAGTTCAGCCGAAAAGTCGGTCACAGTTGAAGCACTAATGGTGTCATTGTTGCATTTAGCAGTGCAGAAATGTTGTTTTTGTTGGGGTTTTTTTGGTTACAGAATCTGGTTGGTGCAAATGGTTAATTTTAGGGGAATTTTAAACAAGACATGTGGGGAAAAAGTGATGTTAATAAAACACCACAATTTTAAGCTTAAATTGTCCAATGGGACAGCATGTCAAAAATGAGTAGTTTAAGAACCTGAAGTTGAAAATCTGTCAAGTCTTTCTGTTTTCACAGTTTCTAGCTTTGGTAAATGGTGTAAGTTATATGATTTTTTAACTTGCCTTCAAAACCACTGGTAGGTTTTGGGGTTCAGCGGGTTAACAAGATTACATCCACTTCCAAACAGAAAAAAACTGACAGCCTTTGATTCTTTATTGACCTTCACTTGGAGTGATGACAACAGCACAAAACTAGCTACTTAATTTCCCAGTGGGCCTACATTAAAATACAGCTCTCTGAGGGTTAGTGAGCAGCATCACCTGATACGATCCCTCATTAACGTCTTTGCTTTTAAAAGATGTCTGATCTTCAGTCTTGCTATCATTTATCATATTCCAGGTGTTGCCTTTAATGCTATTCACCATTTTGCTTCGACAATATAGCTGTAATTCCCACCTCGCTTCTCCTCAGACGTTTTCTTCCTCTCCTCCTTCCTCTTCCTACATGCAGTCGTTAAGCCTCCATGGGTTTCTCGCTCTCCTCCTCCTCCTCCTCCTCCTCCTCCTAAGCTCCTCTGAGTTTTTTGCTAATCAGCTGCTTTTTTTTGTCTCTGTGTTTACATCTGTTTGTGTACTTGTCCTCATGTTTTGCCATCTGTGTTGTGCGTTTATGTTTATTTTGTGTTTTGTGTTTTTTTTGTTTGTCTGTTCGCTTGTTTTTGCCTGTTTGTCCGTTTGTAGCTCGGACTCAAGTGACAGCCGCCTGCCAATCATCCGAAGAGGGGAGGGGTCAACGGAGGAGACGTACGACGAGAGCTATGCAGACGACAGGGAGTACCACGAGGATGACCACTCACTCTCCTCTGACATGTACTCTTGAATTTAACGTTCAAGTTCTCATCTTAAAATGTTGTTAGTTTAGGTTTAGGTGTAACTTTCTGTGTTTGTGTGTGCCTATTAGGCTGGTGTATCATGATGACACGTGTAAGCAGCTGACTCCCATGGAGGATGCAGAGGAGGTAGAGGACAGAAGAGGAGGAGGAGGGTGGCAGTCTCCCAGGAGAGTCTTCCTCTGCCCCACTTCTCTGGGTGAGCAGACAGACATGCACGGATAAAATGCGAACACACTGCTCACTTTTACTGTATTTTCACTTGCTGTTTTTTTTTTCATCTTTGTGGCATCAGGGCGGAGATCGTCCTTCCATCTGGAGTGTCTCCGGAGACAGTCGAGGCCAGATGTCTCCCAGAAGACAGCAGTACCCTTACATCTTGTACATCATCAGGTAGCAGACACCCACATAATAATCTTAAACAATTTGTAAATACATTTTAAATACAGTATGTGAGGTTGAAACCCAAGCTTTCTTCTGCAAACGTAATCCTTCCTTTTGCCATTTCCTTTTTCTCCTCCAGGCTCTGGCAGTGGCAGGGTTGAGTCCTCTGCTAAGAAGGAGTCACTCACCGACCCTCTTCAGTCGGCTGTGCTCCACGCCTCCAGCCAGTCCCACAGGTACAACTACATCCTATGCTCACTTCAAAGGCCAAAAAGCTGTTTGTCACATACTGAAGGAAAACTGGATGGAAGCACAATTATACCTGCATTTAATGATGAGAAAAACACATCACTGGAACCAGAATAGAGAATTCTGAAGGACATTTTCTTGTCACATTACAGCTTCCACACAGAGGTAGGTTTTTTTTTTTTACTTCTAACTGCTGTTTTTGGCGTCTTTGCTCTTCCAGGCCAATGCAGTGATGCCTCCTATCAGCGAGTTCCCTCTCTGAGGTTAGAGGGCTCCAACTCCCATGAAAAGCTCAATACCAGCTTGCCCTCTGTCAACTGTGGGCCCTGGTAAGACTAAGTGCCTCAAAGATAGCTGATAGTTGATGATAGAAAGGACACAGTGATGTTTTTATTCAACTGATGCCTTGTCCCTAGGTACAGCGACAGCAATGGGAACAGCCGGGGGCCCAGTCCTAGCCCCACCCCTAGCATGTCGGCATCCAGTCAAAGAGCACCACGGCCGGTGTCGCTCACAGTGCCCTCGCTACTGGGAAAAGACTCCAGCTCGCTGTGTCATGGCAGCGCAGGAAGTCTGGTGGAGGCGGTGAGTGTGTGTTGTATGTGCTTGTACACCGATCAGCCACAACATTCTGACCACTGACAGGTGAAGTGAATAACATTGATCATATTGGTACTATGTGCTGTTCTGCTGGAAAACCTTGGATTTTGGCATCCATGTTGATGAGACTTAGGCACCTAAATAAACATTGTCCCACAACAAGCACACTCCCTCATGCAAATGGAAATCCCAAATGTCACTGGCCTACCCCCAAAGGAAAATGCACCCCACCACATGGCAACAACAACAAGCAATCAGGAACATGTTGAGGAACATGACAATGGCCCAACATGTTGATTTGACCTCCAAACTTCCTACACCCCATTGTGATCAAGCATCAACAGGATGCAGTGGAACAAGTTTGATTGACAGAGGCCCCACTGCACAAGCCAGAGTACCCAAAGGATCCAGTACCAACGTCCTGGTTCCAGACTCCATAGGACACCCTGAGAGGTCCTCTTGTCCATTCCCAATGGTTCAGAGCATTTCTGAGCACATAAGGGGGACGAACACAATATTAGGCAGGTGGTCATAATGTTATGCTTGATTCTGACGGCAACTGAGCGTGTCGGCTTTGTGTATTAATAAGCACCCAAGCCACTTTTTTGTAAACGTTGCAACATCAATCTCATTAGGTCAGACCTAGTTACTTTTCCTTATCACTTTTAACATGGCACAAGTCCGAGCTGAGCCCAGTCACTTTAAATATAAGGCACGCACAAACAGCGTTGCATCAAGTTCTGTGAGACCATTTAGGGAAAGATTTTTCCGCATTTAATTTTGGTCCAAAAACATCAAAGACAGCAAAGGACGCAGTTTGTGTGCCAACATCGCAACACACTTTTCTCTTTGCTCTACGATTTCACATTTGATAGTCTACAAACTGAAATATCCATAATGATAAACCTTTACTGTGATGAAAATAGAGACTAACCTCAGATTAATGATATCAAACAAACTAAACAGAATCTGAAAAAAGCAGCTGAAGTTTAGTTTGTTGTTTCACAGGGTTCCTAAGTGACTTTCCACTCCTTTTTCTTCTTAACTATCTCAGTCTGTCTGTGTAGATACTCCAGGTCACTGTAATCCTAGGAGTTTCATTAGGAAGTATCTAAATGTGTCTGAATAAAGCTGTGTGGACATTAATGTTAAAGTGATGTCAGTGACAGACTGCTATCACATTACCAGACTGAAACAGCAATTTGTTGTGTGGTGTGTTATGTGTTACTTAGCCTGTATCCAACAGCATATCGCTAAAACATCAGACCTTACTCTTCTCTTCAACTCCTCTCTTTCTTTCCTTTTTTACCCATTTACTTGTCCAGGTGCTAATATCAGAGGGTTTGGGTCATTTCGCCCAGGACCCGTCATTCATCGAGGCAACCAAAGCCGAGTTGGCTGATGCCTGCGACATGACCATCGAGGAGATGGAGCACGCCGCCAACAACATCCTCAACGGCAACAGCACCACAAACGCCACGTCCAGCACGTCCTCCACCTCTCAGCACAGCCCAAACGGCAACCTCCTTCCCTTCCACACAGCAGCAGCAGCAGCAGCAACACACAGGGACCGAGTGCCCAGCTTGAGTCCCAGCGAAGGTGGAGGAGAGTCTGGAGGAAGCCGGGGCTCTATCCATGGGCCGTCTTCTATAGAGGAGCGGCAGGAGCTGCTGGCCAGGGGGAGGGCACGAGAGGAGGAGGAGGAGGAGGAGGCAGCAGGGAGTGAAGAGGGGCACCACAGAGGCTCCGCGGTGATTGGAGGAGGGCGACAGCGGAACAGCGGGCCGTTGGAGGACGAGGATATGGAGTGTGTGACGAGTTTGTAGGAGTCAAGTCAACGGGTTCAATCGGCCAACTGGCCCCTCTGACATCATCAGAGACCGACGCTTGTCAGTGCTGCCTCACAGCGCCGCGGCTGGATCTGTCTGTCCCCACATCAATACACACACACACACAAACACAGTGTCGCTCTGGACGATGGCGGCCAGTGACGCAACCTTAAACACCTGGTTATGACTTTGTTGGTTTCTATGAGTTAGTATGTGTGTGGATGTTTGTAGTGAAGTATACCAGACTGTGTACTATCTGAGCGTGTGTGTCCGCGTGATCTATGATTTTCTCTATTCGTATGTGTGTGCGTGTGTTCTCCACACGTGTTTGAGTGTGTCTCTAAAGTGCCTCACAGTTTTATCATGTCCTCAAAGTGTGAAGAGCCGAAACGTAGAGACAAGCAAAAACAGACAAGGAAAGACGTGAATGAAGGAAAAAGGTAGACGACATAGTGTGTTTAATGTTTTCATTTCCTATGCCTACTCTGGTGTCGTGTTATTGTTGTTTGTCTGGCCGCCATGACCCCAGGTAGGGGACAGCAGACCAGCTTGTGGAGGGGTCAGTTACGGATTACAATCTGACCTCACCCACTTGAGGTTAAAGGTCAACTCCTCCTTCTCGGTTCACTGATGATGAAGCGCTGTATTGAGTAAAACAGGGGTTGAGAGAAACCCTTGTTTGAAATCTCATTTCTCCTCCTCTTCCAAAGCTAAGGAACCTTGGAGCACAGCCCTGCCAGCCTGGGGGTGGGATTAAGGTGACACACCACCCCCAGCCAAGGGGGGGAAGGATCTGAGGGATGGTTCCAACAGCCTCAGCGGGGCTGCCACAGGGGGCCACAGGCAGAGAGACACTCTGGCCAACAGGAAGCGAGCCAGCTCTTCTTTTACCCACTAGTCAGTGAGACTCCAGCGAGAGACAAACTCACCTGGTCCGTCACCTTGATCTGGCTCCGCCTCCTCCGCTGCTTTTCCTTGTTTGGCTACTTGCTGCCCCGATTCGAAACGGGGAGCTGCATTTGGTGGCTAAGCAGAGACAGCGAGCCCCCTTTTCTGCCTCATACCTCGCCGTTCCTCACTCCTTCCTCTATCCTTCCTCCCTCCTCTTTGGTTGTTTCGCCATCCCTCTCCCTCCATCGCTGGGGTTGTTTTTTGTTTTGTTTTGTTCTGTTTTGTTTTTGCTTTTTCAGCCCTCGGGGAGGCGTGCGTTTGTCGAACACGGCAACAGAGATGGCAGGGTGCACGAGAGAACGGGAGTGAACGATTGAAAAGAAAACAGACTCCGAGCATGGATCCACACAGGGTCTGCCGTCAATCAACCTCACTTCCTTCTCCAAGACCCCTCCTCTTCCTCTCAGCGTGGAATCCTGTTGGATTTGCTGCCACACACTCTTTCTACAGACCACGCCCACTATGTATTTAACAGTTCAATATTGTGCAAAACTGGCTAGCCATGACTATTTTTGTTTTATATTCATGATGTTATCGGTTTAATTTATCCTTGATTCGTTTGCACAATCGGGGTGCTGGTCTTATAAATGTATTTTTGCTCGGTTTATTTTAGGAGAATTTTAAGAGGTTTTAAGTATCGAAGCAGGGCGTAGTGTTTGCGTGCGAGTGTATAACTATATTTGTGCGCGAGGGTGTGTGCGTCTGCGTTTTAGTACAAGGATGTGTGCGCGTACGAGTGAGGTGAGATAGTGTGTGTATCTAAAAGGGGGGTCTTTCTCTCTATCAGTATGCACCTTTTACAGATTGTATCTATTTATTTATTTATTTTTCCCAGAAGAGAAAAAAATGTGTGTGAGAGAGAGAGTGTGTGTGTGTGGTTACATGTGTATTCTAAAAAGCTGATTTTAAGCCTAGACAGTAAATTAAGGTAGCATTAAAAGTATGGTGTTGTGTGTGTGAGGGTGTGTGTGAGGGTGTGTGTGTGTGTGTGTGTGATAATGGGCCTCCTTAACACAGGGTTACCATGGACAGGCATGCTTCCAAAGCTTTGTGATTTCTTTAGCACGGTTTTTACTTTTTAGCCAAGCTGCAGAGTCAGAAGCCGCTCTGTCTTGGAAAAACTAGTCATCAATTTTTTTTTATTTTTTTTTCTTCCTGTTAGGAAAAAGGTAGTTAGGGTCTCCAGCAAGGTCACAGTGAAGGTTGCATTTTACAGAGATGATGATGATGATGATGATGATGAGTTTCGGCGTTGCAGCTTGGCCAGAAGGTAAGAAGCCTTTTGTCGGCGATTGCTGCTTTTCTTATTCACGGTGGAGGGTTGATCCGAATGGTAGAAGCACCAAATTCATACTGCCACAGTGACGCCTAGTGAATGAACCGGGTTAGGGAGGGGGAAGGAGGGGTGTCGCCCTGATCGCTTGGCTGTATTACACCCATTACGTCACCATTTAATGGAAGTTTAAACTCCAAACGTACTATTAGGGCTGGTGTACAGATGCTGCAAGACTTCTGAATCACATTTCTTTGTCTGAGGCTCATATCACGAAAACATTCTAATTTATTAGCACTGTTAGAGATAAACCAATTTCCTGTCCTGTGATATGATTTTAAACTGGTGAAATTAATTGCTGGGGAATTATGATACAAGCAGGAAATTTTGCAGATCATTGATAAGATATGATAGTTGTTTTAATTATCAGATATAAATCACAAAAAAACTGCTCAGCTTGGAGGGATGTTGCATCTTGGATGATCTCCTGTGTGATTTTTCCTTTTTTCCTTTCCTTTTTTCTAATGGCTTATAGGTAGCAGCGTGACACATTCTTTTGACTGAGCTTTCTCTGCTTTAGTTTGTCCCTTGATTATAGTTTGGAGAGATGAAAGCCAGGTATGGTATTCAAGCCTCAGTACATTATGACACAGGGCACAGGTCTCACTTTAGTATCTTCTCCAGAAAACATTCCTGACGTCACATCATTCGCACCAATTTATGAATTATTATGTCAACAACTTTTTAGTATTTAAAACTGAAATAATTCAATTCAGCTCTTTAAGATGTACTGAAAATTTTGATAAACTCAATTGCTGCTACCACTACAATCCCAATGCAAAGTGAGCGAGACATAGCAGAGCTCACGTGTGAATACATTTCGGTGTATTTAGTTGATTCCATTAATGTCACTGTTGAGTAGCAGTCTTGAAGGTGCATTCACACAGAACAACAGCACCTGAAAATGCAAAAGAGTTCAGTTTGTGTTTTGATTAGTGCATTGAGAGCAGGTTTAATCTCATTAGTTCCAAGAAAAATTCAAATATTTTGCAAGAGCCTTCTTGATTTCAAGACACGTTACCTCTAAAAATCTCACCGTAAAAGATTTAGAATTCCCACCCAGAGACACCGAGTCACACGTCAGCTTCTGGTCACCAGTTTCCTCTTTATTTACCAGCTCTAGTTATTAATAGACGTTCAGCAGAGCAGGTTTGTGGCAGGGAAGAGTACGCATGAACACACTGCCATACAACTGCATCCTGTGCCAGTAACAGACTCCTGTCATTATTATGCAATCTAAATGTGAATGTCGAATATGTTTTAGTGGCAGTGCTGTCGTTGTTTTCTGATCATACTGCAGATTCTGAAGACTGTGTCGTCAAAGGAATACCCAAACTTAAACAGGATCCACTGGCGTCATAAAAATATCCTCTTTATTAAACTGATTTGGTAGCATAAGCTGACAGGCCACTTTGTGGCTCACATCAGTTCCAGTATAAGCTAGTCAGACGTCTAAAAGGTATGAAGGCAGATTTGGATTTAGTAAAAGGTGCAGCTATACATGCAGGCTAGAATGAGCTCAATCTCATGTTGCTGTTTCCACATTTTGCTGGTAGGCCCAGATTAATTTAAAAGACAGTAGGGCTTCTCCTCTCTGTTATTTATCCTCATTTACACTATTAGGCCTAATTCCACACTGATAAATGTAACCAGCAGGCATCTGGATTGTAGTTTTTATATAATAAAAGCTGCTGCAGCAGAGCCAGTGACTGTGTCTGCTGTCAACCAACCAGTTTATCAGCCATGAATGTTATTCTCTCAAAGCAGATTAGAAACCGTGGAATTGTCCAACACAGAACCACTCATAGGTAAATTTAGGATGAGGAAAGTTTCCATAAGATTGCATAAAAGATGTTTTCTATTACTTTTAAAGTGTGCAGTATCATTTCCAGCTCTCTGGGATAAAATATAAGTAAACATATTATACATAGACGTGCTCAGAAGCTACATTCAGTTGAAATAATTTACTGTCATGTTCCTAATAAATGTTTATTTACATATTATGGAAATATAAATACACACACAAAGTAACCCCGCATATCAGAAGCACCAAAATAGGCTTCGCTGTTTTAACATTGGTTTCGGTGGGAGACGTTCAGAGACCTGTGGCGCCCCCGTGTGGAGTGGAGCAGAATTGCAGTTTTTTTATGTTCTTCATAGGTTAGCATGAACTATGAGATGTCGTGTTGCAGTACAAAGGTATGAGTGGGTGTGATCCTGCAACCCACAAGATATGCAAAAACAATGCAATAACTATGACTGTATACAAGGTTCCCGAAGTAAATATGCTCGTGAAAGTGGGGAAAAAATCAGTATCATTAAGATGTATTATTTTCTGTTTGTTACATTTTTAAGTAAACTCAGTGGTTTCCATGCCAGAAAAAAACCTAACATACTTGAAATCAGGTACATTGCAGTGCAGTATAGTAAAGATGTATTTATTTATCTTTCTCGTGCCGGGGTGTCGGTCAAAAATGTTTATTGAGGCTGTGACCTGAAATCAGTGTTTTGCTCGTGGTTTAAGCCACAGAGTAGAAAAATTATCATTAATTTCGGCGATTCAGCAGCAAAATCCACTCACTTCATCTCCCTGACTCAATACTTTTTGACTGCATTCCCTTGATCTTGTTTATTTCCAGCTGTAGTTTGTAAATGGAGCTCCGTGGGTGTAACATCAGTATTGCATGAGGTCCTCATGTTGGCGTTTGAGCGTTCCAGGTGTTTGCAGCCATTTAGTTTTCAATCAGGAATCATATCAACGTTCTGACAGAGTAGCTTTTTCTATCCAGTGTACATACAGCGATTAAAGTCAGTATTTCTTCTCTAGGTTAACATTTGACTGGATTTGGAAGGTGGTTTTGCATATCTTGTGTCTTATGGGCTCTTGGTTTAATTTCTGATTCTTAACCCTGAGGAAGGACGGAGATATGATCATCAAAACATGAGAAAAAATAGTGAACTAGAGTGTTTGTTTTCTTCCCAGTTCTGACAGATGTCACTAAAACATGCCTCTGTGTTGCCATGGTCTTTCGTCACTTTGTCTTCAAACCTTTCCCCTGTAGAAAATAAACCACCGGGAATAATTTCTACTAAAACTGCGGAACTGAAATTGGCGTTTTGTTTCTGTTGGGCTGAAATCCACAGTCAGGACAGACACAGGCAGAAGTTACACAGAACACACTTGTTGTATTTAAGCATGAGATGAAGTGTTGTCCATATTAATTCCAAGAAAACCCTGTTTCTGATCTGACTTAATATGAGTAAACTGACCTTCTGTAAAATCTGTGGAGCAGCTTTTTAAAATTAATTACAGATAATGGTGAGACGACTCCAAATACCTGCCAGAAAACAAGTAAAATATCATTTTTGTGAAGTTTGAATGATGCATTTTTTAAATTACAGTTTAATTGACATTGGATAATGCAGAATTTCCCGTCAAAATACTGTTTATCCCAACTGCAAAACAGCATCCTGACCATTAAAAGTCCATTTTAAAAAGCTAATTTGACTAATTAGCATCAAAAGCACAGGTGTAATTAATTCTGGCTCATTTTTGTGGTGACTGTCTTCTGGTAAACCAGCATGCACCAAACTGCAGATGTGGAGTGTTGTGGCAAATCTGGATGAGCCAAGCAAAAAGAGTCGAGATGCAACAGATTTTGTCTTTGTAATTTAATCAAGAATGAAAGCAGCAACAATGAATGCTTCATGTTTTTCATTACAGCACTCACACCTGTGTTTTCCAAGTCAGACTGCCAACCTTCAGCGTGTTTGTGTATCTTCTGCCTCAGTGTCAGTTAGCAGCCAGTTGACGCTGCTTCCTTGGATTTCCAACCTCAAATCCAGCTCATTACCTCCAGTAAAAAGCGGAGACTGAGAAAATAAAGGCTTGTGTTCTTACAGACGGACGACAATCTATTTGGCGGTTGATGACAATAGGAAGAAGCGGGCGTTTGGCCCCACTCAGAATGTTGGACGGAGAGTGTTTTCGGCGATTGTTGAAGGTTTTTCTTTCATCATGTTTGGATTTCAGGGTGGTCTAAGTTCTGACATGGTGAATTATATATTCCAGTAATGTTTTATGTGCATGGGTTTCTCTCTCTAGGGATATAAAGTATTGGTCCTACGTGAATGATGATATCTTTTGTCTCACCACTAGCCAATGATTGTATATTTTTATATACCATATATAGCAAAAATATATATGAATATATAATATTTAATCACCAGAATGTTAGAGTAAGGAACGGGCAGGACACTTATTTGGGAATGTACTTAGTGAATTATTGGACATGTGTTACGTAGGCCTACTGACAGAAGGTCAGTAAGAATTTATTGAAGTAACTCCCACTTTATTGACTGTATTTTTAACCAAAAGGAAGCAGCAGGGAATAATGTAGGTGGAATTACTGAAGAAAAATGTTGTTTTTGCTTATGGGAGATGGGCTTTTAGGATGATTTACAGACTACAGAGCTGTTCAGTCCATGGAAATATCCGTAATATAAAGTACAGATATTAAAAAAGGCTGCTTCGCACATTCATTTTCAGCCTACATGTGCAAATCTATCCATCCTCCAGAAACAAGAGGCTCAAACTTTAAGCAACAGACAGGTCTGAAATCTAGCACGCTTCTTGCTTGTGTTTGTGTTTACGCTTTGTGAAGAAACATGTCAACCTACCAGCAGCCTGTCAGAGCAGGTCAGCGTCTGGTCATTTCCTATTGTAGCACTGAGAGACCTTTCTCTCTATGACTAGTCCTACATCAGCAAAACACACACACACGCACACACACATTGTACACTTTATCTAGCAACTTAACCAAAAATTCCAACTATCAAGGACTAGATTTCTGTATGCTATGAGCCATTAAAAACCGTGTAGCTTCTATTTTTCGCCTCCAAGAAGGAATATGGAGGACTTGAACTACATCTGTGTAGAGAAATTCATCTGCATTGTATGCAGATTGGAAAGGAGAGCAGCATCTGGTCAACTATATTGTGCATCACTGAGATCTGATGTTGATTTTTTGGCTGCATTTACACTAAAAGCTCTAAATTGAGGAGCAGCAATTTATCTGTTTACTTCTATATATGCAGAAACATGTTGGATTTGGTCGTATTTTACGTGATATTTGACAGCGAGGAGCCACAGAAGGGTGATTTTTGAGAGGAGCTGCTGTTAATGAGTAAGATTTGAGCTGCTCAGTATAAAATATAAATAGTATTTTACACACATATACCATTTAAAAGTGTTTATCCCTAAACTAACTTTGCCATTTCAGAGAGCGCGAGGCTGGAGAGCAGAAGTCTTCTTATTTTTCCTGTCTTGGTCATTCGTGTGGATCTTACCCTTGTTGCAACAGAAGCACGTTCTATTTTCTTGTAAATCAAAGTGTTTGTTGGTCACCGTTCGATCCCGACAAAAAAGTATTTTAAGATGACTATTTTGAATATAGATTTTATTTTATTTTATAGGTAAAAATAAGCATAGCCTGTTGTTGTTTTGAAAAAAAAAAAACGTCTGAAAATCTTTTTTCTGGAGAAACAAAGAGAAAATCTCTTTGTTTTTCTGTACGGATGTTATTTTGACATCGATACTGCTTTGGGAAAGATGACGGAAGGTAAAAGATGGAATATATTATTAAATACGAGTTTATATTGCAAGTGTCTTCTATTTTAGATATTAAATAATATAAAAACTATATCTGAATTATAAGATATTAAGAGGCAGTGTGGAGCAGGATGATGTAAGAGGATTAAAAGAACGTTTGTTACTTATAAAAACACGCCCAAGTTTTCAGGTGCCATGATGTGAGTTTAATTTAACTCTACACATGCTGGCATTTTCTATATTTGACCAAGAATATTTTATTGGTTTTTACCATCCACTAGAGGTTTGCATTAGGTTTTTTGAGATAATTACCGCTAAGTTTCCTTTGTGTAAGACTTGTCTGTTTGTTGCTTGTGCAAAACGGTGTGACTTTAAGAAGAAACATTATAGATCCAATAGGATGCACGATAAAGTGGTGCATTTCATTCAACACATGCAGATTATAGGTGGCTTTATTATGATCGAGGAGTCAGTAATTAGACTGGGATGATGTTAAGAGGCTGAATAGTCACTATTGGCATTGATGCACAGTCCGTACATTCTACTTACAACCTGAAAAATTGGATTAAATGGTCATTATAATGTTTATTAATCAGCTATACTCACTACGATCTTATATAGCAACACTCAAACATCCGATTTTCTTTCTCATAGAAGCATGTTAACTCCTCACCCATCAGTCTTCTTCAGATTTGTCCAAGAGGCTGCTGGTGAGAATCAACCCTCTTTCCTTATTTCAAAATGAAGCTGATAGATGATCTTTGCTTGCCCAGTAGGTTTAGAAATAACATATAGAATAGTTATATTTAACTCACTCATTGTGTAGCAGCACCTACAGCAGCACCTTTATGTGAATATATAGGACGACTGTTTTCGTTAGGACCTCGAAAGCCTCATGTTCATCCCACATTCTTTGTTGTTGGTAGGTATACACGAACCCTAGAGATCCTTGTTGTCGGTATGTATACACGAACCCTAGAGATCCCTGTCTGAACATATATGAATGTCACAAGTCTGACACCAAGCTGGCTCTTCGTTTTGTGTTGTTTTTGGAGAAGAAGAGTTTCAGCTCTAGAGGTGTGGCAGCAGCTTTTACAACGCAGACTTTACCATCAGCGGTTCTGGTCTTAGAACATCCTCATTAGAACCATGAATGTCTCTGCCTGCTTCTCCTCCTCTCTAGTTTTTACACTTAAGAGCTACTTAACATCGCACCACGAATGATAATTACTTCTACAAAGTCGTCCCTTGAATGTAGGATGCAGTGAAAAATCCACATTTGGAATTTAGGTTTGGATTTTTTCAGTTTTAACAGCCATTAACGGAAGAAAAAATAGAGCACCATAGATGTGAGAAATTTGGATTCAACTCTTTGCTCACACGTAGTTTGTGCAAAGAGTTGGAAACAAATGTGTGTGTGTGCAAATGCAGCTTTAGAGAATGAGTCGGCTCTTCATCGGTGTCATTTACATTATCAGTGTTTTCTTCTACGCAGGCATTATGATTCAGTGGCTCCATAACGAAGGCTTTTCTGTTCCCTATTTACCGGGTAAATGCCAGGGTTCTCCACTGGTCAGTAGTGTCTTACTATCCTGTTGGTAGTCTCGGGTCACTACTCATGCAACGTGTTAAAGGGCCTTTGACGGGACTGAGCTGTTTGTTAATTTTCGTTCTTTTTTTACGTCGAGAGAAAAGTCTGTTATCGATCCTTAAGTTTCTTCTTTGGAGAGAGGTGTTCACACAGAGACCAATTTGTTGTAATATTAGTAGTGACGCTACTGTTAAATGTAGTATTTAATAACAGCACTATTTATGGTCTAAAAAAAATGAACTAGAGTGTGTTCTTGTGCTTGCGGTAGCTTTGGAGGCAGGTGGCCATTTTGTAACTGAGTTCTTTAACATAAGCCACTCCCCCTTTCCACTGTGGGAGGGATTTCATTGGTTCTGAGGTTGCTAAGTGACACTGGCCCAACATCATTTGGTTTCCTCAGTTACCATTTGTCTCCTTGGTGATGACTGCATGGTCTCACGGTTGACACACCCTTTTATTTTCTTCTTCTTCTTCTTCTTCTTCTTCTTCTGCTTCTCTTTCTTTTTTCTAAAGGAGAGTTCTTGAGTTTGTTTTTTTTTTCATTCATTTCATTTTAGATTTTAGAATGGGAAAGAATACAAATGAAATAAATCAGAATATTAATTCAATCACTTTTTCTACTCCTATTTTCAATAAAAAGTGAAACGAAAAACCAAACAAAAAGTTGATTTGTAAATAAGTAATGTACAGTTTGTATCTGTAACTTGTCAGTCTGTCATTGGTGACAGAGTCTGTCTTGCTTATAACGCACGCTACCAGTAAATAAAAAAGGAAAAAGTATATTTAGACTGTATGGTCCCTTGAAAGCAAGTTTTAAATTAATATCTGATGTATATTCCTGTAACATTGCATTTTTATCTGAGGAATGATGTTATTAAAAAATTGCAAATAAATTGCATTTCCTACAGCCGTGTTTTTCCTTCATCTTTTTCCTCACAGACCATCGCCGACGCTCAACTATGAAGCCACACCAACCCGCGGTAAGCATGTGGACTATCAAAGTAAAAGAGCTAATTGAACTCTTCAAGATTTCTTATTGAAAATCAAGCTAGCAAGTTGTAGGCTGGGTGTAGCCATTTTAAGAAACGAAGGGATTATTTACATTGAAAAAGCTTCTATTTATGCAACTTTGATGCACAGACCTGAGCTTTGGAGGTTTAATCAAGGACCAGAGAGAAATTAAGGGTCCTGCAAAGCTGTTTTCTGATGGAGTCTTACATTAGCACACTACTGCCAAAAAATACGTTGCTATTCAACTAGAGATTTTTGTTTTTGTGCTGTTGTTGCACTTCTCAGTTTTCAAGTGGAAAAGTCTCCTTTACTTGTGCACATCAGTTAAAGGTTTGATTACTAAATCATGGGAAAGAGGTTGTTCCAGAGTATTTGCACAAACTTCACCCATAAACTCCAATTTTATGTGGCTGCATGTCTCCTGTAATTAGGAAGCTATGAGGGCTCAAAAATGCTGGGAAAAGTAACACAAAATTCCAACCCAGCTCTATTTACTTTAAGGGCCTGGAAAAATATTCATAATATGAAGACAAAATTTTGTATGAGTTTATTAAATATACTAAAGTTACTGTACATAAAAACATTGATTTTATATGAAATGGTGTTCTGGGTTTTAAATCCTTCACGAACAACTAAAGACTCTCTAGATTATTCGAACTTTAACTGTTGCTTATCTAGTCATGAATATTTAATGTTATAGAGAAGTACTTCTTCTCCATCATACCTGCTCAGACTGGATGGCAGCACCTTCTGAGATTTTACTGTATGAATTATATTTACTTACTATTCACTTATTTTGGACATAAAATTCAAAACCTTATTTCTAGGAACTTTTATTTTTAAAAAGCAGTGTTGATTATATAAATATAAGACTTGGTGCTCTGATTTCCACCTTTGGCAGAGAGCTGTTTTTTTTGTTTATAGATGTTAAACAATCCAAATTCTGCATTTATCAGATCAATCTCACTTTATACAAAGAAACCACAGGTATGTGAAACAAAAAGTATCTGATATTCTATAGTCACAGATACAGGACCCCTGAGTATTTTAGATTAAACTCCCAGACATGCCAGCTCACATTTTTCTCAATATTTGTAGATTGATTTTGAAACATAAAGTGGATTTTGAGCACATTGTTACTCACCAGCTCCTAAATACAACAAACTAACTGCTAGCTTTTCATTTCTTTCTGACTGAATCACTGAATCCTGATCTTAAGCCTCCGCCGTAAAAAGTTGAAAGATTCTTCATGTGCTGTGTTCGGCTCCCAGGTGAGGCTGATTTTTGACACAATCCACTTGGGACTTTAGCTCTTGCAGACTCGTCATACCTAAACTGTCTTGTTCATGCTTACAGCTTTTCTACTTAACACAGTAAGAATTATGATTGCCAGGTTAATTGAGAGCAAAATAAGAAGAAACACCATGAGATGAAAAACAGGAGTTTAAAACAACAGAACACAATTAGTGTTGGTGATTTTACAACAGCTGCTAAAATGCATATTAAAAAAAAACGTTACGGAGTATAAAGAAGAATCCAAAGCATGTTTTGTCAGTGGTTACATGATAAATCACCTTTACATGGGGAACATTTCCAAGTCTTTTATGTCCTGATACTAAGATAGTTCATTTTCCACAAGTGTCAAACTTTGTGAGGCATTATTTCCGACTACATCATAACTTCTGCATCATTTTGTGTCTTGTTTATGAATCGCCTGATGTCTTTTCAGATTCCCCTGCTGGGAGAATTCTCTGTCACAGTTCGGACATTTGAACGGTTTCACTCCGTTGTGGCTGAGTGTGTGTCTCTTTAGACAGTTCAATGTGAGGAAACGTTTTGGACACTCTGTGCACAGATATGGACGTTCTCCTGTGTGAGAACGAACGTGGACGTTCAGGTGACTCTTGCTGGAGAAACCTTTCCCACAGTGGACACAGGTGTACGGTGTCTCCCCTGTGTGTGTCCGATTGTGCAGCAGCAGCTCCCCCGAAGACAAAAACGACTTCCCGCAGGTGGTGCAAAGGTAGTTCTTCTCCCCTCTGTGCATCTGCATGTGTCTCGTAATGCCGGCTTTGCTGAAGCGCTTCCCACAGATGTTGCACAAGTTGGCAGGACCATCATGAAGGCGCTCGTGCTGCTTGAGTGAATAATTACACAGGAATCCCTTGTTGCATTGCTTGCAGTTGTATATCCGACCTCTCTTGTGAAGCCTCTGGTGCTGATAATACCCCGATGGGCTGGTGAATCCTTTCTCACACTGGCTGCAGCGGTACCGGAAGCCATGGAGCCTCATGTGGGTCTTTAGTTGATTTGGATGTTCGAAGACCTTTTCACATGTCAAGCATTTGGTTTCTTCCTCGGTGAAGTTTTTGTTCACAGCTCGTGTGCTCAGAAACCGCTTGTCTTCCCCCGTGGGCTCTTTCCGTCTCCGTCGTTCTTTGTTCTCCAAGTTGTCCTTCTTCTGCTTACGTTCCCTCTTTTTGTCAACACCGTCTTTCTGTTTGCATTTCCTGTGTTTCTCTGAGTTGCTTTCTACTTTCGTTTTTTTAGCATTCAAGTCTTGACTTTTCTGCAGAGTCTTCCTTCCGGCTTTTTTCACGCATTTCTTTTTCTGAATGGGAGCCGTTACTTGGTGCTCACTCTGGATGTGCTCCTGGACTTTCCTCTTTGTGCGGTGCGTGAACGAACACTGAGGGCAGATGAATAAACGTGGTAGAGGACCTGAAAACAGCATGAAGAACAGCATGTCAGGAAAAATAAGATTGACTGATTCGAGAGCAGTTCTGTCTGCTTCTGATTTTATCTGACCTGATTTCTTTCTTGGCAGCCAATCATCTGCAGTTACATCTGAGCTCTGACTTGAGTCTTCTTCTAAATCCTCCAATGCCAGGGTTCCTTCCTCATCATCGTAATCATCCTCCTCCTCCTCATCATCATCACTGTACGTCTCAGTGAATCTCTCCACTCCAGTTTGAGAAGGGAGGGCCAGTGTGGACAAAATTATGTCCTCCTCGCTGCTTGACCAAGCTGTAATGAAGAAACAGCTTTAACATTTTACACATTAGATGCCCCTATTGAAAGAAAAAAATGAATAATGTGTGTGATGGGAGGAAAAGCCTTTACTTCAAACTGTACTCTTTTAAACAAATATGCAAAAAGAAACACTGTTCGTCTTCTCTGGTCACTAAGAATTCTTTGTTGAATTGAAGTAGAAGTGATCTCTGTTCTCACCTGAGCTAAGAGTTCCCATCTGTTCTCACCTGAGCTAAGAGTTCCCATCTGTTCTCACCTGAGCTAAGAGTTCCCATCTGTTTGTGATGAAGCAGCAGAGACTTCAGGGCAACAGGTTCAGACAGATGTTGTCCTAAATCCTCAGACACAGATGTTTCAGTGAGCCAAGCTGTTGTCTTAGAGGAAAGATCACGGAAATGCACGTCGGTAAGTAAAACACACTTAAAGGCCTCAAGGCAGCAGCACAAAAAGAACAACCAGAGACATTTTTTGATCTCATGGAGCAAAATAATCTTTGTGACAAATACAAATAAAGGACTGCATTCATATATCTCACATTTCACAGCAAAAAAGCAAAGTAGCTGCACAATTAAACATGCAAAATATGAAATTATTGTTATTTATGATTTCAACTGTAAGGTGATATTCTCAAAAAACAGTTCAGTCTACAGATGTGTGAACTCCTTCAGTACCTGTTGTAGGTCTGGTATTGGCAGTAGCTGCTCCAGTCTGGACAGAAACACAGACACAAGCTGCTGGATCTTCTGGTTGTAAGCAGAGCCGTAGTTTGCAGGAAAGACCTCCTACAGACACGTAAAGAGCATAAGAATCAAACAATCCATCAATCAATCATATCAGCACAGGCAATTTTAAGGATTATTAACTTCTTTTTGTCTTAAAAAACACACGAAATAGGCTCACTTGGAAAAAGAACTCCTTTTCATAAGGAACATTCAAGATGTTCTGAACCAGGCTGGCAAAATTACTGTAAGAGTTCTTCAGTAAATCAGTGCTGGCCTGTAAGAGGTGAACACAAGATAGATATTGAATTGTTTTTTTAGTTTTGTGAATGAAGCAGCTCTGACTTTTCTATAAAAACCCACCATCTGATCACTGGAGCTCAGTTCAGCGCTGCAGGTGTGGATTTTATCGAGGTGGCTCTGGATGGTCGGCAGGTTGGCGACTCCATCACCACGACAGAGCTCCAGAACCAGCTGCAGCAGGGCAAAGGTGGGAGACAGGTGAGTAAAAAAACATAACACAGCACAAAAAATATGTATGTGAGCATTGGATCGTAACATGTAACTAATAACAAGACACACCGAAAAATTACAACTAATGAAATGACAATGAAGAATGGTTATCCTCATGTTTCGCCCAACATGCTTCAGATGCAAAAAGCAAAAAATTGAAATGTTCAAACTGAAAGAAGCTAACAGAAACAAATGCAACATAAGGTTTCCTCCGATGCTGTTCAGGAGCTTTCTTCTAAATGAGCAACAGTTTTCTAACCGTGTACACAGTTTGAATTTTTAAATCCTGTGTTTGATATTATTATTTAATTAAAAATCAGTGTTTATGATTAAATAAAAATGCCTTCAGTTATGGAAAGCACATTTCCGTATGCACTTTAGCCATAAAAGTGTGACCTGATTAGCCACAACACCAAGAGCTAATGAGGTAAAATGATGTTTTCTGAAGGGAAAAAATATCCTCAGAACTATGTTCCCATTGGTGTTACACAATTGAATTTGCCATATCAATATTTTCTACTTACAGACGAATTTTGTGCAATACAGATAAATCTGCTCGATATCAGTATTTCTTAGATCAGTATTTTTACTCATGCAAGAATCTGCAATATCATTGTTTTTCAATGCATACACAAGTGCAATATCAATATTTTCTAAATCCAGAGGAATCTGAGCAACATTCTATATAAAAGACATACAATATCAACAGTACTTATGTGTATTTCTTGTTCATGTTCTGTGTGTATGTGTAAATTAAAAGCTACTATATTATTAACAGAACCTTTTCATATCTAGAAATATTATCTCTTATGTAGTAGGGCTGCAAATAATGTCTGCTGATAGATTTGTTCCTGATTTTTTACATTAAATGGCTTGATTGTTTGGTCTATAAAATGAAATTTATGAGAAATATGGCTGTGTTTTCTAAACCCCCAGATAACGTCTTTAAACTTCTTGTTTTTGTCCACAACACAAAGATATTCAGTTTAGAAGCTTCAGTCAGAGGGAAAAAGTGACTCAAACACATTACTTGACTATAAAAACTGTTTCATATTAATTGAATAGCTGATGGTAAATTGATAAATTGATTAATTGTTGCAACTCTGCTATGCATGCATGCATGAATGCTGGCAGATAAAGGCAAGGGAAGAGCAATAAAAATGTTCTTTGTGGAGCAACTAATGCTGTACAATAAAGGACAATGACTGCATCATCTCACCATCATATTTAAACAAACAGAAAGCCTAATATCTCACCCTTGCTCTCAGGCCCAGGATGAGCTGAGCTTTCTGACTGGGACTCAGCAGCTCAGGAACAATCTCAGTGATCAGACTGATGAAGTCCACCAGCTTGTCGTACTGCATCACACTGTGCTGCTGAACCACCTGCCAGATGAAGGCGGACAGGAGCCTCACCGGGGGGACGAGCAGCTGTAAGGAGGCTGGAGGGAGAGCAGAGCCTGTAAAAAAAAGAAAGAAAACACAGTGGAGAGAAGAAAACAAAGTAAATTTTTACGGAAGCTCAAACAGAAATTAACAGGCGCCTTTGCTCCAACTTCACCTCCCAAAACAGAGCGTTAGCTAACGTTAGCTTCATATCCCAACTGTTTTAATTACTAAATAATTAGCCTAAGGAGGTGGCAACTAATATTAGTAGACAGCTAAATAAACTGTCGTTCAAACCTTTGCTCTTCCACGCCATTTTCGTAGTTTAAAACTGTCCGAACAGAGTACTAAATACCACTTTTGTATTCATGTTATTGAGCGGAGTAACCACTTCCGGGTTAAACGGATGTTGTGAAAATGTGGCGTCGTGTGCGTTTTCCTTCGAAATAAAAGGTGAGTTCAGTTCTTAAAAAGGGGGAAAACTGGTACTGTGACAGAAATAAGCGAAAAGAAGAAATTAAGAAAAGGAGAATTAATTATATATTTATATTTTTAGATTTATATTTGCTGTGGGCACAATGAGAAAGAGCACTTTATGGGAAACTAGAAAACAACTTACATTTGTGTGTATAAAAAATTATAGAACTCTATGGAACCCAATACAGCAATGAACGCCTGTATTTAAGCTTTGGGGGATTAAAAATAGTTTTACTGCAATTTGTTCTTAATAGTTGTTTCCATCTAATGCAGGAACAGGTCAATAAGGACATTAATAAAAATAATATAAACCACTTTTATTTACAGTTGAAGGATGGTGTAAGACACTGTAATGTTCTCCTCCATAAATGCAAATACCAAAAGGTGTTGGCCTATTGAAAGGGAGTAAAACCAGGAAGACTGTCAGCGTTTACTAAATTATTAGTCAGATGTATTACGTTTTCTGATCCTCTCACAATTACACAATTTCATTGTGGGAAATTCCATTAACTACACCTTTAAGGTCCTGCTACAGCTTGTGTTGATCCACTGTTTTGTCATGGCTGAAAATTTACAATGGAGTAATCATCATTAATAAATATTACAATAAAATCTAAAAATACAGATATTGTTAACGGATATATTTAAAAGAAACCTGCTATTATCAATACAATCAGTGCAATACCAGTATTTTTCTACTTATGGAAGAATCTGTGCAATACTAATGTATTTCCATCTATCCATATATCTTCCACTGCTTATCTGGAGCCGGGTCGCGGGGCAGCAGTCTAACCAGAGAGGTCCAGATTTCCCTCACCCCAGACACCTCCTCCAGCTCTTCCGGTGGGACCCCAAGGCGTTCCCAGGCCAGCCGAGAGACATAGTCCCTCTAGCGTGTCCTGGGTTTACCCCGAGGTCTCCTTCCAGCGGGACATGCCAGGAACACCTCCCGAGGGAGGCGTCCCAAAGGCATCCGGAACAGATGCCTGAGCCACCTCAGCTGACCCATCTCGATGTGGAGAAGAAGCGGCTCTACTCCAAGCTCCTCCCTGGTGACTAAGCTCCTCACCCTATCTCTAAGGGTGTGCCCAGCCACCCTGCGGCGGAAACTCATTACAGCCGCTTGTATCTGGGATCTCGTTCTTTCAGTCATGACTCAAAGCTCATGACCATAGGTAAGAGTCAGAGGGTAGACTGACTGGTAAACAGAGAGCCTTGCATTTCGACTTAGCTCCTTCTTCACCACGACAGACCGCATGACTGCAGACGCTGCACCGATCCGCCTGTCAATCTCATGCTCCATCCTCCCCTCACTCATGAACAAGACCCCGCGATACTTAAACTCCTCCACTTGAGGCAGGATCTCTCCACCAACCTGGAGAGGGCAAGCCACCTTTTTCCAGTCGAGAACCATGGCCTCGGATTTGGAGGTGCTAATCCTCATCCCAGTCCCTTCACACTCGGCTGCAAAACGCCCAAGCGCACGCTGACGGTCCAGGTTCAGTGAAGACAACAGGACCACATCAACCGCAAAAACAGAGGAGATCCTGTGGTCCACAAACTGGACCCCCTCCGGCCCCTGGCTGCGCTTATAAATTCTGCCCATAAAAGTTATGAACAGAACAGGTGACAAAGTTCAGCCCTGCTGAAGTCCAACGTGCACTGGGAACAGGTCAGACTTACTGCCGGCAATGCGAACCAAGCTCCTGCTCCAGTCGTACAGGGACCGGACTGGCCTTAGCAAAGGGCCCTGGACCCCATACTCCTGGAGCACCCCCCACAGGATGCCACAAGGGACACGGTCGAACACCTTCTCCAAATCCACAAAGCACATGTGGACTGGTTGGGTGAACTCCCATGAACCCTCGAGCACCCGATGGAGAGTGTAGAGCTGGTCCAGTGTTCCACGACCAGGATGAAAACCGTATTGTTCCTCCTGAATCCGAGGTTTGACTATCGGCCGATCCTCCTCTCTAGAACTCTGGAATAGACTTTCCTAGGGAGGCTGAGGAGTATGATCCCCCTGTAGTTGGAACACACCCTCTGGTCCCCCTTCTTGAAATGAGGGACCACCACCCTGGTCTGCCAGTCCAGAGGTACTGTCCCCGACCGCCACACGATGTTACAGAGACGTTAATGTATTCCTACATGTAAAATTACCCTGCACAATATTGTTATTTTCTACATTAAAGGGAATCTGTGCAAAATCAAAATTTCTACATATATAACAAACATTAACATTACATTATCAGAAATACTTCTTTATACTTTTCCTTATTTTTTTCTGCTGATGTACCTATATTTTTGCACTATCCCCTTTGCTGCTGTAACACTTCTTATGTTATCTTATCTTATCTTATCTTATCTTATCTTATCTTATCTTAGCTTATTTTGTCTTATCTTATCTTACATGTGGCCACCATTCCACATCCCAACTGAGTCCAATTTCCATCCCTTGGTGTCCCCACATGACAGGACCCAAACAGGGTTGTTTGGAGGACTTAAATGGCAAGATGCTGCCGTAGATAGATAGATCTTTGCTAAACACTTTGTCATGGATGGATGGACGGACGGACAGACAGACAGACAGACAGACAAATAGATAGATATTCATCTGCTTGGGCAAAATTGAAGCTATCCAATAGCTCACACGTTGCGTTCAAGAAAGATAAAGAAGCTAATGCAGAAAAGAACATGCATTTAATGTGCTAATCGTGCTGGTTAAAAACTTAAGGTGCCAAAAATGCTGGTATTTACAAAAAGGGCGCACATTTGTTGGAATTTACAATTAAAAAGTACAGTGTGAACAAAAATAGTACTAAGCATATAGGAGAGATGTTTACTTATTTACATTCATATTCATACATTAAAGTGAAACTAAAGTGAGGCTGTAGCTACTTTACTTCTGACAAAGTGAATACAACAAAAAGTACCTAAAACACAAACAAAACAACATATTCTGTTATGGATGCACCTTGACTGTATGTGCACTTTATAATGCATAGACTGTACTAGTGTATTTGTAGCCTATATATCAAAATGATATATTGGAATATGGTGTTATTATGAAATACTTCAGAATCAAATCTTTCACCTGATTATAAAATAAAAAGCATCAGGCTGTTTCTTCTCACCCACCTGCTCAGTCCTGAGGTTCTGTAAAGCTGAGGAGCCGCTGCTGTGCTGCAGGCTGGATCATATGATCAACGTGGGACTGAATGTCACCACCCAGTTCCTACTCATACAGCAGCTCCTCACTGCTCCTGTAGATCTGACAGGAAAACTCAGCTGCTGCTCGTCACCATCATCCCCATCATGCTGACGAGTCTCTGCTTTGACTTTCCTGTTTCTTCCGCTTCTTGTCGCTCTTTTACGCGTAAACTTGGATAAGACGCGCCGCCGTCGGTCGCCATGGCACGAAGACGCAGAGGCGCAGCTGGTTCTGACGAGGAGTTCACGTTTGTCAGTCCAGTTGTGAAGTACCTGCTGTTCATATTTAACTTCATATTTTGGGTGAGTGATCCTGTGTTACTGAACACTTTATTGAATAATTAAGATAAAAGCTTCACTTTCGATTCGGGTTAATCATTGGCAAGACAGTTACCCACATTAAAGTGTGTTTTAATGGCAAATGAACGGTTTAAGGACAGTTTTCTTCTGATTCCAGCCATGTCAGACTTCTGTTTCCTACTTCTGTTTATTTAGTTTGCTGCACCCCCTGCTTTGTTTGACTTGGTTGTTCTTTAACAGAGTGAAACTGTTTTCAGGGAAGAGGAGAAAGGAAGTTAACATGCACCTAAACCAGGTGAACAAGATGCAAATTAGGACTGTTTTACAACTTAAAGCACAAACCTACTGTTGTCATCTCGGTACCTAACATTTTGTAGTTACTTTCAAGCACTATTCACTGTCCTTTCCTTTCCGTTCCTAAAACACCCACCTTGCCAAGAAACACAACTTTTTATTAATTCATGAGCCGATGAGGCCGTGCCAGAGAGAAAAGTGTGTCCCCTCAGGCAGATTCCCTGACACTTCCACAATGAGATGTTAATAATTGTGCAGGCTATAGAATTTGAATGGCAAACCAGGTTAACAGGAAAGCTCAGCGGTGGGGTTTCAGTGTCAGCTGACTGTAACATAAGGGGATTTTTTAGAGCTGATTTGTTGTTGCAGATTTGAATTGCTGAGGTTTAAAGCAGGAGGTTTTGTTCTCTGTGTGGTTGAGTTTCAACTTCCTAAAAACGCAATCTGGCAGTTTTTTCTTCTAGGTGTGATTCATGGTATGATCAAATCTCCAAAGCTGATTGTGTTCAGGGAGGTTTTCTTCATGCATTTACTTCTGCATTTTCAGCAATGTCTTTTAACAAGCCTGTGTGTGTGTGTGTGTGTGCGTTGCAGCCGTGTACAAACAGGTGAAGGCCGTGCAAAAACTTGAAACTCTTCATTGTGGAATGTGTTGTTGTCATTTCTGCTGCCTCGGGCTACAATAGGCTGAAACTGCGAGTTTGTTGCTCTTTTACAGTCTAGAATATTCAGAGCATTTACAGAATGTCCTGTTTTTGTCATAAGTGAGCTGGTGCAGTGATTATTAACCACTCACTTTAGATGAACAATAACAGCTCCATCGTTCTGCTTCAGGTGTCACGTCTGGTTTATTCGGCGTGAAACTAAACCTTGACAAAAAGGACAAATCTAGCTTCGCCCCTTCCGAACCGTCTGTGGTAACCGGATCCACTGCTTTCAGGGTGGGAAGAGCATTTCTGAGGGCTCGCTATTATTCTGTTGAGACCAGGAGAGGAGTGCTGAGTGAAAAGGGGCTTTATTATTTAAGGGAAGGGCACACATTGCTGTCAGGTTGATTTATTCAAATGGAGGCAGGAAGAACTTTCTCATCTAAATGACTGAATCCGAGTGCATTTTTGGCAAATTTTTCCACAGCCTTATCTATGACTCATGTATCCCGCCTGCACATCTTTCATGTTATGTAATTAAGAGTTCTAATGACTGGAGCCACTCCCTAGACAAGTAGGAACACAGAAGTTATGGTTTTTTACCTTCTCTCTACATGTCCTCCTCAGATTATCTCCCTGGTGATGGTGTCGATCGGTGTGTACGCTCGCATGATGAAACACGCAGGTAAATGAGCCTCTTTTGCTTCATGTCTAGTGTGACACATGGATTCAGGATGGTGAGTTTAGTACCACAGAGCTTCATTAATCAGGCTGTTTCACGAGGAAGCCAAGAGCTCGCAAATGTGTTTGTAATATAATAATCCAAAAAAGATGCTTGAAAACAGAATTTCATAGTTTTCTTCCCAGAGGAATAACGCTGCCAAGTCTGTTTACATCAACCTCTGTTTTTTTCTTCTCTGCTTCAGAAGCAGCTCTGGCTTGTCTGTCGGTGGATCCGGCTATAATGCTGTTGGTCGTGGGGGTCCTCATGTTCATTATCACCTTCTGCGGCTGTGTGGGCTCCCTACGAGAAAACATCTGCCTCCTGCAGACAGTAAGCAGACTTAAATTTTTTATTGGGTTTTATTTAATGCAGACATGTACTTTATAGAGATCATACTTATGCCCCGTCTGCACAGAAGCACCAGATTATCTAAACATTGTAGTATACACCGATCAGCCATGACGTTATGAGCACTGACAGGTGAAGTGAATAACATTGACCATGTTGGTACTATGTGGTGTTCTGATGGAAAACCTTGGATTTTGACATCCATGTTGATGAGACTTAGACCCCCAAATAAACATTGTCCCACAACAAACACACTCCCTCATGCAAATGGAAATCCCAAATGTCACTGGTCTACTCCCACTGGAAAATGCACCCACCACATGGAAAAAACATCAAACAATCAGGAACATGTTGAGGAACATGACAATGGTCCAACATGTTGATTTGACCTCCAAACTTCCTACACCCCATTGTGATCAAGCATCAACAGGATGCAGTGGAACAAGTTTGATTGACAGAGGCCCCACTGCACAAGCCAGAGAACCCAAAGGATCCACTGACAACGTCCTGGTTCCAGACACCATAGGACACCCTGAGAGGTCCTCTTGTCCATGAATCTTGTTCAGAGCATTTTTGAGCACATAAGAGGACCAACACAATATTAGGCAGGTGGTCATGATGTTATGTCTGATTGGTGTATGTATATAATGACATTTTGTGCACATTTTAAAACTCAAAACTAGTAAATAATGACCATAAGTGGTCAAAAAAATCTTTCCATAACCAACTTTTTCTTTGTCTTTCTCTTACAAATAGTTTAGTTGCCTTTTTGCAGATTTTCTCCAAGTAACAGCTGAGTCTTCATTAAGACGCATGAATTTGAACCTTCTTGTAATCGTCACTCTCTTTTCTCCTCCCAGTTCTGTATCTGCCTCACAGTGATCTTCCTGCTGCAGTTGACTGCTGGGATCCTCGGCTTCATCTTCTCAGACAAGGTAATAAAGCAATGTGAAGAATTTTCTCTTAAGCATTACTGTATTCATGAGGATTGTTTTAAAATGTGTGGGGTTTTTTAAAATTACCAACTTTCTAAAAAAAAAAAAAGAAGTGTAAATAGAAGCAGAGTCCCATGCTCATATTATAACTGATGACTGTGGCTGCCAGACTTTTATTGTTTGTTTGTTTGTTTTGGTTTCTTCTTCTTCAATTTCTGTTGTTAATGTTTTTGATTATGTTTTGTTCTTTAAAGTGCAGAATAAAAACATATATTATGATAGTATATATCAATACTAGTCATCTGTGATTGGGTAAAGCTTTACTCTAAGGTTAATGTTGCCTCCAAAAGGCCTTTAAATGTGTTTATAAGTTCTTTCCTTGGGAAGATTTTGCTGAATTTTATTTTGAAAAATAACAAAAAAGCGTCTTCTGTAATTTCTGCCAAGTTTTTATAAACTCATCGACATAACAACAGAATTTGCTCACAAACAGGATTGTAAAATATGCTTTTGTTTGCTTATGGCATAAGGAAAATAATTTATAATTTAGGAATTTATAATGTGTTTATTAAAAATACATAAAATACTTTTAAATACTCTTTTAAGGCACGGAACAAAGTGACCGAGGTGATCAACCGAGCCATCATACACTACAGAGACGACATCGATCTGCAAAACCTGATTGACTTTGGTCAGAGAGAGGTAAACATGTAGTCCAAGTGCAGCATTTCAAGTCATCATTTTTTACGATGAATATCAGGATGATAGCCTGAACTACATATTTGTAGAGACACACACTGACACTTTCATTAACACACAGCTCTTTAAATAGGATCATTATTCCTGCACACTGTAAATATTTCCACTGCTTTTTATGACTTATTTGAATCTTTTTGTCCTTCTTTGAAAATCTTCTACTTGTCGGCATTGAATGTCAAGCACCAAAACACAATGTCAAAACCTATTCAGCAGTAAATCTCCTTCTGATTCTGATTCTTCTAACCTCTTCCATCTCCAGTTTGGCTGCTGCGGTGGTGTCACCTACATCGACTGGGCCCAGAACATGTACTTCAGCTGCGAAGACACCAACCCCAGCAGAGAGCGCTGTTCTGTCCCCTTTTCTTGTTGCATCGTGTCCAAAGACAAGGTTTCCTTCTTTTCTGCTGACAGAGTTTTGTGTAGTTTTTGTTACGTTTTTATTTGTTTTACCTGTTCATGTCCATGCTTGCAGGTGGTAATCAACACCATGTGTGGTCAGGGGATGCAGGAACTGGAGTACGTCAAAGCTGGAAACTACATACACACCAACGGCTGCATAGACAAACTGGTTAACTGGATCCACAGCAACCTGTTCTTACTGGGAGGCATTGCTCTGGGACTGGCGATACCACAGGTAGGACATGATGGAAACCACACACACACAAACACACACACACACAAGTTGCACGGAGTAGCCACTGTAGGCAGATGTTAAGCCTTCTGTTGTGTTATTTTGTTTTGCAGCTGGTTGGCATCCTGTTGTCTCAGATTCTGATAAACCAAATCAAAGACCAGATCGAGCTGCAGAGCTACAATCAGAAGCACCGTTCTGACCCGTGGAGCTGATCCAGGAGAGACCGGACCAGATCCTGATGAGCCTGGTATCATGACTCTTGGACCGTGTGTTGGGAAAGTTCACAAACAGAGCGAATAGGGTGTTTTCAGACACTGGACTTGAACGTTAAAACCACACTAAGGACACAGATGGAGAACTAAAACTCTGCTGCCGCCTGCTGGACATAGACTATGCTTACATTTACTTCTCAGTAAGGTGCAACGAGGGTAAACTGGATGGTACTCAGGATATTATTACATTTTACTGAAGAGCTGCAGTGAGTCTTTTTTTTAATCATGTATTTGTTGTCAGATGCCAGCGGTGGGAAATGTTTCATATTTGTAGTATGTTTAGCTTGAATCCTACTACATCTTGTTACTGGCTGAAAAGGGAACTGCATTTCTGAACTTTTATTTTGTAGGCTTTTATTAAAAAAAATGTAAAAACTTCAGACAGATTCGGTTCTGCATGCTCAGTAGTGACGCTTCCGGTTACAACCAGCTGTAAATTTGACATTTTACATATCGTTTCTATTCATGGTTTGCAAATGCGCATCCTACATTATTAGTACATTTTAGCTTTGTTGTTGAAGATAACTGGTGCACACTTGGGGCCATTTTACATCTAGCTTCCTCCACTTTCCCAAGCTTATATCACCTCCAAGGCCCAGAAAAGCCTGTTACAACAGAATATCATACAGTGTAATGATCCTTTTCCCCAACTAAACATGTTTCATTTCACAAACAAACAAATGTTTGCGCCGTTGCTCCGACCTTTTCGTCAGACTGTGGCCGTGCTGCTCGTCCTGCCAAGACCTCACACTGCACATGATGTCAGTGCTTCCTTTCATTTCAGCCAGCTGACGGCCTGCACGGCTACAGAGGGTGGATGTCTCCCTGTGCTGCCATCACAAATAAATGTTTGCCAAACCACATCGGCATAGCCAGACCCACATATGGTTTCATATTCTGTACATATGTATAATCCTACAAGCGTCATTTGAATCCATCCTGCTGTTGTTTTTCTTAACTTTTAACTAAAGTACAGAAGAAGCGGTGACTCCCAGTTTATGAGGCCAAGTTTATATTTTGTGGTTTAACACTGAGCAGACAGTAGCAGCAGATAGTCTCACCATCTCTACTTGTCTCGATAAAGTGAAAATTAAAGTTTGATTTCTATTGTGGTTCAGTGTTTTGTCAGGATTTAGTTTAAGGAGGTTTCTGTGTCTGTGAAGTTCATCCACAACTGTATGAACTGTCACTCAGCTGTCATTCAACTGGATCTCCGGCCCAAACTCTAACATAACTGTGAAGCAGCAAAAACCAACACAACCTCTCCTCTCCTCCCC
>CM045465.1:14529098-14561300 GCA_024666655.1 Dascyllus trimaculatus
AATGTCACAAAAAGGTCAAAAATGTAACAAAAACGTCATACCGCGGGAGGATGTCAAAAATGTCACAAAAACGTCATACGGCGGGATGATGTCAAAAGTGTCAGAAAAAGGTAAAATGTCACAAAAACGTCATACCACGGTATGAATTCAAAAGTGTCAAAAACGTCATGCCGCGGAATGATGTCAAAAATGTCACAAAAAGGTCAAAAATGTCTCAAAAACGTCATTCCGCGGTATGAGGTCAAAAATTTCACAAAAACGTCATACGGCGGGATGATGTCAAAAATGTCACAAAAATTTCATACCGCGGTATGAGGTCAAAAATTTCAGAAAAAGGTCATACCGCGGGATTAGGTCACAAATTTCACAAAAACGTTATACCGCGGTATGAGGTCAAAAATGTCACAAAAATGTCATACCGCGGGATGACGTCAAAAATGTCACATAAACGTCATACCGCGGGATGAGGTCAAAAATGTCATAAAAATTTCATACCGCGGAATGGTGTCAAAAATTTCACAAAAAAGTCATACCGCGGTATGAGGTAAAAAATGTCACAAAAACGTCATAGCGCGGCATGAGGTCAAAAATGTCACAAAAACGTCATACCGCGGGATGAGGTCAAAAATGTCACAAAAACGAAATACCGCGGAATGAGGACAAAAATGTAACAAAAACATCATACCGCGGAATGATGTCAAAAATTTCACAAAAAAGTCATAAAGCGGTATGAGGTAAAAAATGTCACAAAAACGTCATTCCACGGAATCATGTCAAAAATGTCACAAAAAGGTCAAAAATGACACAAAAACGTCATACCACGGTATGAGGTCAAAGCATCACAAAAGTGACAAAAACGTCATACCGCGGTATGAGGTCAAAAATGTCGCAAAAACGTCATACCGCGGGATGAGGTCAAAAATGTCACAAAAATTTCAGAAGGTCAAAAATGTCAGAAAAAGTTCATACCGCGGGATGAGGTCAAAAATTTCACAAAAACGTCATACGGCGGGATGATGTCAAAAATGTCACAAAAACGTCATACCGCGGAATGTCGTCAAAAATGTCACAAAAAGGTCAAAAATGTCTCAAAAACGTCATTCCGCTGTATGAGGTCAAAAATGTCACAAAAACGTCATACCGCGGGATGAGGTCAAAAATGTCACAAAAACGAAATACCGCGGAATGAGGACAAAAATGTGACAAAAACGACATTCCGCGGAATGATGTCAAAAATTTCACAAAAAGGTCAAAAATGTCACAAAAAAGTCATAAAGCGGTATGAAGTCAAAAATGTCACAAAAACGTCATGCCGCGGTATGAGGTCAAAAACGTCACAAAAAGGTCAAAAATGTCACAAAAAGGTCAAAAATGTCACATAAAAGTCATACCGCGGAATGAGGTCAAGAATGTAACAAAAACGTCATACCGCGGTAGGAGGTCAAAAATGTCTCAAAAACGTGATACCGCGGTATGAGGTCAAAAATGTCACAAAAACGTCATACCGCGGGATGACGTCAACAATGTCATAAAAATTTCATACCGCGGGATGAGGTCAAGAATGTCACAAGTGGCGAGTGAGGGAGTGATGCCTCAGTGACACCAAACCCACGCGAGACAGTGCGAGACCCAAGATGGCGGCGACCAGCTGCTAGACGCAAAACAACTTTTTCATTCTGACCTAAAACTTTTCTTTTTTTTTTCAATTTTTCCGTCCACCATACTTCAAAAACACAAAACCAAATAATCATATCACACGACCTGGATTCACTGGAAGAATATATCGACGAATGCTTTTACAGAATCTGCAATATGGATGACAACCTGCCGAACATCACCCCCACTTCCACCTCCTCCACCACCACCACCAACACAGGTAACGAAAAGAAACGAGCCCGGCCATCTCCACTCTCCAGCTCCGATTCACCCCCCAAACCACCCTGCTGTACCGAGGTAAGCGAAATCCTCCTTTCCATTGAACAAAAACTAACCGGACTCGACAATAGAATCGCCCTCATTGAAGTATTACACCGCGAAGTCCAATCACTCCGTCAAAGCCTCGAATTCAGCCAGGAACAGATAGACACCCTCACCACCGAAAATAAATCACTGAAACAGTCCGTCAACACCCTCACCACCCAGCTCAACTCCATCGCCACGGACAATAAAACAATGAAAGAAACAATATTAGACCTACAGGCCCGCAGCATGCGCGACAACCTTGTTTTCACCGGCATCCCAGAACACCCCGCAGACGACCCGGAAAAAACAGTTAAAGACTTCATGCTCCGACAGCTCAAACTCTCCCCCGACACCGTTAAAAACATCACATTCCACCGAGTTCACCGCATGGGACAGAAAAACGCCAACAACCGTCCCCGTCCAATAGTCGCCAAATTCGAACACTACAAACAGAAACAACAGGTACAGCAACAAGGCAGACAGCTCAAAGGAACGGACTATGGACTCAACGACCAATTCCCAAAAGAAATCATGCTCCGCCTTAAACAACTTCATCCCATCCGAAAAATCATGATTCAACAAGGAAAAAAGGCCGTCATCGCAGTTGATAAACTCTACATAGATGGACAACTTTACCGTGATATGGACAAAACCCCCTGGCTTCTCTAAACCCCCCTCACACTCTCCTACACTCGCTCATCTCATCTCAATCGGCTGACACACACACGCACACACACACACACACACACACGCACGCACGCATGCACGCAGTCCGCTACTCATCCTGATAAACAGCTCTCCCTCTACTCAAATAACAAATCTTTTCCATACACACCCATAAAAACTATTACCCATCAATGCACAAATGTCTCTCTGCCGTCTTCATATGCGCCCTGACCAGCACTGGACTCTCCCCAGACGTTTTGTTGTTGTTCTTCTTCTTCTTCTTAAGTGTTTGCACACATTTTCTTTGTATTTTTGTTGCAATGTGCACTTTTTTTTTTCTTTCTGTGTATTATGTGTATAGCTTACAGTTACAACTACGTGATATGGGAAAAAATACAGACATATATATATTGGTTTCACCTACATCCACTCCATACTCTCTGAAATGCAACCGCTAAAATTCTTAACATGGAACATAAGGGGAATTGGTTCTCAGGCTAAAAGAATGAAAATAATTAATCACCTGGACAAATTACAAGCAGACATCTGTTTGTTACAAGAAACTCACCTCACTGACTCTGACCAAAATAAATTAAAATCACCACAATTTACTCATGTTTTCTCCTCAACCTACAATAGCAAACAGAGAGGGGTCTCTATTCTGATTAACAAAAAAGTTTCATTTGTCCACAATTCCACCATCACCGACACAGAAGGACGTTTCATTATAATAAATATATCAGTCAACAATAACCCCATCACAATCGGCAATATCTACGGCCCAAACTCTGATGATCCATCATTTTTTCACAACTTTTTCTCATCCATCTCAAACAATTCCAACTGTCCAATTATCATAGGAGGAGATTTCAATACAGTCATTGACCCATCCATAGACCGCAGCAATAACGCAACCAAACGAACCTACCAATCATCTGACACAATCAAACAGTTTATGACTGACATGGGACTTGGCGATAGTTGGCGGCTTCAACATCCATCCGTAAGGCAATACTCATTCTTCTCTCCGGTTCACCAATCATTTTCACGCATTGATCTATTTCTCACCAGCAACTCAATCATATCTAACATTTCAGACTCAAAAATCCACCCCATCATCATCAGTGACCACGCCCCAGTAACATTCACATGGAATAAAACCACACCATACAGACCCAACCCCAGATGGCGCTTTAACACGTCACTCCTCAATGATCCAGAGTTTGACAGTCTGATTAGAAAAGAGTGGACATCCTTCCTAGAAATAAATGATTCCCCAAAGTCATCTCCGTCTATCATATGGGAAACAGGTAAATCAGTAATAAGAGGCATAATCATTTCATACTCCGTACACAAAAAAAGGAAAGATCAGCAACAAGAAACAGAGCTGGAACAAAAAATCAAACACTTAGAGGACATCATCACCAACAACCCAACAGAAGAAGCACACACTGAACTTAGAAAATGTAAATTTAAATTGAATGAAATCCTGAATAAAAAAACTCAATTCCAAATACACAGACTCAGGCAAGAACATTTCCATCACAACAATAAATCTGGCAAATACTTAGCAAATCAAATAAGACAAAATAAAGAAAAAACAACTATTTCCACCATCAAGAACTCAGCAGGGAAGCCAACAAACTCACCGGAAGAAATTAATAAAGTATTTAAGGAATTTTATGCAAATTTATATTCATCAGAAAACAACCCAAACCAAGAAGACATCATTTCATTTTTGAACAATATTAACTTACCACAACTCAACCAAGACCATGTTTCAGCACTAGAAACCCCTATAACTCCGGAAGAACTTTCATCTGCACTCCATCTCATGCCCAATCACAAATCACCAGGACCGGATGGCTTCCCTGCTGAGTTCTATAAACATTTCTGGTCAATTTTATCCCCGCTATTCCATAGAGTAATAACCGACATAACAGAACAGTCAAAACTTCCACCACATATGAACTCCGCAACAATTTCACTCCTCCTCAAACCCAACAAAGACCCATCACTCCCATCCAGCTACCGCCCCATCTCCCTCCTAAATGTCGACTTAAAAATCATCACAAAAACACTTGCTCACAGATTAGAAAAAATCATCCCGTCCATAATCCACCCCGATCAGACCGGTTTCATCAAAGGCAGACATTCATCCACCAACACCCGCAGACTCTTCAATCTAATGGAATATTCATCACAACAACACACACCATCCATCATTGTCACATTAGATGCAGAAAAAGCATTCGATAAAGTCAACTGGTCATTTCTAATCTCCACAATACAAAAGTTTGGCTTTGGGGAATCATTTATTAATTGGGTTAAAATTCTTTACACTGCACCCTCAGCCACTGTTATCACAAATGGACTAACATCACAACCATTCACGCTTCACCGGGGGACTAGGCAAGGATGTCCACTCTCCCCCTCATTATTCACCATCTTCATAGAACCATTAGCTGCAGCCATCAGAATGAACACCAATATCCATGGATTGAAAACACCAAACCATCATCACAAAATCAGTTTATATGCGGACGACATACTGCTTTTTCTATAGAAACCACAATCATCACTACAGGAAACAATCAAAACCATAGAAACATATTCAAAAATATCAGACTACTCCATAAACTGGCATAAATCATCAATCCTCCCTCTCCACAGTAACAGCTGGGATGTGGCAGCCCATACATCACCCATCCCTTTATGCACTGGTCACATCACGTATTTAGGTATTCACATTTCCTCCAGGCTGTCAGAGCTGTTCATCCTCAACTACACACCATTACTTAAAACAATATCCGACACCCTCCTCCGCTGGACAAACCTACCACTTTCATTAATTGGCAGAATAGCATCAATAAAAATGACCATATTACCAAAAATAAATTATCTCTTCTCAATGATCCCATCTAAACCCACCCATTCCTGGTTCAAATCTCTAGACTCCATCATCAATAAATACTACTGGAAAAATAAAACACCCAGAATCAAACTCACAACCCTACAGAAACCCAAAACACAAGGAGGACTATCAGCTCCAAACTTTCATCAATACTTCATCGCAAATCAATTACAGTACATATTCAAATGGACTCACCCCCAACATTCAGACAATTCATGGTTAGATATTGAACAAACAGCATGTAACAACATTCCCCTCTCAGATTTACCCTTTATCAGCCCCTCTATCAAACACCACCCCTGTTTTAAAACAATAACAATATCATCAGCTCTGACAGCCTGGTGGGAATTCCACAAAATCACAAACTCGACTTTTGCACCATGTAAATTCACCCCCATCTGGAACAACCCCGACTTTCTCAGCAACAAAAAACCTCTCCACCTCCGCTCATGGTCAGACAAGGGCATCACACATTTACAACACATCATTCAAAAATAATAAACTGGTTTCATTTCCACACTTGGTCCAGGAGTACGGCATCAGGAGCAATCAATACTTGGAATACCTTCAGATTAAATCATCTATTCATGCTATATGTAACATCACAGACACTAATCTACATCTCCCACCACTTACCTTAGAATTAATTAATATCACTTCTACAAAAAAACTCCTGTCTAAAATATACAAAATCATATCTCAATCAGACCGTACCATAACCCTACCGATATTAAAATGGGAAATAGACCTCACAATTGCTCCTGATGCCGACTTCTGGACCCAAATCATCCAAAATATCTATCTAATGTCAAAAAATGCAAACCTACAACACACCTCACGGGACAGAAAATGTTTAAAATGGGATTCACCTCAGAAATCTGTACTAATTGCACCCAAAAAGTACCAGACACTTACCTTCACGCCTTCTGGCACTGCACACCTATCCAACAATTCTGGAACGAGGTCACTAAATCACTCTCCACCATGATGGGCTGCCACATCCCTATGTCCCCTTCCCTCTGTTTACTTGGTAACACATCAATAACAAACCTCAATAAACCAAGCAATAAGCTACTCCTCACAGCCCTGACTATCGCCAAGAAAACCATCCTCATCAACTGGAAAACTCGGAACAATACAAACATCACCCACTGGAAAAACCTACTTATAGATCACATCTCACTGGAAAACTCACCCACACCCACCCAAAACACAGCAGTAGAACCCTTCTCTGTTTGGGCCCCTCTCCTCAACTACCTCCACTTCTGAACTCACCCCTAGCTATTATTTATTATCACTATTATTATTTACTATTATTTGCTTATTCATTTCCATTATTATTATTAACAATAACCGTGCTAGCAGTTGCTAGCAGTTGCTTGAGAACCAATTCCCCTATCCCTCAACACAATAATAACATCAATATTCATATCTACCTCACACTCTGCCACTTTCGTATTTATTTATTAATTTCTTTACCTCTATGTTGGTGTGATTACTATTTTTTTATTATCATAACATGTATATTCTATTTTATTTATTTACTTTTATTAATTTATTATTATTATTATTAATTATTATTATGATTATTTCTTTCTCTTTTTTCTACTATTATTACTATATAAAAATTGTGAGTTACTGGGGTGTACCACATATGAATTGCTTTTATCATTATTACTATTATTTTTTCTAAATTGTGACAATGGCCTGACTGCGGAGGTGTGTCTGTGGGGGGTGGGCTGGGTGGACAGGGGGGGTGGGCGGTGGCTTGGTGTCCGGCTCTCGGGCGGCGGGTCGGTGGCTCCGGTGGGCCCGATTGAGGGGCGGGGTGGCTGGGGCCTACGTTCCCTCCCACCTCCTAAAAAATGAGTGGGAACGGGAAAAAAATAAATAAATAAATAGGAAAAATATCTCCACATTCCTCAGTGGACAGACTCCCTCCCGAGGGTCTGGGAGTGGTCCCACAAGAGGAAAGGTAGAGGCTGGACCTGCAATGGGCCAGCGTCCACCTTAGGGTCTGGGCGCGACCCAAAGCAAGATGGCCGCAATAGATATAGAGACAGACAAACACACACACACAAAAAAAAAAAAGAACCCAGAACAGAAAGAACTGGGCTCCCCCGGCTGGCCTGCCCCATCCGTTTCTCGCTGGGGGCCCCGAGTCTGTCGCCGGGCGCTGGTTTATGGGGTCTTCGCCCGCCTCCTCGGTCTCCGGGTCCGACCCCTCACTCCCTCATAGCCTCAGTCCATTGTTGCTATTTCGAACTTTTGTTTTGTTAGACGCTGTACTATTATATAAATTGAAATTATATTATGTTACATCATATTATATTATACAAGACCAAACTATATTTATATTACCTCATTTCATCACACTATATCATGTTTTATTATGTTATACTATACCATATTGCATTATATTATATTAAGTGATATCATCCCATCTTATATTATACTATAGTATTATGTTATAAAATATTTTCTATAATATATTGCTTTATAGTGTTTCATATTATGTAGTGCCACATTATGTTACATTAGGCTTTGTCATAAGTACTATTTATCTATTTATTTGTTGTTTATATATTTTCTTTTTTTTTTTTCTTTTCTTTTTTTATACCTACTTATTTTATCCTCATACAAGCCAAACCTCTTCCTGTTAAAGTCAATAATCTGGACATATACCCCCCAAATCAAATATTGCAAAACGCCCCATATTCAAGAAGAACCCTGAATTCTGTCTATTCTGTCTGTTATCCATATGTCTGTTTATGCCCTGTGTCATTGTTGTTTTGTTTTTTGTTTGTTTTTCTTGTTTGTTTGTTTTTTTTTCCCGCTGTTTTTCTTTTTATTGTTTGCTCTGTTTTTGTCACCCTGTTTCACAATAAAAAAAAAAGAAAAAAAAAAAAAAAAAAAAGAATGTCACAAAAACGTCATACCACGGTATGCGGTCAAAAATGTCACAAAAACGTCATACCGCGGAATGAGGTAAAAAACATCACAATAGTCACAAAAACGTCATACCGCAGTATGAGGTCAAAAATGTCGCAAAAATGTCATACCGCGGGATGAGGTCAAAAATGTCACAAAAACGTCATACGGCGGGATGATGTCAAAAATGTCACAAAAATTTCATACCGCGGTATGAGTCAAAAATGTCACAAAAAGATCAAAAATGTCACAAAAACGTCATACAGCGGTATGATGTCAAAAATGTCACAAAAACGTCATACCGCGGAATGTCGTCAAAAATATCACAAAAAGGTCAAAAATGTCACTTAAAAGTCATACCGCGGAATGAGGTCAAGAATGTAACAAAAACGTCATTCCGCGGTAGGAGGTCAAAAATGTCTCAAAAACGTGATACCGCGGCATGAGGTCAAAAATGTCACAAAAACGTCATACCGCGGGATGACGTCAACAATGTCATAAAAACTTCATACAGCGGGATGAGGTCAAGAATGTCGCAAAAACGTCATACCGCGGAATCATGTCAAAAATGTCACAAAAAGATCAAAAATGTCACAAAAACGTCATTCAGCGGTATGATGTCAAAAATGTCACAAAAAGGTCAAAAATTTCTCAAAAACGTCATTCCGCGGTATGAGGTCAAAAATGTAACAAAAACATCATACTGCGGGATGAGGTCAAAAATGTCACAAAAAGGTCAAAAATGTCACAAAAAAGTCATAAAGCGGTATGAAGTCAAAAATGTCACAAAAACGTCATGCCGCGGTATGAGGTCAAAAACGTCACAAAAAGGTCAAGAATGTCACAAAAAGGTCAAAAATATCACATAAAAGTCATTCCGCGGTATGAGGTCAAAAATTTCAGAAAAAGGTCATACCGCGGTGTGAGGTCAAAAATTTCACAAAAACATTATACCGTGGTATGAAGTCAAAAATGTCACAAAAAGGTCAAAAATGTAACAAAAACGTCATACCGCGGGAGGATGTCAAAAATGTCACAAAAACGTCATACGGCGGGATGATGTCAAAAGTGTCACAAAAAGGTCAAAAATGTCACAAAAACGTCATACCACAGTATTATGTCAAAAATGTCACAAGAATTTCATTCCGCGGCATGAGGTCAAAAATGTCACAAAAACGTCACAAATGTCACAAAAATGTCATACCGCGGGATCATGTCAAAAAGGTCATAAACAGGTCAAAAATGTCACAAAAACGTCAGACCGCGGGATGACGTAAACAATATCATAAAAATTTCTTACCGCGGGATGAGGTCAAAAATGTCACAAAAACGTCATATCGCGGAATGAGGTCAAAAACATCACTATTGTCACAAAAACGTCATACCGCGGTATGAGGTCAAAAATGTCACAAATACATCATACGGCAGGATGATGTCAAAAATGTCACAAAAATTTCATACCGCGGTATGAGGTCAAAAATGTCACAAAAAGATCAAAAATGTCACAAAAACGTCATACAGCGGTATGATGTCAAAAATATCACAAAAACGTCATACCGCGGAATGTCGTCAAAAATGTCACAAAAAGGTAAAAAATTTCTCAAAAACGTCATTCCGCGGGATGAGGTCAAAAATGTAACAAAAACGTCATACCGCGGGATGAGGTCAAAAATGTCACAAAAAGGTCAAAAATGTCACAAAAACGTCATACCGCGGGATGAGGTCAAAAATGTCACAAAAAAATCATAAAGCGGTATGAAGTCAAAAATATCACAAAAACGTAATACCGCAGTATCAGGTCAAAAATGTCACAAAAAGGTAAAAAATGTCACAAAAAGGTCAAAAATGTCACAAAAAGGTCAAAAATGTCACAAAAAGGTCAAAAATGTCACATAAAAGTCATACCGCGGTATGAGGTAAAAAACGTCACAAAAATTTCATATCGCGTTATGAGGTCAAAAATCTCAGAAAAAGGTCATGCCGCGGGATGAGGTCAAAAATTTTACAAAAACATTATACCGCGGAATGAAGTCAAAAATGTCACAAAAAGGTCAAATATGTAATTAAAACGTCATACCGCGGGAGGATTTCAAAAATGTCACAAAAACGTCATACGGCGGGATGATGTCAAAAGTGTCACAAAAAAGTCAAAAATGTCACAAAAACGTCATACCGCGGAATGATGTCAAAAATGTCTCAAAAACGTCATATCGCGGGTTGAGGTCAAAAATGTCACAAAAACGTCATACCGCGGGATGAGGTCAAAAATGTCACAAAAACGTCATACGGCGGGATGATGTCAAAAATGTCACAACAATTTCATACCGCGGTATGAGGTCAAAAATGTCACAAAAAGATCAAAAATGTCACAAAAACGTCATACAGCGGTATGATGTCAGAAATATCACAAAAACGTCATACCGCGGAATGTCGTCAAAAATGTCACAAAAAGGTCAAAAATTTTTCAAAAACGTCATTCAGCGGTATGAGGTCAAAAATGTCACGAAAACGTCACCGCGGTATGAGGTCAAAAATGTCACAAAAATTTCATACCGTGGTATGAGGTCAAAAATTTCAGAAAAAGGTCATACCGCGGGACTAGGTCACAAATTTCACAAAAACGTTATACCGCGGTATGAGGTCAAAAATGTCACAAAAACGTCATACCACGGTATGAGGTCAAAAATGTCACAAAAACGTCAAACCGCGGAATCATGTCAAAAATGTCACAAAAAGGTCAAAAATGTAACAAAAACGTTATACCGCGGTATGAGGTCAAAAATGTCACAAAAACGTCATACCGCGGGATCATGTCAAAAATGTCATAAACAGGTCAAAAATGTCTCAAAAACGTCATAGCGCGGAATGAGGTCAAAAATGTTCGAAAAAGGTCAAAAATGTCACAAAAAAGTCATAAAGCGGTATGAATTCAAAAATGTCACAAAAACGTCATACCGCGGTATGATGTCAAAAACGTCACAAAAACGTCATTCAGTGGGATGATGTCAAAAATGTCACCAAAAGGTCAAGAATGTCACAAAAACGTCATACCACGGTATGATGTCAAAAATGTCACAAAAACGTCACACCGCGGAATGATGTCAAAAATGTCACACAAACGTCACACCACGGTCTCAGGTAAAAAATGTCAGAAAAACGTCATGCCGCGGTATGAGGTCAAAAATGTCACAAGAGTCACGAAATGTCACAAAAACGTCATACCACGGTATGATGTCAACAATGTCACAAGAACGTCACACCGCGGAATGATGTCAAAAATGTCACACAAACGTCACACCACGGTCTCAGGTAAAAAATGTCAGAAAAACGTCATGCCGCGGTATGAGGTCAAAAATGTCACAAGAGTCACGAAATGTCACAAAAACGTCATACCGCGGGATGAGGTCAAAAATGTAACAAAAACGTCAAACGGCGGGATGATGTCAAAAATGTCACAAAAATGTCATGCCGCGGAATGTCGTCAAAAATGTCAGAAAAAGGTCAAAAATGTCTCAAAAACGTCAAAAATTTCTCAAAAACGTCATTCCGCAGTATGAGGTCAAAAATGTCACAAAAACGTCATACCGCGGGATGAGATCAAAAATGTCATAAAGACGTCACACCGCGGTATGAGGTCAAAAACGTCACAAAAGTGAAGAAAACGTCATACCGCGGTATGACGTCAAAAATGTCACAAAAACGAAATACCGCGGAATGAGGACAAAAATGTCACAAAGACGTCATACCGCGGAATGATGTCAAAAATTTCACACAAAAGTCATACCGCGGTATGAGGTAAAAAATGTCACAAAAGTGAAGAAAACGTCATACCGCAATATGAGGTCAAAAATGTCGCAAAAACGTCATACCGCGGGATGAGGTCAAAAATGTCACAAAAATTTCAGAAGGTCAAAAATGTCAGAAAAAGTTCATACCGCGGTATGACGTTTTTGCGACATTTTTGACCTCATACCGCGGTATGACGTTTTTGTCACTTTTGTGACGTCAAAGACGTCAGAAAAAGGCTGAGGTCAAAAATGTCACAAAAATTTCAGAAGGTCAAAAATGTCAGAAAATGTTCATACCGCGGGATGAGGTCAAAGACGTCACAAAAAGGTACAAAATGTCACATAAAAGTCATACCGTGGTATGAGTTCAAAAATGTCACGAAAACGTCATACCGCGGTGTGATGTCAACAACGTCATAAAAAGGTCATATCGCGGGAAGAGGTCAAAAATGTCACAAAAACGTCACACCGCGGTATCAGGTAAAAAATGTCAGAAAAACGTCATGCCGCGGTGTGAGGTCAAAAATGTCACAAGAGTCACGACATGTCGCAAAAACGTCATACCGCGGGATGAGGTCAAAAATGTAACAAAAACGTCATACGGCGGTATGAGTTCAAAAATGTCACGAAAACGTCATACCGCGGCATGATGTCAACAACGTCATAAAAAGGTCAAAAATGTCACGAAAACGTCATCCCGCGGTATGAGGTCAAAAATGTCACAAAAACGTCATACCGTGGAATGAGGTCAAAAATGTCACAAAAACGTCATACGGCGGTATGAGGTCAAAAATATCACAAAAACGTCATACCGCGGGATGAGGTCAAAAATGTCACACAAACGTCATACCGCGAAATGAGGTCAAAAATGTTCCAAAAAGGTCAAAAATGTCACAAAAAAATCATAAAGCGGTATGAAGTAAAAAATGTCACAAAAACGTCATACTGCGGTATGAGGTCAAAGACGTCACAAAAAGGTCAAAAATGTCACATAAAAGTCATACCGCGGTATGAGTTCAAAAATGTCACGAAAACGTCATACCGCGGTATGATGTCAACAACGTCATAAAAAGGTCAAAAATGTCACGAAAACGTCATCCCGCGGTATGAGGTCAAAAATGTAACAAAAACGTCATACGGCGGGATGATGTCAAAAATGTCACAAAAACGTCATCCCGCGGAATGTCGTCAAAAATGTCACAAAAACGTCATACCGCAGTATGAGGTCAAAAACGTCACAATAGTCACAAAAACGTCATACCGCGGTATGAGGTCAAAAATGTCGCAAAAACGTCATACCGCGGGATGAGGTCAAAAACGTCACAAAAAGGTCAAAAATGTCACAAAAAGGTCAAAAATGTCACATAAAAGTCATATCGCGGTATGAGGTCAAAAACGTCACGAAAACGTCATACCGCGGGGTATGAGGTCAAAAATGTCACAAAAACGTCATAGCGCGAGATGAGGTCAAAAATGTCACAAAAACGTCATACCACGGGATGAGGTCAAAAATGTCACAAAAAAGTCATATGAGGTCAAAAATGTCACGAAAACGTCATACGTTGACATTTTATGAGGTCAAAAATGTCACAAAAATTTCATGCCGCGGAATGAGGTAAAAAATTTCAGAAAAAGGTCATACCGCGGGATGAGGTCAAAAATTTCACAAAAAGGTCAAAAATGTCGCAAAAATGTCATACCGCGGAATGAGGTCAAAAATGTCTCAAAAACGTGATACCGCGGTATGAGGTCAAAAATGTCACATAAACGTCATAACGCGGTTTGAGGTCAAAAATGTCACAAAAACGTCAAACCACCAGATGAGGCCAAAAATGTCATAAAAACTTCATACCGCGGGATGAAGTCAAAAATGTTCCAAAAACGTCATACGGCGGGATGATGTCAAAAATGTCACAAAAACGTCATACCGCGGGATGAGGTCAAAAATGTCACAAAAACATCATACCACGGGATGAGGTCAAAAATTTCACAAAAAAGTCATACAGCGGGATGATGTCGAAAATGTCACAAAAAGGTCACAAAAAGGTCAAAAATGTCACAAAAATTTCATACCGCGGAATGAGGTCAAAAATGTTCCAAAAAAGTCAAAAATGTCACAAAAAAGTCATGAAGCGGAATGAAGTCAAAAATGTCATAAAAACGTCTGTAACGAGGACGCGGCTCGTTACTACGTCACCCACACACATGCACTTTAATAACGCCTTTCACTTTGCACTGAGCACTTTAGATATTCATATTGCACTTTTTATGCACACTTCACTTTAAGATCGCTAATTTGCACAAAAGTAATTTGCACACGATTGTCGTTTTTAGCAAAATAATTTATTAAAACTTTTTAATGTTGCCCCGTAGGGCCGGTCGGTGATGTCACTTCCGGTGATGGCGGCGCCCGGTCCTGCGGAGGCAACACGACAATTAGAATGGGAACGTGCAATATTTGTGCTGTTTTTTAAAATTGGATGTTCTTTTAGATGTGGTGTGCATGCAGTGAATGTTTGAAGTGTTGCAGTGTGAGTGAGTGGCGTGTGGTGTGTGTGTGTCAGAGTTTTAAAACTTACCATTCTCCTCTTGTGTCCAGGCGGGCGGCGTCTGGCCAAAAGACTCCCGGGGGGACCAGACTCGGCTGAAGAACGTTCCGGCCTGGGCCAAGGGGAGTGACGTCATCGGGGTGGATGTAGTATTTTAGATTGTTTATTTAGTTAGTTTACGGTTTTGGTGGGTTGTGTTTGGGATTATTTCTTTAGTATGAGTTTGGGGTTTATTTATAGTTGGTTTATGGTTTTATAGTAGAGGGTTTTAACTTAGTTTTAAGAAAGCTAATGTTAAGGTTACACCCCAGGAAACAGAATGGTTTTACCCAATCGAGGAGAGCATATAAAGGCGCCGAATCCCATCACTCGTGCTCTGCTGCTGGAGAAGCCACGTCCTGATTGAAATCCTCTACTGCACTTTATTGCACCTGCACTTTTTGCCATTTGCACATTTTTTTTGTAAAATAAAAAGAGAAAAAAGAAAGGGACCACCCCAGAAATACTGTTTCTGCCTGACTTTTTAAAAACTCACATCCAACCGCCCGGCGATCCTGCTTACAACGTCATTCCGCGGTATGAGGTCAAAAATGTCACAAAAACGTCATACCGGGGGATGAGGTCAAAAATGCCTCAAAAACGTCACACCACGGGATGATGTCAAAAATGTCACAAAAAGGTCAAAAATGTCTCAAAAACGTGATACCGCGGTATGAGGTCAAAAATGTCAGAAAAACGTCATACCACGGGATGAGGTCAAAAATGTTACAAAAAGGTCAAAAATGTCACAAAAAGTTCAAAAATGTCACATAAAAGTCATACCGTGGCATGAGGTCAAAAATGTCACAAAAACGTCATACCGCGGTTTGAGGTCAAAAATGTTACAAAAACGTCACACCGCGGGATGATGTCAAAGATGTCACAAAAATGTCAAAAATGTCTCAAAAACGTGAAACCGCGGGATGAGGTCAAAAATGTCACAAAAACATCAGACCGCGGTATTAGGTCAAAAACGTCACAAATGTCGCAAAAACGTCAGATGGCGGGATATCAAATATGTCACAAAAACTTTATACCACGGTATGAGGTCAGAAATGTCACAAAAAGGTCAAAATGTCACAAAAACGTCATACCGCAGTATGATGTCAAAAATGTCACAAAAACATCACACCGCGGGATGATGTCAAAAATGTCACAAAAATTTCATACCGCAGTATGATGTCAAAAATGTCACATAAACGTCATACCGCGGGATGATGTCAAAAATGTCACAAAAATTTCATACCGCAGTATGAGGTCAAAAATTTCACAAAAACGTCATACCGCCGTATGAGGTCAAAAACGTACCAAAAGTCACAAAAACGTCATACTGGCTGAAGATGCCACTTTTGATACTTCCTTTATGGAGTCAATTCCTTGATACAACGTCACTAAAAACAGCTTTTGCCTTCATATTTATCATATTTGAACAGCATCTGACAATGAAACATGTTTGTAAACATTGATTTTGAAAAAGTGCACTGTTGCTATTTCTAATGCTCTAAAACAGCTTTTCGCGGGCTGAAAATGCCACTTTTGCCACTCACTGTATGGAGTCAATTCCTTGATACAACGTGACTGGAAACAGCTTTTGCCTTCATATTTATTATATTTGAACAGCATCTGACAGTGAAACATGTTTGTAAACATTGATTTTAAATAAGTGCACTGTTGCTATTTCTAATGCTCTAAAACAGCTTTTCGCGGGCTGAAAATGGAACTTTTGCCACTCACTGTATGGAGTCAATTCCTTGATACAACGTTACTGGAAACAGCTTTTGCCTTCATATTTATCATATTTGAACAGCATCTGACGTGAAACATGTTTGTAAACATTGATTTTCAAAAAGTGCACTGTTGGTATTTCTAATGCTCTAAAACAGCTTTTCGCGGGCTGAAAATGCCACTTTTGCCACTCGCTGTATGGAGTCAATTCCTTGATACAACGTGACTGGAAACAGCTTTTGCCTTCATATTTATTATATTTGAACAGCATCTGACAGTGAAACATGTTTGTAAACATTGATTTTGAAAAACTGCAGTCTAGCTATTTCTAATGCTCTGAAACAGCTTTTCGCGGGCTGAAAATGCCACTTTTGCCACTCACTGTATGGAGTCAATTCCTTGATACAACGTGACTAAAAACAGCTTTTGCCTTCATTTTTATCATATTTGAACAGCATCTGACAGTGAAACATTTTGAAAAACTGCAGTCTAGCTGTTTCTCATGCTCTAAAACAGCTTTTCGCGGGCTGAAAAAGGAACTTTTGCCACTCACTTGTAGCGTACGTATGCACCAATATAATGTAGCATAACTACACTTTACAATTAAAATTTGCACTCGTTAATGAAGGGGCACCATCTCAGATTACTGAGAAAATTATCATCCTAGATTAAGTCTCGAAGAGACTTTAATTGAATGAAATTGATCAGTCTCTTAGCTGAAAATCGTAAATTCTGATTTCATTGACCTCCAGTTCCCAAACAAAGAAATACACGGCAGAACCGATGGTAATTCTACACAAACATTTATTAACTAAACTACAAACAAACAATAAACAACAATGACATAACAACAGACAGTGAATGAATGAATGAATGTGGATAAGCTATTTAACTGTGATCGTCACTGGAAGCAGCTGATAGAAAGGTGATGAATTTAGAATCACTTTAGAATTGGAAGCCAATCGTAATTTATAAATTCACCCGTTTAGCAGAAGGAAAATGATACTTGCGTAGCCCTTTGATGGAGGGAGAAGACGGCCATAGGATGTCCAGCTGTGATGATCTGCTGGATGAGTCGGATCAGGAACGCAGAGACAAGGAGGCACTTTGGTGTAGTCATGTTGTAAAAATGTACCAAAGTACAAACACTAGGAGTCGAAGCTCATAGTTAGAAGAAAATGTCCGTGCTGTTGCGTTATTAAGGTTAACTTAAGAAGTCTAACTTCAAGTTAATCATGGAAAAATTAAATCTCAAGCCTTTAAGAAACAAAAACACAAACCCAAAAAAACTTAGCCCGATAAAAGTCCTTAAAAGAAGTAAACCCTTGAATGAAAGAAAAAGCCCACCTAAGAAAGTTTAAAAAGTAAAAGCCGCCTAGCACGTTTAAAAAGTAAAAGCCCACCGTTGCATTCCAGTGACTTTCCTTTTATATAGAAAGTTTTGGAGTCAAATTCAAATCAGCATCTGACCAATCGTGGCTGTGTCCATCCCAAGGGGTGGTCTTGAGTCTCACTGTCCAGGAGACATCAGAGGTCAAATACCTTTAGAGCATACTTTAAGATCATTTCTTAAACATGCAAATCCGATTGTTAATATCTATGATGATCACAGATCTGAAATCTCACTAAATGTGTGATTAAAACGACACCAAACATGATATGTTTATCTCACATGGTTCCTGAGATAATAATAATAAAAGATATAACACGAGAATAAGCTTACAAATAGTAGACTTCTAGGCTACATGAAAGTAAACTATTAATGTGACTACGGATACAAGCATATACATTCAATTATAAGAAACATTTCGACTTATAAGTATACATGCTGGGAATCAAAGATCTCTCTCTCTCTCACTGTGTGTCTTTTATGGTGGTGTCCGTGACAGAGAGGAGGGGGGTGTCGGTTTCTTGTGTTTGCATCTCAATAAACACTTCAGATTCAATGTGTTCTCCTTCCATGCTGGTCCTGATCAACCTGGTATCACAGAGTCCAGATGTTGGGATCATCACTCCAGAGATGTTGAATTCTTTGATTTTATTATTTAGAAGTGTTTAGTTCGAATCATCAAAGAGTTCCTTGTGTCAGGAGGAATGCCATCTCGTCTCTTCTCCGGAGGTGTATGGTTTTCGTCACAAATGACACTTTTATGACCCTTATCAGATTCTGGTGCAGGAGGGGGCACCCTGTCGTCTCCAAAAAGGGGGTGATTTGGGTTAGCTGTCACCTGAAATGGTTTATTACCCAAATTATGGCTCTGAGAAACAGTTTCTGGATTATCTGTGCGTTGACTCCCAATGTTCTGCTTGATAGCTTGGAATGTTCTGCTCCTTTGTACGCTACACACTGTATGGAGTCAATTCCTTGATACAACGTGACTGGAAACAGCTTTTGCCTTCATATTTATCATATTTGAACAGCATCTGACAGTGAAACATGTTTGTAAACATTGATTTTTAAGAACTGCAGTCTAGCTGTTTGTCATGCTCTAAAACAGCTTTTCGCGGGCTGAAAATGCCACTTTTGATGCTTACTGTATGGAGTCAATTCCTTGATGCAACGTCACTGGAAACAGCTTTTGCCTTCATATTTATCATATTTGAACAGCATCTGACAGTGAAACATGTTTGTAAACATTGATTTTGAAAAAGTGCACTGTTGCTATTTCTAATGCTCTAAAACAGCTTTTCGCGGGCTGAAAATGCCACTTTTGCAACTCACTGAATGGAGTCCATTACTTGATACAACGTGACTGGAAACAGCTTTTGCCTTCATATTTATCATATTTGAACAGCATCTGACAGTGAAACATGTTTGTAAACATTGATTTTTAAAAACTGCAGTGTACCTGTTTCTCGTGCTCAAAAACAACTTTTCGCGGACTGAAAATGCCACTTTTGATACTTACTGTATGGAGTCAATTCCTTGATACAACGTGACTGGAAACAGCTTTTGCCTTCATATTTATCATATTTGAACAGCATCTGACAGTGAAACATTTTGAAAAACTGCAGTCCAGCTGTTTCTCATGCTCTAAAACATTTTTTCGCGGGCTGAAAAAGCGACTTTTTCCACTTATGATGTCAAAAATGTTACAAAAACGTCATACCGCGGTATGAGGTCAAAAATGTCAAAAACACGTCATACCGCGGTATGTGGTCAAAAATGTCAAAAACACGTCAAAAATGAGGATAAAAATGTAGAAAAACCGTCATACCGCGTTATGATGTCAAAAATGTTACAAAAACCGTCATACCGCGGTATGAGGTCAAAAATGTCAAAAACACGTCAAAAATGAGGTTAAAAATGTCAAAAAACCGTCATACGCGGTATGTGGTCAAAAAATGTCAAAAACACGTCATTACGCGGTATGAGGTCAAAAATTTCAAAAACCGTCATTCCGCGGTATGAAGTCAAAAATGTTAAAAAACCGTCATACCACGGTATGTGGTCAAAAATGACAAAAAACCGTCATACCGCGATATGAGGTCAAAAATGTAAAAAAGCCGTCATACGCGTTATGTGGTCAAAAAATGTCAAAAACACGTTATACCGCCATATGTGGTCAAAAATGTCAAAAAACCGTCATACCGCGGTATGAGGTCAAAAATTGTCACAAAAATATCATACCGTGGTATGAGGTCAAAAATGTCAAAAACACGTCATACCGCCGTATGTGGTCAAAAATGTTACAAAACCGTCATACCGCGGTATGAGGTCAAAAATGTCAAGAAAACGTCATACCGCGGTATGAGGTCAAAAATGTTACAAAACCGTCATACCGTGGAATGATGTCAAAAATGTCAAAAACACGTCATACGCAGTATGAGGTCAAAAAATGTTACAAAATCGTCATACCGTGGTATGAGGTCAAAAATGTCAAAAACACGTCATACCGCCGTATGTGGTCAAAAATGTGAAAAGACCGTCATACCGCGGTATGAGGTCAAAAATTGTCACAAAAACATCATACCGTGGTATGAGGTCAAAAATGTCAAAAACACGTCATACGCGGTATGAGGTCAAAAATGTCAAAAAAACCTTTTTGTGACATTTCTGACCTCATACCGCGGTATGACGTTTTTGTGACATTTTTGACCTTATGCCGCGGTTTGACATGTTTGCGAGATTTTTGACCTTTTTGTGACATTTTTGACATGATTCCGCGGTATGACGTTTTTGTGAAATTTTTGACCTCATACCGCGGTATGACGTTTTTGCGAAATTTTTGACCTCATACCGCGGTATGACGTTTTTGTGACTTTTGTGACGTTTCTGACCTCATACCGCGGTATGACGTTTTTGTGACATTTTTGACTTTAACCCGCGGTATGACGTTTTTGTGACATTTCTGACCTTTTTGTGAAATTTTTGACCTCATCCCGCGGTATGACGTTTTTGTGACATTTTTGAACTCAACCCGCGGTATGACGTTTTTGTTCAATTTTTGACCTCATCCCGCGATATGACGTTTTTTTGACTTTTTTGACATCACTCCGCGGTATGACGTTTTTGTGAAATTTTTGACATCATACCGCGGTATGACGTTTTTGTGCAATTTTTGACCTCATCCCGCGATATGACGTGGTATGAGGTCAAAAATGTCAAAAACACGTCATACGCGGTATGAGGTCAAAAATGTCAAAAAAACCTTTTTGTGACATTTCTGACCTCATACCGCGGTATGACGTGGTATGAGGTCAAAAATGTCAAAAACACGTCATACGCGGTATGAGGTCAAAAATGTCAAAAAAACCTTTTTGTGACATTTCTGACCTCATACCGCGGTATGACGTTTTTGTGACATTTTTGACCTTATGCCGCGGTTTGACGTGTTTGCGAGATTTTTGACCTTTTTGTGACATTTTTGACATGATTCCGCGGTATGACGTTTTTGCGACATTTTTGACCTTTTTGTGACGTTTTTGACCTCAGACCGCGGTATGACTTTTATGTGACATTTTTGACCTTTTGGAACATTTTTGACCTCGTCCCGCGGTATGACGTTTTTGTGACATTTTTGAACTCATCCCGCGGTATGACGTTTTTGAGACATTTTTGACCTTTTTATGACATTTTTGAAATGATCCCGCGTTATGACGTTTTTGTGACATTTTTGACCTCATACCGCGGTATAACGTTTTTGTAACACTTTTGACCTTTTTGTGACATTTTTGACATGATTCCGCGGTATGACGTTTTTGTGACATTTTTGACCTCATACCGCGGTATGACGTTTTTGTGCAATTTTTGACCTCATCCCGCGATATGACGTTTTTTTGACTTTTTTGACATCATTCCGCGGTGTGACTTTTTTGTGACATTTTTGACCTTTTTGGAACATTTTTGACCTCGTCCCGCGGTATGACGTTTTTGTGACATTTTTGACCTCATCCCGCGGTATGACGTTTTTGAGACATTTTTGACCTTTTTATGATATTTTTGAAATGATCCCGCGGTAGGACGTTTTTGTGACATTTTTGACCTCATACCGGGTATAACATTTTTGTGACAATTTTGACCTTTTTGTGACATTTTTGACATGATTCCGCGGTATGACCTTTTTGTGACATTTTTGACCTCATACAGCGTTATGACATTTTTGCGACATTTTTGACCTCATACCGTGGTATGACGTTTTTGTGACTTTTGTGACGTTTTTGACCTCATACCGTGGCATGACGTTTTTGTGACTTTTGTGACGTTTTTGACCTCATACTGCGGTATGACGTTTTTGTCAAATTTTTGACCTCATGCCGCGATATGACGTTTTTGAGGCATCTTTGACCTCTTCCCGCGGTATGACGTTTTTGAGACATTTTTGACTTCATTCCGCTCTATGACTTTTTTGTGACATTTTTGACCTTTTTGGAACATTTTTGACGTCATACCGCGGTATGACGTTTTTGTGACATTTTTTACCTCATCCCGCGGTTTGACGTTTTCGCGACATTTTTGACCTCATACCGCGGAATGACGTTTTTGTGACTTTTGTGACGTTTTTGACCTCATACCGCGGTATGACGTTTTTGTGACATTTTTGACCTCATACCGCGGTATGACGTTTTTGTGCAATTTTTGACCTTTTTGTGACATTTTTGACCTCATACTGCGGTATGATGTTTTTGTCCAATTTTTGACCTCATGCCGCGATATGACGTTTTTGAGGCATCTTTGACCTCATCCCGCGGTATGACATTTTTGTGACACTTTCTACCTCAGACCGCGGTATGACGTTTTTGTGACATTTTTGACCTCATACCGCGGTATGACGTTTTTGTGCAATTTTTGACCTTTTTGTGACATTTTTGAACTCATACCGCGGTATGAAATCTTTGTGACATTTTTGACATCATCCCGCCCTATGACGTTTTTGTGACATTTTTGACCTTATCCCGCGGTATGACGTTTTTGTGACATTTTTGACCTTTTTGTGACATTTTTGACCTCATACCGCGGTATGACGTTTTTGTTACATTTTTGACCTCATCCCGCGGTATGACTTTTTTTAGACATTTTTGACCTTGTTTTGACATTTTTTAAATGATCCCGCGGTATGACGTTTTTGTGACATTTTTGACCTCATGCCGCGGTATAATGTTTTTGTGACATTTTTGAACTTGTTGTGACATTTTTGACATGATTCCGCGGTATGACCTTTTTGTGACATTTTTGACCTCATGCCGGGTTATGACGTTTTTGTGACATTTTTGACCTCATCTCGCGGTATGACGTTTTTGCGACATTTTTGACCTCATACCGCGGTGTGACGTTTTTGTGACTTTTGTGACGTTTTTGACCTCATACCGCGGTATGACGTTTTCGTGACATTTTTGACCTCATACCGCGGCATGACGTTTTTGTGCAATTTTTGACCTCATCCCGCGATATGACGTTTTTGTGACTTTTTTGACATCATTCCGCGGTATGACGTTTTTGTGACATTTTTGACCTCATACTGCGGTATAACATTTTTGTGACATTTTTGACCTCATCCCGCGGTATGACCTTTTTCTGAGATTTTTACATCATCCCGCGGTATGAAATTTTTGTGACATTTTTCACCTCATAAAATGTCATCGTATGACGTTTTCGTCACGTTTTTGACCTCACATTGCGGCATGACGTTTTTGTGACATTTTTGACCTCATACTGTGGAATGACTTTTATGTGACATTTTTGACGTTTTTGTGACATTTTTGACCTCATACCGCGGTTTGACATTTTAGTGACATTTTTGACCTCATACCGCGGTATGATGTTATTGTGACATTTTTGACCTTATACCGCGGAATGAAATTTTTGTGACATTTTTGACATCATCCCGCGGTATGACTTTTTTGTGAAATTTTTGACATCATTCCGCGGTATGACGTTTTTCTGACATTTTTTACCTCACACGGCATGTGACGTTTTTGTGACATCTTTGACCTTTTTGTGACATTTTTGACGTCATGCCACGATATGAAATTTTTGTGACATTTTTGACATCATCCCGCCGAATGACGTTTTTGTGACATTTTTGACCTCATCCCGTGGTATGAAATCTTTGTGACATTTTTGACATCATCCCGCCGTATGACGTTTTTGTGACATTTTTGACCTTATCCCGCGGTATGACGTTTTTGTGACATTTTTGACCTTTTTGTGACATTTTTGACCTCATACCGCGGTATGACGTGTTTGTTACATTTTTGAACTTTTTATGACATTTTTGATATGATTCCGCGGTATGACCTTTTTGTGACATTTTTGACCTCATCCCGCGGTATGACGTTTTTGCGACATTTTTGACCTCATACCGCGGTGTGACGTTTTTGTGACTTTTGTGACGTTTTTGACCTCATACCGCGGTATGACGTTTTCGTGACATTTTTGACCTCATACCACGGCATGACGTTTTTGTGCAATTTTTGACCTCATCCCGCGATATGACGTTTTTGTGACTTTTTTGACATCATTCCGCGGTATGACGTTTTTGTGACATTTTTGACCTCATACTGCGGTATAACATTTTTGTGACATTTTTGACCTCATCCCGCGGTATAACTTTTTTCTGAGATTTTTACATCATCCCGCGGTATGAAATTTTTGTGACATTTTTCACCTCATAAAATGTCATCGTATGACGTTTTCGTCACGTTTTTGACCTCACATTGCGGCATGACGTTTTTGTGACATTTTTGACCTCATACTGCGGAATGACTTTTATGTGACATTTTTGACGTTTTTGTGACATTTTTGACCTCATACCGCGGTATGACGTTTTAGTGACATTTTTGACCTCATACCGCGGTATGATGTTTTTGTGACATTTTTGACCTTATACCGCGGTATGAAATTTTTGTGACATTTTTGACATCATCCCGCGGTATGACTTTTTTGTGAAATTTTTGACATCATTCCGCGGTATGACGTTTTTCTGACATTTTTGACCTCACACGGCCTGTGACGTTTTTGTGACATCTTTGACCTTTTTGTGACATTTTTGACGTCATGCCACGATATGAAATTTTTGTGCATTTTTGACATCATCCCGCCGAATGACGTTTTTGTGACATTTTTGACCTCATCCCGTGGTATGAAATCTTTGTGACATTTTTGACATCATCCCGCCGTATGACCTTTTTGTGACGTTTTTGACCTCATACCGCGGTATGACGTGTTTGTTACATTTTTGACCTCATCCCGCGATATGACTTTTTTGAGACATTTTTGACCTTGTTATGACATTTTTTAAATGATCCCGCGGTATGACGTTTTTGTGACATTTTTGACCTCATGCCGCGGTATAATGTTTTTGTGACATTTTTGAACTTTTTGTGACATTTTTGATATGATTCCGCGGTATGACCTTTTTGTGACATTTTTGACCTCATACCGCGCTATGACGTTTTTGTGACATTTTTGACCTCATCCCGCGGTATGACGTTTTTGCGACATTTTTGACCTCATACCGCGGTATGACGTTTTTGTGACTTTTGTGACGTTTTTGACCTCATACCGCAGTATGACGTTTTCGTGACATTTTTGACCTCATACCGCGGCATGACGTTTTTGTGCAATTTTTGACCTCATCCCGCGATATGACGTTTTTGTGACTTTTTTGACATCATTCCGCGGTATGACGTTTTTGTGACATTTTTGACCTCATACTGCGGTATAACATTTTTTTGACATTTTTAACCTCATCCCGCGGTATGACCTTTTTCTGAGATTTTTACATCATACCGCGGTATGAAATTTTTGTGACATTTTTCACCTCATAAAATGTCATCGTATGACGTTTTCGTCACGTTTTTGACCTCACATTGCGGCATGACGTTTTTGTGACATTTTTGACCTCATACTGCGGAATGACTTTTATGTGACATTTTTGACGTTTTTATGACATTTTTGACCTCATACCGCGGTTTGACTTTTTTGTGAAATTTTTGACATCATTCCGCGGAATGACGTTTTTCTGACATTTTTGACCTCACACGGCGTGTGACGTTTTTTTGACATCTTTGACCTTTTTGTGACATTTTTGACGTCATGCCACGATATGAAATTTTTGTGACATTTTTGACATCATCCCGCCGAATGACGTTTTTGTGACATTTTTGACCTCATCCCGTGGTATGACATTTTTGTGACATTTTTGACCTCATTCCGCGGTATGACGTTTTTGTGACTTTTGTGACGTTTTTGACCTCATACCGCGGTATGACGCTTTTGTGACATTTTTGTCCTCATACTGCGGAATCACGTTTCTGAGACATTTTTGACCTTTTTGGAACATTTTTGACAGCATCCTGCGGTTTGACGTTTTTGTGACATTTTTGACATCATACCGTGGTATGACGTTTTTGTGACATTTTTGACCTTTTTGTGCAAATTTTGACATCATTCCGCGGTATGACGTTGTTGTGACATTTTTGACCTTTTTGTGACATTTTTGACATCTTTCCGCAGTATGACGTTTATGTGACATTTTTGACCTCATACCATTGTATGACGTTTTTGTGAAATCTTTGACCTCATACCGCGGAATGACGTTTTTTAGACATTTTTGACCTTTTTGTGACATTTTTGACATCATCCCGCGGTATGATGTTTTTGTGTCATTTTTTTCATTATACCGCGGCATGACGTTTTTGTGACATTTTTGACCTCATGACTCTTATGTGACATTTTTGACCTTTTTGTGACATTTTTGACCTCACACCACGGTATGACGCTTTTGTGACATTTTTGACCTTGTTGTGTCGTTTTTGACCTCATACCGCGGTATGAAGTTTTTGAGACATTTTTGACCTTTTTATGACATTTTTGACATGATCCCGCGGTATGACGTTTTTGTGACATGTTTGACCTCTTACCGCGGTATAACGTTTTTGTGACATTTTTGACCTCATACCGCGGTATGACATTTTGCGACATTTTTGACCCCATACCGCGGTATGACGTTTTCGTGATATTTTTGATCTCATCCCGCGGTATGACCTTTTTCTGAGATTTTTGACCTCATACCGTGGAATGACGTTTTTGTGACATTTTTCAACTCATAAAATGTCATCGTATGACGTTTTTGTGACGTTTTTGACCTCACATTGCGGTATGACGATTTTGTGACATTTTTGACTTCATACCGCGGTATGACTTTTATGTGACATTTTTGACGTTTTTGAGACATTTTTGACCTTTTTGTGACATTTTTGACATGATTCCGCGGTATGACGTTTTTGTGACATTTTTGACCTCATACCGCGGTATGACGTTTTTCTGACATTTTTGACCTTATATCGCGGTATGAAATTGTTGTGACACTTTTGACATCATGCCGCAGTATGATTTTTTTGTGAAATTTTTGACATCATACCGCGGGATCACGTTTTTGAGACATTTTTGACCGTTTTGTGACATTTTTGACATTATCCCCCGGTGTGACGTTTTTGAGGCATTTTTGACCTCATCCCGCGTTATGACGCTTTTTTGACATTTTTGACCTCATGCCGCAGCATGACGTTTTTGCGAGATTTTTGACCTTTTTGTGACATTTTTTACCTCATACCGCGGTGTGACGTTTTTGTGACTTTTGTGACGTTTTTGACCTCATACCGCGGTATGACGTTTTTGTGACATTTTTGACCTCATACCGCGGTATGACGTTTTTGTGCAATTTTTGACCCTTTTGTGACATTTTTGACATGATTCCGCGGTATGACGCTTTTGTGACATTTTTGACCTTGTTATGACATTTTTTAAATGATCCCGCGGTATGACGTTTTTGTGACATTTTTAACCTCATGCCGCGGTATGTTTTTGTGACATTTTTGAACTTTTTGTGACATTTTTGACATGATTCCGCGGTATGACGCTTTTGTGACATTTTTGACCTCATCCCGCGATATGACGTTTTTGTGACATTTTTGACCTCATCCCGCGGCATGACGTTTTTGCGACATTTTTGACCTCATAGCGCGGCATGACGTTTTTGTGACTTATGTGACGTTTTCGACCTCATACCGCGGTATGACGTTGTTGTGACATTTTTGACCTCATACCGCGGTATGACGTTTTTGTGACATTTTTGACCTTTTTGTGACGTTTTTGACCTCATACCGCGGTTTGACGTTTTTGTGACATTTTTGACATGATTCCGCGGTATGACGTTTTTGTGACATTTTTGACCTCATACCGCGGTATGACGTTTTCGTGACGTTTTTGACCTCATACCGCGGTATGACGTTTTTGTGACATTTTTGACCTCATTCCGTGGAATGACGTTTTTGAGACATTTTTGACCTTTTTGTGAAATTTTTGACATGACTCCGCGGTATGACGTTTTTGTGACATTTTTGACCTCATACCGCGGTATGACGTTTTTGCGACATTTTTGACCTCATACCGCTGTATGACGTTTTTGTGACTTTTGTGACGCTTTTGACCTCATACCGCCGTATGACGTTTTTCTGACATTTTTGACCTCACACGGCATATGACGTTTTTGTGACATTTTTGACCTAATCCCGGGGTATGACCTTTCTCTGAGATTTTTGACGTCATACCGCGGTATGAAATTTTTGTGACATTTTTGACCTTTTTTGTGATATTTTTGACCTCATCCCGCGGTGTGACGTTTTTGAAGCATTTTTGACCTCATCCCGCGGTATGACGTTTTTTAACATTTTTGACCTTATACCGCGGTACGACGTTTTTGCGAAATCTTTGACCTTTTTCTGACGTTTTTGTGACATTTTTTACCTCATCCCGCGGTATAACGTTTTTGTGAAATTTTTGACCTCATCCCGCCGTATGACGTTTTTGTGACAGTTTTGACCTTTTCCCGCGATATGACGTTTTTGCGACATTTTTGACCTCATACCGTGGAAAGGCCATTTTTCTGACTATTTTGACCTCATCCTGCGATATGACGTTTTTGCGACATTTTTGACATCATTACGCGGTATGACGTTATTGTCACATTTTTGACCTTTTTATGACATTTTTGACATGATCCCGCGGTATGACGTTTTTGTGACATTTTTGACCTCATACCGCGTTATAACGTTTTTGTGACATTTTTGACCTCATCCCGCGGTATGACGTTTTTGTGACAGTTTTGACCTCATCCCGCGAGTATGACCTTTTTCTGAGATTTTTGACCTCATTCCACGGCATGACGTTTTTGTGACATTTTTACGCTTTTTGTGACATTTTTGAACTAATACCTCATACCGTGTTATACCGTTATACCACGGTATGAGTTCAGAAATGTCACAAAAAGGTCAAAAGTGTCACAAAAACGTCATACCGCGGTACGAGGTCAAAAATGTAACATAAACGTTATGCCGCGGGATGATGTCAAAAATGTCACAAAAACGTCATACCGCGGTATGAGGTCAAAAGTGTCACAAAAACGTCATACCGTGGAATCATGTAAAAAATGTCACAAAAAGGTCAAAAATGTCACAAAAACGTCATGCCGCGGAATGTTGTCAAAAATGTCACAAAAACGTCATACGGCGGGATGATGTCAAAAATGTTCCAAAAAGGTCAAAAATGTCACAAAAACATCATACCGCGGTATGAGGTCAAAAATGTCACAAAAGTCACAAAAACGTCATAAGACGGTATGAGGTCAAAAATGTCACAAAAAGGTCAAAAATGTCACAGAAACTTTATACCGCGGCATTAGGTCAAAAATGTCACAAAAACGTCATACCGCGGGATCATGTCAAAAATGTCATAAAAACATCAAAAATGTTACAAAAACGTCATACCGCGGTATGAGGTCAAAAATGTCACAAAAACGACAAACGGCGGAATCATGTCAGAAATGTCAAAAAGAGGTCAAAAATGTCACAAAAACGTCATACCACAATATGAGGTCAAAAACGTCACAAAAAGGTCAAATATGTCACAAAAAGGTCAAAAATGTCACATAAAAGTCATACCGCGGGATGAGGTCAAAAAGGTCACAAAAAAGTCAAAAATGTCACAAAAACGTCATACGGCGGGATGATGTCAAAAATGTCACAAAAATTTCATACCGCAGAATGAGGTCAAAAAATTTCACAATAAAGTCATACCGCGGAATCATGTCAAAAATGTTCCAAAAAGGTCAAAAATGTCACAAAAACGTCATACGGTGAGATGATGTCAAAAATGTCACAAAAATTTCATTCCGCGGAATGAGTTCAAAAATGTTCCAAAAAGGTCAAAAATGTCACAAAAAAGTCATAGAGTCGTATGAAGTCAAAAATGTCACAAAAACGCCATACCGCGGTTTGAGGTCAAAACCGTCACAAAAAGGACAAAAATGTCACAAAAACATCATACCGCGGAATGAAGTCAAAAATGTCACGAAAACATCATACCGCAGGATGTAATCAAAAATGTCAGAAAAAGGTCAAACCGCGGGATGAGGTCAAAAATTTCACAAAAATGTTGTACCGCGGTATGAGGTCAAAAATATCACAAAAAGGTCAAAAATGTCACAAAGAGGTCATACCGCGGCATTAGGTCAAAAATTTCACAAAAACGTTATACCGCGGCATGAGGTCAAAAATGTCACAAAAAGGTCACAAAAAGGTCAAAAATGTCGCAAAAACGTCATACCGCGGTATGAGGTCAAAAATGTTACAAAAAAGTCATACCGCGGGATGAGGTCAAAAATGCTTCAAAAACGTCACACCGCGGTATGAGGTCAAAAATGTCACAAAAAGCTCAAAAATGTCTCAAAAACGTGATACCGCGGTATGAGGTCAAAAATGTCACAAAAACGTCACATCGCGGGATGAGGTCAAAAATGTCACAAAAACGTCACATCGCGGGATGAGGTCAAAAATGTCACAAAAACGTCATATGGCAAGATGATGTCAAAAATGTCTCAAAAACGTCATACCGCGGGATGAGGTCAAAATTGTCACAAAAACATCATACCGCGGGAAAAGGTCAAAAATCACTAAAAAACCTCATACCGCGGGATGAAATCAAAAATGTCAGAAAAAGGTCAAACCGCGGGATGAGGTCAAAAATTTCACAAAAATGTTGTACCGCGGTTTGAGGTCAAAAATATCACAAAAAGGTCAAAAATGTCACAAAGAGGTCATACCGCGGCATTAGGTCAAAAATTTCACAAAAACGTTATACCGCGGCATGAGGTCAAAAATGTCACAAAAAGGTCACAAAAAGGTCAAAAATGTCGCAAAAACGTCAAACCGCGGTATGAGGTCAAAAATGTTACAAAAAAGTCATACCGCGGGATGAGGTCAAAAATGCTTCAAAAACGTCACACCGCGGTATGAGGTCAAAAATGTCACAAAAAGCTCAAAAATGTCTCAAAAACGTGATACCGCGGTATGAGGTCAAAAATGTCACAAAAACGTCATACCGCAGGATGAGGTCAAAAATGCTTCAAAAACGTCATACCGCGGGATGATGTCAAAAATGTCACAAAAAGGTCAAAAATGTCTCAAAAACGTGAAACGGCGGTGTGAGGTCAAAAATGTCACAAAAACGGCATACCACGGTATGATGTCAAAAATGTCACAAAAACGTCATACCGCGGAATGGTGTCAAAAATGTCACAAAAACGTCACATCGCGGGATGAGGTCAAAAATGTCACAAAAACGTCATACCAAGGTATGAGGTCAAAAAAGTCACAAAAGTCACAAAAACGGCATACCACGGTATGATGTCAAAAATGTCACAAAAACGTCATACCGTGGAATGGTGTCAAAAATGCCTCAAAAACGTCATACCGCGGGATGATGTCAAAAATGTCACAAAAACGTCATACGGCGGGATAATGTCAAAAATGTCACAAAAAGGTCAAAAATGTCACAAAAACGTCACATCACGGGATCAGGTGAAAAATGTCGCAAAAAGGTCATACGGCGGGATGAGGTCAAAAATGTCACAAAAACGTCAGACGGCGGGATGATGTCAAAAATGTCACAAAAATTTAATACCGCGGAATGAGGTCAAAAATGTTCCAAAAAGGTCAAAAATGTCCCAAAAAAGTCATAAAGCGGTATGAAGTCAAAAACGTCACAAAAACGTCATACCGCGGTCTGAGGTCAAAAATGTCATAAAAATTTTTGACCTCTTTTTCTGAGATCAAAAATCTCAGAAAA
>CM045465.1:14561400-14632007 GCA_024666655.1 Dascyllus trimaculatus
GGACGTTTTTGTGACATTTTTGACCTCATACCGGGTAAAACGTTTTTGTGACAATTTTGACCTTTTTGTGACATTTTTGACATGATTCCGCGGTATGACCTTTTTGTGACATTTTTGACCTCATACCGCGTTATGACATTTTTGCGACATTTTTGACCTCATACCGTGGTATGACGTTTTTGTGACTTTTGTGACGTTTTTGACCTCATACCGTGGCATGACGTTTTTGTGACTTTTGTGACGTTTTTGACCTCATACTGCGGTATGATGTTTTTGTCAAATTTTTGACCTCATGCCGCGACATGACGTTTTTGAGGCATCTTTGACCTCTTCCCGCGGTATGACGTTTTTGTGACATTTTTGACTTCATTCCGCTCTATGACTTTTTTGTGACATTTTTGACCTTTTTGGAACATTTTTGACCTCATACCGCGGTATGACGTTTTTGTGACATTATTGATCTCTTCCCGCGATGTGACGTTTTTGTGATATTTTTGACATAATTCCGCAGTGTGACGTTTTTGTGACATTTTTGAAATCATACCGCGGGATCACGTTTTTGAGACATTTTTGACCTTTTTGTGACATTTTTGACATTATCCCCCGGTGTGACGTTTTTGAGGCATTTTTGACCTCATCCCGCGGTATGACGCTTTCGTGATATTTTTGACCTCATGCCGCGGTATGACGTTTTTGCGAGATTTTTGACCTTTTTGTGACATTTCTGACCTCATACCGCGGTATAACGTTTTTGTGACATTTTTGACCTCATCCCGCGGTATGACCTTTTTCTGAGATTTTTGACATCATACTGCGCTATGAAATTTTTGCGACATTTTTGACCTCATACCACGGTATGACGTTTTTGTGACATTTTTGACCTCATACCGCAGTATGACTTTTATGTGACATTTTTGACCTTTTCGTGACGTTTTTGACCTCAGACCGCGGTATGACGTTTTTGTGACTTTTGTGACGTTTTTGACCTCATATCGCGGTATGACGTTTTTGTGACATTTTTGACCTCATGCCGCGGTATGACATTTTTGCGAGATTTTTGACCTTTCTGTGACATTTCTGACCTCATACCGCGGTATAACGTTTTTGTGCCTTTTTTGACCTTTTTGTGACATTTTTGACATGATTCCGGGGTATGACATTTTTGTGACATTTTTGACCTCAAACCGCGGTATGACGTTTTTGTGACATTTTTGACCTCATCCCGCGGTTTGACGTTCTCGCGACATTTTTGACCTCATACCGCGGTATGACGTTTTTGTGACTTTTGTGACGTTTTTGACCTCATACCGCGGTATGACGTTTTTGTGACATTTTTGACCTCATACCGCGGTATGACGTTTTTGTGCAATTTTTTACCTTTTTGTGACATTTTTGACCTCATACTGCGGTATGATGTTTTTGTCCAATTTTTGACCTCATGCCGCGATATGACGTTTTTGAGGCATCTTTGACCTCATCCCGCGGTATGACATTTTTGTGACACTTTCTACCTCAGACCGCGGTATGACGTTTTTGTGACATTTTTGACCTCATACCGCGGTATGACGTTTTTGTGCAATTTTTGACCTTTTTGTGACATTTTTGAACTCATACCGCGGTATGAAATCTTTGTGACATTTTTGACATCATCCCGCCCTATGACGTTTTTGTGACATTTTTGACCTTATCCCGCGGTATGACGTTTTTGTGACATTTTTGACCTTTTTGTGACATTTTTGACCTCATACCGCGGTATGACGTTTTTGTTACATTTTTGACCTCATCCCGCGGTATGACTTTTTTTAGACATTTTTCACCTTGTTTTGACATTTTTTAAATGATCCCGCGGTATGACGTTTTTGTGACATTTTTGACCTCATGCCGCGGTATAATGTTTTTGTGACATTTTTGAACTTGTTGTGACATTTTTGACATGATTCCGCGGTATGACCTTTTTGTGACATTTTTGACCTCATGCCGGGTTATGATGTTTTTGTGACATTTTTGACCTCATACCGCGGTGTGACGTTTTTGTGACTTTTGTGACGTTTTTGACCTCATACCGCGGTATGACGTTTTCGTGACATTTTTGACCTCATACCGCGGCATGACGTTTTTGTGCAATTTTTGACCTCATCCCGCGATATGACGTTTTTGTGACTTTTTTGACATCATTCCGCGGTATGACGTTTTTGTGACATTTTTGACCTCATACTGCGGTATAACATTTTTGTGACATTTTTGACCTCATCCCGCGGTATGACCTTTTTCTGAGATTTTTACATCATCCCGCGGCATGAAATTTTTGTGACATTTTTCACCTCATAAAATGTCATCGTATGACGTTTTCGTCACGTTTTTGACCTCACATTGCGGCATGACGTTTTTGTGACATTTTTGACCTCATACTGCGGAATGACTTTTATGTGACATTTTTGACGTTTTTGTGACATTTTTGACCTCATACCGCGGTATGACGTTTTAGTGACATTTTTGACCTCATACCGCGGTATGATGTTTTTGTGACTTTTTTGACCTTATACCGCGGTATGAAATTTTTGTGACATTTTTGACATCATCCCGCGGTATGACTTTTTTGTGAAATTTTTGACATCATTCCGCGGTATGACGTTTTTCTGACATTTTTGACCTCACACGGCGTGTGACGTTTTTGTGACATCTTTGACCTTTTTGTGACATTTTTGACGTCATGCCAAGATATGAAATTTTTGTGACATTTTTGACATCATCCTGCCGAATGACGTTTTTGTGACATTTTTGACCTCATCCCGTGGTATGAAATCTTTGTGACATTTTTGACATCATCCCGCCGTATGACGTTTTTGTGACATTTTTGACCATATCCCGCGGTATGACGTTTTTGTGACATTTTTGACCTTTTTGTGACATTTTTGACCTCATACCGCGGTATGACATGTTTGTTACATTTTTGACCTCATCCCGCGATATGACTTTTTTGAGACATTTTTGAACTTGTTATGACATTTTTTAAATGATCCCGCGGTATGACGTTTTTGTGACATTTTTGACCTCATGCCGCGGTATAATGTTTTTGTGACATTTTTGAACTTTTTGTGAAATTTTTGATATGATTCCGCGGTATGACCTTTTTGTGACATTTTTGACCTCATACCGCGCTATGACGTTTTTGTGACATTTTTGACCTCATCCCGCGGTATGACGTTTTTGTGACATTTTTGACCTCATACCGCGGCATGACGTTTTTGTGACTTTTGTGAAGTTTTTGACCTCATACCGCAGTATGACGTTTTCGTGACATTTTTGACCTCATACCGCGGCATGACGTTTTTGTGCAATTTTTGACCTCATCCCGCGATATGACGTTTTTGTGACTTTTTTGACATCATTCCGCGGTATGATGTTTTTGTGACATTTTTGACCTCATACTGCGGTATAACATTTTTTGACTTTTTTGACCTCATCCCGCGGTATGACCTTTTTCTGAGATTTTTACATCATACCGCGGTATGAAATTTTTGTGACATTTTTCACCTCATAAAATGTCATCGTATGACGTTTTCGTCACGTTTTTGACCTCACATTGCGGCATGACGTTTTTGTGACATTTTTGACCTCATACTGCGGAATGACTTTTATGTGACATTTTTGACGTTTTTATGACATTTTTGACCTCATACCGCGGTTTGACTTTTTTGTGAAATTTTTGACATCATTCCGCGGAATGACGTTTTTCTGACATTTTTGACCTCACACGGCGTGTGATGTTTTTTTGACATCTTTGACCTTTTTGTGACATTTTTGACGTCATGCCACGATATGAAATTTTTGTGACATTTTTGACATCATCCCGCCGAATGACGTTTTTGTGACATTTTTGACCTCATCCCGAGGTATGACATTTTTGTGACATTTTTGACCTCATTCCGCGGTATGACGTTTTTGTGACTTTTGTGACGTATTTGACCTCATACCGCGGTATGACGCTTTTGTGACATTTTTGTCCTCATACTGCGGAATCACGTTTTTGAGACATTTTTGACCTTTTTGGAACATTTTTGACAGCATCCTGCGGTTTGACGTTTTTGTGACATTTTTGACATCATACCGTGGTATGACGTTTTTGTGACATTTTTGACCTTTTTGTGCAATTTTTGACATCATTCCGCGGTATGACGTTGTTGTGACATTTTTGACCTCATACCGCGGTATGACGTTTTTGTGACATTTTTCACCTTTTTCTGACATTTCTGACCTCATACCGCGGAATGACGTTTTCGTGACGTTTTTGACCTCATACCGCGGTATGACGTTTTTGTGACATTGTTGACCTCATACCGTGGAATGACGTTTTTGAGACATTTTTGACCTTTTTGTGAAATTTTTGACGACATTCCGCGGTATGACCTTTTTGTGACATTTCTGACCTCAAACAGCGGTATAACTTTTTTGTGACATTTTTGACATCATCCCGCGGTATGACGTTTTCGTGACGTTTTTGACCTTTTTGTGACGTTTTTGACCTCATACCGCGGTTCGACGTTTTTGTGACATTTTTTACCTCATACCGGGGTATGACTTTTATGTGACATTTTTGACCTTTTTGTGACATTTTTGACCTCACACTGCGGTATATCATTTTTGTGACATTTTTGACCTCATCCCGCGGTTTGACATTTTTCTGAGATTTTTGACCTCATACCGCGGTATGAAATTTTTGTGACATTTTTCAACTCATAAAATGTCATCGTATGACGTTTTCGTGACGTTTTTGACCTCACATTGCGGTATGACGATTTTGTGACATTTTTGACTTCATACCGCGGTATGACTTTAATGTGACATTTTTGACGTTTTTGAGACATTTTTGACCTTTTTGTGATATTTTTGACATGATTCCGCGGTATGACGTTTTTGTGACATTTTTGACCTCATCCCGCGGCATGACGTTTTTGCGACATTTTTGACCTTATAGCGCGGCATGACGTTTTTGTGACTTATGTGACGTTTTCGACCTCATACCGCGGTATGACGTTTTTGTGACATTTTTGACCTCATACCGCGGTATGACGTTTTTGTGACATTTTTGACCTTTTTGTGACATTTCTGACCTCATTCCACGGAATAACGTTTTTGTGACATTTTTGACCTCATACCGCGGTATGACGTATTCGCGACATTTTTCACCTCATACCGCGGTATGACGTTTTTGTGACATTTTTGACCTCATCCCCCGGTATGACGTTTTTGTGACATTTTTGACCTCATACCGCGGTATGACGTTTTTGTGACATTTTTCACCTTTTTGTGACATTTCTGACCTCATACCGTGGTATAACGTATTTGTGACATTTTTGACCTCATGCCGCGGTATGACTTTTATGTCACATTTTTGAACTTTTTGTGACATTTTTGACCTTTTTGTAACATTTTTGACATGATTCCGCGGTATGAAATTTTTGAAATTTTTGACCTTTTTGTGACATTTTTGACATGATTCCGCGGTATGACGTTTTTGTGACATTTTTGACCTCATACCGTGGAATGACGTTTTTGAGACATTTTTGACCTTTTTGTGAAATTTTTGACATGACTCCGCGGTATGACGATTTTGTGACATTTTTGACCTCATACCGCGGTATGACGTTTTTGCGACATTTTTGACCTCATACCGCTGTATGACGTTTTTGTGACTTTTGTGACGCTTTTGACCTCATACCGCCGTATGACGTTTTTCTGACATTTTTGACCTCACACGGCATATGACGTTTTTGTGACATTTTTGACCTAATCCCGGGGTATGACCTTTCTCTGAGATTTTTGACGTCATACCGCGGTATGAAATTTTTGTGACATTTTTGACCTCATACCGCGGTGACGTTTTTGTGACATTTTTGACCTCATACCGCGGTATGACTTTTATGTGACATTTTTGACCTTTTTGTGACGTTTTTGAACTCAGACCGCAGTATGACGTTTTTGTGACATTTTTGACCTCATCCCGCAGTATGAGGTTTTTGAGACATTTTTGACCTTTTTATGACATTTTTGAATTGATCCCGCGGTATAACGTTTTTGTGACATTTTTGACCTTTTTGTGACATCTTTGACATGATTCCGCGGGATGATGTTTTTGTGACATTTTTGACCTCATACCGCGGTTTGACGTTTTTGTGACATTTTTGACCTTATCCCGCGGTATGACGTTTTTGTGACATTTTTGACTTCATACCGCGGAATGACGTTTTTGAGACATTTTTGATCTTTTCATGACATTTCTGACATGATCCCGCGGTATGACATTTTTGTGACATTTTTGACCTTTTTGTGACATTTTTGACATGATTCCGCTGTATGACATTTTTGTCACATTTTTGACGTCATACCGCGGCATGAAATTTTTTTGACGTTTTTGAACTCATACCGCGGTATGACGTTTTTGTGACATTTTTGACCTTTTTGTGACATTTTTGACATCATCCCGCGGTATGACATTTTTGTGACATTTTTGAGAACATTCCGCGGAATGACGTTTTTGTGACATTTTTGACCTCATCCCGCGGTATGACGTTTTTGTGACATTTTTGACCTTTTTGTGACATTTTTGACACGATTCCGCGGTATGACGTTTTTGTGACATTTTTGACCTCATACCGCGGAATGAAATTTTTGTGACATTTTTGACCTCAATCCGCGGTATGACGTTTTTGTGACATTCGTGACGTTTTTGACCTCATACCGCGGTATGAAATTTTTGTGACGTTTTTGACCTCATACCGCGGTATAACGTTTTTCTGACATTTTTGACCTCATTCCGCGGTATCACGTTTTTTTGACATTTTTCACCTCATCCCGCGGTATGACGTTTTTGTGCCATTTTTGACCTCATCATGTGATGTTTTTGTGACATTTTTGACATCATTCCGCGGTATGACGTTTTTGTGACATTTTTGACCTCATCCCGTTGTATGACGTTTTTGTGACATTTTTGACCTTTTTGTGACGTTTTTGACCTCAGACCGCGGAATGACGTTTTTGTGACATTTTTGACCTCATACCGCGCTATGACTTTTATGTGACATTTTTGACCTTTTTGTGACATATTTGACCTTTTTATGACGTTTTTTACCTCATACCGTGGTGTGACGTTTTTGTGCCATTTTTGACCTCTTTGTGACATTTTTGACATGATTCCGCGGTATGACGTTTTTGTGACATTTTTGACCTCATACTGCGGTAAAACGTTTTTGTGAAATTTTTGACCTCATCGGGCGGTATGACCTTTTTCTGACATTTTTGACCTCATACCGCGGTATGACCTTTTTGTGACATTTTTGACATCATCCCGCCGTATAACGTTTTTGTGATATTTTTGACCTCATCTGCGGTATGATGTTTTTGTGACATTTTTGACCTCATACCGCGGTTTGACGTTTTTGAGACATTTTTGACCTTTTTGGAACATTTTTGACATGATTCCGCGGTATGACTTTATTGTGAAATTTTTTGACCTCATTCTGCGGTATGACGTTTTTGTGACATTTTTGACTTTTTTGTGACCTTTTTGACCTCATCCCGCGGTATGACTTTTATGTGACATTTTTGACCTTTTTGTGACATATTTGACCTTTTTGTGACGTTTTTGACCTCATATTGTGGTATGACGTTTTTGTGACATTTTTGACGTCTTTTTGACATTTCTGACATGATTCCGCCGTATGACGTTTTTGTGACATTTTTGACCTCATACCGTGGTATGACGTTTTTGTAACATTTTTGATGTTTTTATGACATTTTTGACATGTTCCCGCGGTATGACGTTTTTGTGACATTTTTGACCTAATACCGCGGTATAAAGTTTCTGTGACATTTTTGACCTTTTTGTGACATTTTTGACCTCATACCGCGGTATGACGTTTTTGTGACATTTTTGACATCATCCCGCGGCATAACGTTTATGTTACATTTTTGACCTCATACCGCGGTATGACGTTTTTGTGACACTTTTGACCTTTTTGTGACATTTCTGAACTCATACCGTGGTATAACGGTATAACACGGTATGAGGTATTAGTTCAAAAATGTCACAAAAAGGGTAAAAATGTCACAAAAACGTCATGCCGTGGAATGAGGTCAAAAATGTCACAAAAACGTTATAACGCGGTATGAGGTCAAAAATGTCACAAAAACGTCATACCGCGGGATCATGTCAAAAATGTCATAAAAAGGTCAAAAATGTCGCAAAAACGTCATACCGCGGGAAAAGGTCAAAACTGTCACAAAAACGTCATACGGCGGGATGATGTCAAAAATGTCACAAAAACGTCATACCGCGGTATGAGGTCAAAAATTTCACAAAAACGTTATACCGCGGGATGAGGTCAAAAATGTCACAAAAACGTCACAAAAAGGTCAAAGATTTCGCAAAAACGTCGTACCGCGGTATAAGGTCAAAAATGTTCAAAAACGTCATACCGCGGGATGAGGTCAAAAATGCTTCAAAAACGTCACACCGCGGGATGAGGTCAAAAATATCACAAAAAAGGTCAAAAATGTCTCAAAAACGTGATGCCGCGGTATGAGGTGAAAAATGTCACAAAACTTCATAGCGCGGGATGAGGTCAAAAGTCACACAAAAACGTCATATCGCGGGATAAGGTCAAAAATGTCACAAAAACGTCATTCGGCGAGATGATGTCAAAAACGTCACAAAAAGGTCAAAAATGTCACAAAAACGTCATACCACTGTATGATGTCATAAATATCACAAAAACCTCATACCGCCTAATAATGTTAAAAACGTGACAAAAGTCACAAAAACGTCATACTGCGGTATGAGGTCAAAAATGTCCCAAAAAGGTCAAAAATGTCACAAAAACGTCATACCGCATGATGAGGTCAAAAATGTCACAAAAACGTCATATGAGGTCAAAAATGTCAGAAAAACGTCATACCACAGTATGAGGTCAAAAATCTCAGAAAAACGTCATTCCGCAGGATGAGGTAAAAAATGCTTCAAAAACGTCATAACGCGGGATGATGTCAAAAATGTCACAAAAAGGTCAAAAATGTCTCAAAAACGTGATACCGCGGTGTGAGGTCAAAAATGTCACAAAAACGTTATACGGCGGGATAATGTCAAAAATGTCACAAAAAGGTCAAAAATAACTCAAAAACGTCACACCAGGGGATGATGTCAAAAATGTCACCAAAAGGTCAAAAATGTCTCAAAAACGTGATAGCGCGGTATGAGGTCAAAAATGTCACAAAAACGTCATACCGCGGGATGAGGTCAAAAATGTTACAAAAAGGTCAAAAATGTCACAAAAAGTTCAAAAATGTCACATAAAAGTCAAACCGCGGCATGAGGTCAAAAATGTCACAAAAACGTCATACCGGGGTATGAGGTCAAAAATGTCACAAAAACTTAATACCACGGTATGATGTCAAAATTGTCACAAAAACGTCATACCGCGGAATCATGTCAAAAATGTCACAAAAACGTCATCCCGCGGAATGAGGTCAAAAATGTCACAAAAACGTCATACCGCGGGATGAGGTCAAAAATGTCACAAAAACATCATACCGCGGGATGAGGTCAAAAATGTCGCAAAAACGTCATGCCGCGGGATGAGGTCAAAAATGTCACAAAAACGTCATACGGCAGGATGATGTCAAAAATGTCACAAAAATTTCATACCGCGGAATGAGGTCAAAAATGTTCCAAAAAGGTCAAAAATGTCACAAAAAAGTCATAGAGCGGTTTGAAGTCAAAAATGTGACAAAAACGTCATACCGCGCCTTGAGGTCAAAAACGTCACAAAAAGGTCAAAAATGTCACAAAATGCCATGAAAAGGTCACATAAAAGTCATACCCCGGAATGATGTCAAAAATTTCACAAAAACGTTATGCTGCGGCATGAGGTCAAAAATGTCACAAAAAGGTAAAAAATGTCGCAAAGACGTGATACCGCGGTATGAGGTCAAAAATGTCGCAAAAACGTCATATCGCGGGATCATGTCAAAAATGCCATGAAAAGGTAAAAAATGTCTCAAAAACGTCATACGGCGGGATGAGGTCCAAAATGTCACAAAAACGTCATAACGCGGGATGAGGTCAAAAATGTTCCAAAAAGGTCAAAAATGTCACAAAAAAGTCAAAGCGGTATGAAGTCAAAAATGTCACAAAAACGTCATACCGCGGTATGAAGTCAAAAATGTCACAAAAACGTCATGCCGCGGTATGAGGTCAAAAACTTCACGAAAACGTCATGCCGCGGAATGAGGTCAAAAACTTCACGAAAACGTCATACGATGACATTTTATGAGGTGAAAAATATCACAAAAATTTCATATCGCGGCATGAGGTCAAAAATGTCGCAAAAACGTCATACCGTGGTATGATGTCAAAAATATCACAAAAACGTCATATCGCGGGATCAGGTCAAAAATGTCACAAAAACGTCATACCGCGAATCATGTCAAAAATGTCACAAAAACGTCATACCGCGGGATCATGTCAAAAATGTCATAAAAACATCAAAAATGTTACAAAAACGTCATACCACGGTATGAGGTCAAAAATGTCACAAAAACGTCATACGGCGGAATCATGTCAGAAATGTCAAAAAGACGTCAAAAATGTCACAAAAACGTCATACCACAATATGAGGTCAAAAACGTCACAAAAAGGTCAAATATGTCACAAAAAGGTCAAAAATGTCACATAAAAGTCATACCGCGGGATGAGGTCAAAAAGGTCACAAAAAAGTCAAAAATGTCACAAAAACGTCATACCGCAGAATGAGGTCAAAAAATTTCACAATAAAGTCATACCGCGGAATCATGTCAAAAATGTTCCAAAAAGGTCAAAAATGTCTCAAAAACGTAAAACCGCGGTATGAGGTCAAAAATGTCACAAAAACATCATACCGCGGGATGAGGTCAAAAATATCACAAAAACGTTATACGGCGGGATGATGTCAAAAATGTCACAAAAAGGTCATACCGCGGTATGAGGTCAAAAATGTCAGAAAAAGGTCATACCGCCCGATGAGGTCAAAAATTTCACAAAAACGTTTTACCGCAGTATGAGGTCAAAAATGTCACAAAAACGTCATACCTCGGAATCATGTCAAAAATGTCACAAAGAGGTCAAAAATGGCACAAAAACGTCACACCACGGTATGAGGTAAAAAACGTCATAAAAAGGTCAAATATGTCACAAAAAGGTCAAAAATGTCACATAAAAGTCATAGCGCGGTATGAGGTCAAAAATGTCACAAAAACGTCATTCCGCGGTCTGAGGTCAAAAACGTCACAAAAAGGTCAAAAATGTCACAAAAAAGTAAAAAATGTCAGATAAAAGTCATACCGCGGAATGGTCAAAAATGTCACAAAAAGGTCAAAAATGTCACAAAATCGTCATACCGCGGTATGAGGTCAAAAGCCTCACAAAAGTCACAAAAACGTCATACCGCGGGATGAGGTCAAAAATGTCACATAAAAGTCATACCGCGGTATGATGTCAAAAATTTCACGAAAACGTCATACCGCCGTATGAGGTCAAAAATGTCACAAAAACGTCATACCGCGGGATGAGGTCAAAAATGTCAAAAAAAACTTACATGCCGCGGTACGAGGTCAAGAATCTCAGAAAAAGGTCATACCGCGGGATGAGGTCAAAAATGTCACAAAAACGCTATACCGCGGTATGAGGTCAGAAAATGTCACAAAAAGGTCAAAGATGTCGCAAAAACGTCATCCCGCGGTATGAGGTCAAAAATGCTTCAAAAACGTCATACCGGGGGATGTTGTCAAAAATGTCACAAAAAGGTCAAAAATGTCACAATAATTTCATGCCGCGGTATGAGGTCAAGAATCTCAGGAAAAGGTCATACCGCGGGATGATGTCAAAAATGTCACAAAAAGGTCAAAAATGTCTCAAAAACGTGATACGGCGGTATGAGGTCAAAAACGTCACTAAAGTCACAAAAACGTCACACCGCGGTATGAGGTCAAAAATGTCGCAAAAACGTCATACCACAAGATGAGATCAAAAATGTCACAAAAACGTCATACGGCAGGATGATGTCAAAAATGTCACAAAAGTTTCATAAAGCGGAATGAGGTCAAAAATGTTCCAAAAAGGTCAAAAATGTCACAAAAAAGTCATAGAGTGGTATGAAGTCAAAAATGTCACAAACACGTCATACCGCGGTCTGAGGTCAAAAACGTCACAAAAAGGTCAAAAATGTCACAAAAAAGTAAAAAATGTCAGATAAAAGTCATACCGCGGAATGGTCAAAAATGTCACAAAAAGGTCAAAAATGTCACAAAATCGTCATACCGCGGTATGAGGTCAAAAGCCTCACAAAAGTCACAAAAACGTCATACCGCGGGATGAGGTCAAAAATGTCACATAAAAGTCATACCGCGGTATGATGTCAAAAATTTCACGAAAACGTCATACCGCCGTATGAGGTCAAAAATGTCACAAAAACGTCATACCGCGGGATGAGGTCAAAAATGTCAAAAAAAACTTACATGCCGCGGTACGAGGTCAAGAATCTCAGAAAAAGGTCATACCGCGGGATGAGGTCAAAAATGTCACAAAAACGCTATACCGCGGTATGAGGTCAGAAAATGTCACAAAAAGGTCAAAGATGTCGCAAAAACGTCATCCCGCGGTATGAGGTCAAAAATGCTTCAAAAACGTCATACCGGGGGATGTTGTCAAAAATGTCACAAAAAGGTCAAAAATGTCACAATAATTTCATGCCGCGGTATGAGGTCAAGAATCTCAGGAAAAGGTCATACCGCGGGATGATGTCAAAAATGTCACAAAAAGGTCAAAAATGTCTCAAAAACGTGATACGGCGGTATGAGGTCAAAAACGTCACTAAAGTCACAAAAACGTCACACCGCGGTATGAGGTCAAAAATGTCGCAAAAACGTCATACCACAAGATGAGATCAAAAATGTCACAAAAACGTCATACGGCAGGATGATGTCAAAAATGTCACAAAAGTTTCATAAAGCGGAATGAGGTCAAAAATGTTCCAAAAAGGTCAAAAATGTCACAAAAAAGTCATAGAGTGGTATGAAGTCAAAAATGTCACAAACACGTCATACCGCGGTCTGAGGTCAAAAACGTCACAAAAAGGTCAAAAATGTCACAAAAAGGTGAAAAATGTCACATAAACGTCATACCGCGGAATGATGTAGAAAATGTCACAAAAAGGTCAAAAATGTCACAAAAACGTCATACCGCGGCATGAGGTAAGAAATGTCACGAAAACGTCATACCGCGGGATGAGGTCAAAAATTTCACAAAAACGTTAGACCGCGGTATGAGGTCAAAAATGTCACAAAAAGGTCAAAAATGTCGCAAAAACGTCATACCGCGTTATGAGGTCAAACATGTCACAAAAGCGTCATACTGCGGGATGAGGTCAAAAATGCCTCAAAAACGTCACACCGCGGGATGATGTCAAAATTGTCACAAAAAGGTTAAAACTGTCTCATAAACGTTATACCGCAGTATGAGGTCAAAAATGTCACAAAAACGTCATACCGCGGGAACATGTCAAAAATGTAACAAAAAGGTCAAAAATGTCACAAAAACGTTTTCCCGCGGAATGAGGTCAAAAATGTCAAAAAAACGTCATACCGCGGGATCATGTCAAAAATTTCTCAAAAACGTCACACCGCGGAATGAGGTCAAAAACGTCACAAAAGTCACAAAAACGTCATACCGCAGGATGAGGTCAAAAATGTCACAAAAACGTCAGACCACGGTATGATGTCAAAAATGTTACAAAAACGTCAGACCACGGTATGATGTCAAAAATGTTACAAAAACGTCATACGGCGGGATGATGTCAAAAATGTCACAAAAATTTCATACCGCGGCATGAGTTCAAAAATGTCACAAAAAGGTCAAAAATGTCACAAAATCGTCATACCGCGGTATGAGGTCAAAAATGTCAAAAAACGTCATGCCGCGGTATAATGTCAAAAATGTCACAAAAGCGTCATACCGCGATATGATGTAAAATATGACACAAAAAAGTCATACCGCGGGATGAGGTCAAAAATGTCACAAGAACGTCATACCGCGGGATGGAGTCAAAAATGCCTCAAAAACGTCACACCGGGGGATGACGTCAAAAATGTCACAAAAAGATCAAAAATGTCTCAAAAACACTATACCGCGGTATGATGTCAAAAATGTCACAAAAACGTCATACCGCGGAATGATGTCAAAAATGCCTCAAAAACGTCACACCGGGGGATGATGTCAAAAATGTCACAAAAAGATCAAAAATGTCTCAAAAACGTGATACCGCGGTATAATGTTACAAATGTCACAAAAACGTCATACTGTCATACTGAATGCTGTAAAAAATGTCACAAAAACGTTACATCGCGGGATGAGGTCAAAAATGTCACAAAAACGTCATATGGCAAGATGATGTCAAAAATGTCACAAAAACGTCATACCGCGGTATGAGGTGAAAAACGTCACAAAAGGCACAAAAACGTCAAACCGTGGTATGAGGTCAAAAATGTCACAAAAACGTCATACCGCGGGATGTGGTCAAAAATGTCACAAAAACGTCATACGGTGAGATGATGTCAAAAATGTCACAAAAATTTCATTCCGCGGAATGAGTTCAAAAATGTTCCAAAAAGGTCAAAAATGTCACAAAAAAGTCATAGAGTGGTATGAAGTCAAAAATGTCACAAAAACGCCATACCGCGGTTTGAGGTCAAAACCGTCACAAAAAGGACAAAAATGTCACAAAAACGTCATACCGCGGAATGAAGTCAAAAATGTCACGAAAACGTCATACCGCAGGATGAAATCAAAAATGTCAGAAAAAGGTCAAACCGGCGGTATGAGGTCAAAAATATCACAAAAAGGTCAAAAATGTCACAAAGAGGTCATACCGCGGCGTTAGGTCAAAAATTTCACAAAAATGTTACATCGCGGGATGAGGTCAAAAATGTCTCAAAAACGTCATAACCAAAATGAGGTCAAAAATGTCACAAAAAGGTCAAAAATGTCACAAAAAGATCAAAAGTGTTTGAATAACGTCATACCGGGGTATGAGGTCAAAAATGTCACAAAAAGGTCAAAAATGTCACAAAAAGGTCAAAAGTGTTGCAAAAACGTCATACCGGGGTATGAGGTCAAAAATGTCACAAAAACGTCATACCGCGGGATGAGGTCAAAAATGTCACAAAAAGGTCATACCGTGGCATTAAGTCAAAAATTTCACAAAAATGTTTCACCGCGGGATGAGGTCAAAAATGTCACAAAAACGTCATACCGCGGTATGAGGTCAAAAATGTCACAAAAACGTTATACCGCGGGATGAGGTCAAAAATGTCACAAAAATGTCATACCGCGGTTTGAGGTCAAAAATGTCGCAAAAACGTCATACCGCGTGATGAGGTCAAACATGTCACAAAAACGTCATACGGCGGGATGATGTCAAAAAAAGGTCAAGAATTTCTCAAAAACGTCAATCCGCGGTACGAGGTCAAAAATGTAACAAAAACGTCATACCGCAGGATGAGGTCAAAAATGTCACAAAAAAATCATAAAGCGGTATGAAGTCAAAAATATCACAAAAACGTCATACCGCGGAATCAGGTCAAAAACGTCACGAAAAGGTAAAAAATGTCACAAAAAGGTCAAAAATGTCACAAAAAAGTCATACCGCGGTATGAGGTAAAAAACGTCACAAAAATTTCATACCGCGTTATGAGGTCAGAAATCTCAGAAAAACGTCATACCGCGGGATGAGGTCAAAAATTTCACAAAAACATTATACCACGGAATGAAGTCAAAAATGTCACAAAAAGGTCAAAAATGTAACAAAAACGTCATACAGCAGAATGATGTCAAAAATGTCTCAAAAACGTCATACCGCGGTATGAGGTGAAAAACGTCACAAAAGGCACAAAAACGTCAAACCGTGGTATGAGGTCAAAAATGTCACAAAAACGTCATACCGCGGGATGTGGTCAAAAATGTCACAAAAACGTCATACAGCAGAATGATGTCAAAAATGTCTCAAAAACGTCATACCGCGGTATGAGGTGAAAAACGTCACAAAAGGCACAAAAACGTCAAACCGTGGTATGAGGTCAAAAATGTCACAAAAACGTCATACCGCGGGATGTGGTCAAAAATGTCACAAAAACGTCATACGGTGAGATGATGTCAAAAATGTCACAAAAATTTCATTCCGCGGAATGAGTTCAAAAATGTTCCAAAAAGGTCAAAAATGTCACAAAAAAGTCATAGAGTGGTATGAAGTCAAAAATGTCACAAAAACGCCATACCGCGGTTTGAGGTCAAAACCGTCACAAAAAGGACAAAAATGTCACAAAAACGTCATACCGCGGAATGAAGTCAAAAATGTCACGAAAACGTCATACCGCAGGATGAAATCAAAAATGTCAGAAAAAGGTCAAACCGCGGTATGAGGTCAAAAATATCACAAAAAGGTCAAAAATGTCACAAAGAGGTCATACCGCGGCGTTAGGTCAAAAATTTCACAAAAATGTTACATCGCGGGATGAGGTCAAAAATGTCTCAAAAACGTCATAACCAAAATGAGGTCAAAAATGTCACAAAAAGGTCAAAAATGTCACAAAAAGATCAAAAGTGTTTGAATAACGTCATACCGGGGTATGAGGTCAAAAATGTCACAAAAAGGTCAAAAATGTCACAAAAAGGTCAAAAGTGTTGCAAAAACGTCATACCGGGGTATGAGGTCAAAAATGTCACAAAAACGTCATACCGCGGGATGAGGTCAAAAATGTCACAAAAAGGTCATACCGTGGCATTAAGTCAAAAATTTCACAAAAATGTTTCACCGCGGGATGAGGTCAAAAATGTCACAAAAACGTCATACCGCGGTATGAGGTCAAAAATGTCACAAAAACGTTATACCGCGGGATGAGGTCAAAAATGTCACAAAAATGTCATACCGCGGTTTGAGGTCAAAAATGTCGCAAAAACGTCATACCGCGTGATGAGGTCAAACATGTCACAAAAACGTCATACGGCGGGATGATGTCAAAAAAAGGTCAAGAATTTCTCAAAAACGTCAATCCGCGGTACGAGGTCAAAAATGTAACAAAAACGTCATACCGCAGGATGAGGTCAAAAATGTCACAAAAAAATCATAAAGCGGTATGAAGTCAAAAATATCACAAAAACGTCATACCGCGGAATCAGGTCAAAAACGTCACGAAAAGGTAAAAAATGTCACAAAAAGGTCAAAAATGTCACAAAAAAGTCATACCGCGGTATGAGGTAAAAAACGTCACAAAAATTTCATACCGCGTTATGAGGTCAGAAATCTCAGAAAAACGTCATACCGCGGGATGAGGTCAAAAATTTCACAAAAACATTATACCGCGGAATGAAGTCAAAAATGTCACAAAAAGGTCAAAAATGTAACAAAAACGTCATACAGCAGAATGATGTCAAAAATGTCTCAAAAACGTCATATCGCGGGATGAGGTCAAAAATGTCACAAAAACGTCATACCGCGGGATGAGGTCAAAAATGTCACAAAAACGTCATACGGCGGGATGATGTCAAAAATGTCACAAAAATTTCATACCGCGGAATCATGTCAAAATGTCACAAAAAGGTCAAAAATGTCACAAAAACGTTATACCGCGGTATGAGGTAAAAAGTGTCACAAAAACGTCATACCGCGGTATGAGGTCAAAAACGTCACAAAAGTCACAAAAACGTCATACCGCGGTACCATGTCAAAAACGTCACAAAAAGGTAAAAAATGTCACGAAAACGTCATACCACGGTATGAAGTCAAAAATGTCACAGAAGGTCAAAAATGTCACATAAACATCATACCGCGGGATGAGGTCAACAATGTCACAAAAACATTATACCGCGGTATGAGATAAAATCTGTCACAATAACGTTATACCGTGGTATGAGTTCAAAAATGTCACAAAAACGTCACACTGCGGGATGATGTCAAAAATGTCACAAAAAGGTCATAACACGGTATGATGTCAAAAATGTCACAAAAACGTCAAACCGCGGGATGATGTCAAAAATGTCACAAAAATTTCATACCGCGGTATGATGTCAAAAATTTCACAAAAAAGTCATTCCGCGGTGTGAGGTCAAAAATGTTACAAAAACGTCATACCACGGTATGATGTCAAAAATGTCACAAAAACGTCATACCGCGGAATGGTGTCAAAAATGTCACAAAAACGTCACATCGCGGGATGAGGTCAAAAATGTCACAAAAACTTCATACCAAGGTATGAGGTCACAAAAGTCACAAAAGTCACAAAAACGTCGTACCGCAGCTAGAGGTCAAAAATGTCACAAAAACGTCATACGGCGGGATAATGTCAAAAATGTCACAAAAAGGTCAAAAATGTCACAAAAACGTCACATCGCGGGATCAGGTGAAAAATGTCGCAAAAAGGTCATACGGCGGGATGAGGTCAAAAATGTCACAAAAACGTCAGACGGCGGGATGATGTCAAAAATGTCACAAAAATTTAATACCGCGGAATGAGGTCAAAAATGTTCCAAAGAGGTCAAAAATGTCCCAAAAAAGTCATAAAGCGGTATGAAGTCAAAAACGTCACAAAAACGTCATACCGCGGTCTGAGGTCAAAAATGTCATAAAAATTTTTGACCTCTTTTTCTGAGATCAAAAATCTCAGAAAAACGTCATATCGCGGGATAATGTCAAAAATGTCACAAAAACGTCATACGGCGGGATAATGTCAAAAATGTCACAAAAAGGTCAAAAATGTCACAAAAACGTCACATCGCGGGATCAGGTGAAAAATGTCGCAAAAAGGTCAAACGGCGGGATGAGGTCAAAAATGTCACAAAAACGTCAGACGGCGGGATGATGTCAAAAATGTCACAAAAATTTAATACCGCGGAATGAGGTCAAAAATGTTCCAAAAAGGTCAAAAATGTCCCAAAAAAGTCATAAAGCGTTATGAAGTCAAAAACGTCACAAAAACGTCATACCGCGGTCTGAGGTCAAAAATGTCATAAAAATTTTTGACCTCTTTTTCTGAGATCAAAAATCTCAGAAAAAGGTCTTACCGCGGGATGATGTCAAAAATTTCACAAAAACGTTATACCGCGGGATGATGTAAAAAATGTCACAAAAAAATCAAAAATGTCACAAAATTTCATACCGCGGTATGAGGTGAAAAATGTCACAAAAAGGTCAAAAATGTCACAAAAACCAAATACAACGGTATGAGGTCAAAAATATCACAAACAGGTCAAAAATGTCGCAAAAACGTCACACCGCGGGATGATGTCAAAAATGTCACAAAAAAGTCAAAAATGTCTCAAAAACGTCATACCGCGGGATGAGGTCAAAATTGTCACAAAAACATCATACCGCGGGAAAAGGTAAAAAATCACACAAAAACCTCATACCGCGGGATGAGGTCAAAAATGTCACAAAATTTCATGATGACAAAAATGATTTGTGTCAAAAATGTCACAAAGAGGTCAAAAATGTCACAAAAACGTCATACCGCAGTCTGAGGTCAAAAATGTCACAAAAATTTCATGCCGCGGTATGAGGTCAAAAATCACACAAAAACGTCATTCCGCGGTATGAGGTCAAAAATGTCAGAAAAAGGTCAAAAATGTCACAAAAACGTGATACCGCGGTATGAGGTCAAAAATGTTCAGAAAAAGGTCATACCGCGGGATGGGGTCAAAACTATCACGAAAACGTCATACCGCGGTATGAGGTCAAAAATGTAACAAAAACGCTATACCGCAGTATGAGGTCAGAAATGTCACAAAAAGGTCATACCGCGATATGAGGTCAAAAATGTCACAAGAACGTCATACCGCGGGATGGAGTCAAAAATGCCTCAAAAACGTCACACCGGGGGATGACGTCAAAAATGTCACAAAAAGATCAAAAATGTTTCAAAAACGCTATACCGCGGTATGATGTCAAAAATGTCACAAAAACGTCATACCGCGGAGTCATGTCAAAAATGTCACAAAAACGTCACATCGCGGGATGAGGTCAAAAATGTCACAAAAACGTCATACCGCGGTATGAGGTCAAAAATGCCTCAAAAACGTCACACCGGGAGATGATGTCAAAAATGTCACAAAAAGATCAAAAATGTCTCAAAAATGTGATACCGCGGTATAATGTTACAAATGTCACAAAAACATCATACCGCGGAATGCTGTAAAAAATGTCACAAAAACGTCACATCGCGGGATGAGGTCAAAAATGTCACAAAAACGTCATATGGCAAGATGATGTCAAAAATGTCACAAAAACGTCATACCGCGGTATGAGGTGAAAAACGTCACAAAAGGCACAAAAACGTCATACCGTGGTATGACGTCAAAAATGTCACAAAAACGTCATACCGCGGGATGTGGTCAAAAATGTCACAAAAACGTCATACGGTGAGATGATGTCAAAAATGTCACAAAAATTTCATTCGGCGGAATGAGTTCAAAAATGTTCCAAAAAGGTCAAAAATGTCACAAAAAAGTCATAGAGTGGTATGAAGTCAAAAATGTCACAAAAACGCCATACCGCGGTTTGAGGTCAAAACCGTCACAAAAAGGACAAAAATGTCACAAAAACGTCATACCGCGGAATGAAGTCAAAAATGTCACGAAAACGTCATACCGCAGGATGAAATCAAAAATGTCAGAAAAAGGTCAAACCGCGGGATGAGGTCAAAAATTTCACAAAAATGTTGTACCGCGGTATGAGGTCAAAAATATCACAAAATGGACAAAAATGTCACAAAGAGGTCATACCGCGGCATTAGGTCAAAAATTTCACAAAAATGTTACACCGCGGGATGAGGTCAAAAATGTCTCAAAAACGTCAGAACCAAAATGAGGTCAAAAATGTCACAAAAAGGTCAAAAATGTCACAAAAAGGTCAAAAGTGTTTGAATAACGTCATACCGGGGTATGAGGTCAAAAATGTCACAAAAAGGTCAAAAATGTCACAAAAAGGTCAAAAGTGTTGCAAAAACGTCATACCGGGGTATGAGGTCAAAAATGTCACAAAAACGTCATACCGCGGGATGAGGTCAAAAATGTCACAAAAAGGTCATACCGCGGCATTAGGTCAAAAATTTCACAAAAATGTTTCACCGCGGGATGAGGTCAAAAATGTCTCAAAAACGTCATAACCAAAATGAGGTCAAAAATGTCACAAAAAGGTCAAAATTGTCACAAAAAGGTCAAAAGTGTTTGAAAAACGTCATACCGGGGTATGAGGTCAAAAAAGTCACAAAAAGGTCAAAAATGTCACAAAAAGGTCAAAAGTGTTGCAAAAACGTCATACCGGGGTATGAGGTCAAAAATGTCACAAAAACGTCATACCGCGGGATGAGGTCAAAAATGTCACAAAAAGGTCATACCGCGGCATTAGGTCAAAAATTTCACAAAATTTTTTCACCGCGGGATGAGGTCAAAAATGTCACAAAAACGTCATACCGCGGTATGAGGTCAAAAATGTCACAAAAACGTTATACCGTGGGATGAGGTCAAAAATGTCACAAAAACGTCATACCGCGGTTTGAGGTCAAAAATGTCACAAAAACGTCATACGGCGGGATGATGTCACAAAAAGGTCAAAAATTTCTCAAAAACGTCAATCCGCGGTACGAGGTCAAAAATGTAACAAAAATGTTATACCGCGGGATGAGGTCAAAAATGTCACAAAAAAATCATAAAGCGGTATGAAGTCAAAAATATCACAAAAACGTCATACCGCGGAATCAGGTCAAAAACGTCACAAAAAGGTAAAAAATGTCACAAAAAGGTCAAAAATGTCACAAAAAAGTCATACCGCGGTATGAGGTAAAAAACGTCACAAAAAGTTCATACCGCGTTATGAGGTCAAAAATCTCAGAAAAAGGTCATACCGCGGGATGAGGTCACAAATTTCACAAAAACAATATACCGCGGAATGAAGTCAAAAATGTCACAAAAAGGTCAAAAATGTAACAAAAACGTCATACAGCGGAATGATGTCAAAAATGTCACAAAAACGTCATATCGCGGGATGAGGTCAAAAATGTCACAAAAACGTCATACCGCGGGATGAGGTCAAAAATGTCACAAAAACGTCATACGGCGGGATGATGTCAAAAATGTCACAACAATTTCATACCGCGGAATCATGTCAAAATGTCACAGAAAGGTCAAAAATGTCACAAAAACGTTATACCGCGGTATGAGGTAAAAAATGTCACAAAAACGTCATACCGCGGGATCATGTCAAAAATGTGATACAAAGGTCAAAAATGTCTGAAAAACATCATACCGCGGTATGAGGTAAAAAATGTCAAAAAAACGTCATACCGCGGTATGAGGTCAAACATGTCACAAAAACGTCATACCGCGGTATGAGGTCAAAAACGTCACAAAAGTCACAAAAACGTCATACCGCGGTACCATGTCAAAAACGTCACAAAAAGGTAAAAAATGTCACGAAAACGTCATACCACGGTATGAAGTCAAAAATGTCACAGAAGGTCAAAAATGTCACATAAACATCATACCGCGGGATGAGGTCAACAATGTCACAAAAACATTATACCGCGGTATGAGATAAAATCTGTCACAAAAACGTTATACCGTGGTATGAGTTCAAAAATGTCACAAAAACGTCACACTGCGGGATGATGTCAAAAATGTCACAAAAAGGTCATTTTTTTTGTGATGATGTCAAAAATGTCACAAAAACATCATACCGCGGTATCAGGTAAAAAATGTCAGAAAAACGTCATGCCGCGGTGTGAGGTCAAAAATGTCACAGGAGTCAGGAAATGTCGCAAAAATGTCATACCGCGGTGTGAGGTCAAAAATTTCACAAAAACGTCATACCGCGGGATGATGTCAAAAATGTCACAAAAATTTCATACCGCGGGATGATGTCAAAAATGTCACAAAAACGTCATACCGCGGAATGTCGTCAAAAATGTCACAAAAAGGTCAAAAATGTCACAAAAGCGTCATACCGCGGAATCATTTATCGGGTCAAAAATGTCACAAAAACGTCATACTGCAGTATGAGGTCAAAAACGTCACAAAAACGTCACACCGCGGGATGATGTCAAAAATGTCACAAAAACGTCTCACCGCGGAATGATGTCAAAGATGTCACAAAAAGGTCAAAAATGTCACATAAAAGTCATACCGCGGTATGAGTTCAAAAATGTCACGAAAACGTCATGCCGCTGTATCATGTCAACAACTTCATAAAAAGGTCAAAAATGTCACGAAAACGTCATACCGCGGTATGACGTCAAAAGTGTGACAAAAATTTCAGGAGGTCAAAAATGTCAGAAAAAGGTCATACAGCGGGATGAGGTCAAAAATGTCTCAAAAACGTGATTCCGCGGTATGAGGTCAAAAATGTCACAAAAACGTCATACCGCGGGATGACGTCAACAATATCATAAAAAATTCATACCGCGGGATGAGCTCAAATATGTCACAAGAACGTCATACCGCGGAATGATGTCAAAAATGTCACAAATACGTCATACCGCAGAATGTCGTCAAAAATGTCACAAAAAGGTCAAAAATTTCTCAAAAACGTCATTCCGCGGTATGAGGTCAAAAATGTAAAAAAACGTCATACGGCGGGATGAGGTCAAAAATGTCACAAAAAGGTCAGAAATGTAGAAAAACGTCATACCGCGGGATGAGGTCAAGAATATCACAAAAAAATCATAAAGCGGTATGAAGTCAAAAATATCACAAAAACGTCATACCGCGGTATCAGGTCAAAAACACACAAAAAGGTATAAAATGTCACAAAAAGGTCAAAAATGTCACTTAAAAGTCATACCGCGGTATGAGGTCAAAAATATCAGAAAAAGGTCATACCGCGGGATGATGTCAAAAATTTCACAAAAACATGATACCGTGGGATGAAGTCAAAAATATCAGAAAAAGGTCAAAAATGCAACAAAAACGTCATACCGCGGGAGGAGGTCAAATTGTCACAAAAACGTCATACGGCGGGATGATGTCAAAAATGTCACAAAAATATCATACAGCGGTATGAGGTGAAAAATGTCACAAAAAGGTCAAAAATGTCACAAAAACGTCATACCGCGGTGTGAGGTCAAAAATGTCACAAAAACGTCATACAGCGGTGTGAGGTCAAAAATGTCACAAAAACGTCAAGAATGTCTCAAAAACGTCATACCCCGGAATCATGTCAAAAATGTCACAAAAAGGTCAAAAATGTCACAAAAACGTTATACCGGGGTATGAGGTTAAAAAATGTCACAAAAACCTCATTCCGCGGAATCATGTCAAAAATGTCAAAAAAAGATCAAAAATGTCACAAAAGCGTCATACTGCGGGATGAGGTCAAAAATGTCATAACGTCATACCGCGGTATGAGGTCAAAAACGTCACGAAAACGTCATACCGCGGGGTATGACATCAAAAATGTCACAAAAACGTTATACCGCGGTATGAGGTCAAAAATGTCACAAAAACGTCATACCGCGGTATGAGGTCAAAAACGTCACAATAGTCACAAAAACGTCATACTGCGGTATGAGGTCAAAAATGTCACCAAAAGGTTCAAAATGTCACAAAAACGTCATCCCATGGTATGATGTCAAAAATGTCACTAAAACGTCACACCGCGGAATGATGTCAAAAATGTTACAAAAACGTGAAACGGCGGGATGATGTCAAACATGTCACAAAAACGTCATGCCGCGGAATGTCGTCAAAAATGTCACAAAAAGGTCAAGAACGTCTCAAAAACGTCAAAAATTTCTCATAAACGTCATTCCGCAGTATGAGGTCAAAAATGTCACGAAAACGTCATACCGCGGTATGAGGTCAAAAATTTCAGAAAAAGGTCATACCGCGGGATTAGGTCACAAATTTCACAAAAACGTTTTACCGCGGTATGAGGTAAAAAATGTCACAAAAATGTCATACCGCGGGATGAGGTCAAAAATGTCACAAAAACGTCAGACCGTGGGATGAGGTCAAAAATGTAATAAAAATTTCATACCGCGGAATGATGTCAAAAATTTCACAAAAAAGTCATTCCGCGGTGTGAGGTCAAAAATGTTACAAAAACGTCATACCGCGGGATGAAGTCAAAAATGTCACAAAAACGAAATACCGCGGAATGAGGACAAAAATGTCACACAAAGGTCAAAAATGTCACAAAAACGTCATACCGCGGTATGAGGTCAAAGACGTCAGAAAAAGGCTGAGGTCAAAAATGTCACAAAAATTTCAGAAGGTCAAAAATGTCAGAAAAAGGTCATACCGCGGGATGAGGTCAAAAATGTCACAAAAACATCATCCCGCGGGATGATGTCAAAAATGTCACAAAAACGTCATACCGCGGGATGAGGTCAAAAATGTTCCAAAAAGGTCAAAAATGTCACAAAAAAGTCATAAAGCGGAATCAAGTCAAAAATATCACAAAAACGTCATACCGCGGGGTATGAGATCAAAAATGTCATAAAAACGTTATACCGCGGGATGAGGTCAAAAATGTCACAAAAACGTCATAGCGCGAGATGAGGTCAAAAATGTCACAAAAACGTCATACCGCGGGGTGAGGTCAAAAATGTCACAAAAACGTCATATGAGGTCAAAAATGTCATGAAAACGTCATACGTTGACATTTTATGAGGTCAAAAATGTCCCAAAAATTTCATGCCGCGGTATGAGGTCAAAAATCTCAGAAAAAGGTCATACCGCGGGATGAGGTCAAAAATTTCACAAAAACGTTATACCGCAGTATGAGGTCAAAAATGTCACAAAAAGGTCAAAAATGTCACAAAACGTTCAAAAATGTCACATAAAAGTCATACCGTGGCATGAGGTCAAAAATGTCACAAAAACGTTATACCGCGGTTTGAGGTCAAAAATGTTACAAAAACGTCACACCGCGGGATGATGTCAAAGATGTCACAAAAATGTCAAAAATTTCTCAAAAACGTGAAACCGCGGGATGAGGTCAAAAATGTCACAAAAACGTCATACGGCGGGATGATGTCAAATATGTTTCAAAAAGGTCAAAAATGTCTCAAAAACATCATACCGCGGGATGAGATCAAAAATGTCACAAAAACGTCATACCGCGGGATGAGGTCAAAAATGTCACAAAATGGTCAAAAATGTCACAAAAATTTCATACCGCGGTATGAGGTCAAAAATTTCACAAAAACGTTATACCGCAGTATGAGGTCAAAAATGTCACAAAAAGGTCAAAAATGTCACAAAAAGGTCAAAAATGTCACATAAAAGTCATACCGTGGCATGAGGTCAAAAATGTCACAAAAACGTTATACCGCGGGATGACCTCAAAAATGTCACAAAAACGTCATACGGCGGGATGATGTCAAATATGTTCCAAAAAGGTCAAAAATGTCACAAAAACGTCATAATGCGGGATGAGGTCAAAAATGTCACGAAAACGTCATACCGCGGGATCATGTCAAAAATGTCATAAAAAGGTCAAAAATGTCTCAAAAACATCATACTGCGGGATGAGATCAAAAATGTCACAAAAACGTCATACTGCGGGATGAGGTCAAAAATGTCACAAAAAGGTCAAAAATGTCACAAAAATTTCATACCGCGGTATGAGGCCAAAAATTTCAGAAAAACGTCATACGGCTGTATGAGGTCCAAAATGTCACAATAACCTCATACCGCGGAATGATGTCAAAAATTTCACAAAAAGTCATACCGGGGGATGATGTCAAAAATGTCACAAAATCGTCATACCGCGGTATGAGGTCAAAAATGTCACAAAAACCTCATACCGCGGAATCATGTCAAAAATGTCACAAAAAGATCAAAAATGTCACAAAAACGTCATACCGCGGGATGAGGTCAAAAATGTCATAACAACATCATACCGCGGTATGAGGTCAAAAACGTCACGAAAACGTCATACCGCGGGGTGAGGTCAAAAATTTCACAAAAACGTTATACCGCAGTATGAGGTCAAAAATGTCACAAAAAGGTCAAAAATGTCACAAAAAGTTCAAAAATGTCACATAAAAGTCATACCGTGGCATGAGGTCAAAAATGTCACAAAAACGTTATACCGCGGTTTGAGGTCAAAAATGTTACAAAAACGACACACCGCGGGATGATGTCAAAGATGTCACAAAAATGTCAAAAATTTCTCAAAAACGTGAAACCGCGGGATGAGGTCAAAAATGTCACAAAAACGTCATACGGCGGGATGATGTCAAATATGTTCCAAAAAGGTCAAAAATGTCACAAAAACGTCATAATGCGGGATGAGGTCAAAAATGTCACGAAAACGTCATAATGCGGGATGAGGTCAAAAATGTCACGAAAACGTCAGACCGCGGTATTAGGTCAAAAACGTCACAAATGTCGCAAAAACGTCAGATGGCGGGATGTCAAAAATGTCACAAAAACTTTATACCACGGTATGAGGTCAGAAATGTCACAAAAAGGTCAAAATGTCACAAAAACGTCATACCGCAGTATGATGTCAAAAATGTCACAAAAACATCATACCTCGGGATGATGTCAAAAATGTCACAAAAATTTCATACCGCAGTATGATGTCAAAAATGTCACATAAACGTCATACCGCGGGATGATGTCACAAAAATTTCATACCGCCGTATGAGGTCAAAAACGTCACAAACGTCACAAAAACGTCATACGGGCTGAAGATGCCACTTTTGATACTTACTTTATGGAGTCAATTCCTTGATACAACGTGACTGGAAACAGCTTTTGCCTTCATATTTATCATATTTGAACAGCATCTGACAGTGAAACATGTTTGTAAACATTGATTTTCAAAAAGTGCACTGTTGCTATTTCTAATGCTCTAAAACAGCTTTTCGCGGGCTGAAAATGCCACTTTTGTCACTCACTGTATGGAGTCAATTCCTTGATACAACGTGACTGGAAACAGCTTTTGCCTTCATATTTATTATATTTGAACAGCATCTGACAGTGAAACATGTTTGTAAACGTTGATTTTTAAAAACTGCAGTCTAGCTATTTCTAATGCTCTGAAACAGCTTTTCGCGGGCTGAAAATGCCACTTTTGCCACTCACTGTATGGAGTCAATTCCTTGATACAACGTGACTAAAAACAGCTTTTGCCTTCATTTTTATCATATTTGAACAGCATCTGACAGTGAAACATGTTTGTAAACATTGATTTTGAAAAAGTGCACTGTTGCTATTTCTAATGCTCTAAAACAGCTTTTCGCTGTCTGAAAATGCCACTTTTGCCACTCACTGTATGGAGTCAATTCCTTGATACAACGTGACTAAAAACAGCTTTTGCCTTCATATTTATCATATTTGAACAGCATCTGACAGTGAAACATGTTTGTAAACATTGATTTTGAAAAACTGCAGTTCAGCTATTTCTAATGTTCTGAAACAGCTTTTCGCGGGATGAAAATGCCACTTTTGCCACTCACTGTATGGAGTCAATTCCTTGATACAACGTGACTGGAAACAGCTTTTGCCTTCATTTTTATCATATTTGAACAGCATCTGACAGTGAAACATGTTTGTAAACATTGATTTTCAAATAGTGCACTGTTGCTATTTCTAATGCTCTAAAACAGCTTTTCGCGGGCTGAAAATGCCACTTTTGTCACTCACTGTATGGAGTCAATTCCTTGATACAACGTGACTGGAAACAGCTTTTGCCTTCATATTTATCATATTTGAACAGCATCTGACAGTGAAACATGTTTGTAAACATTGATTTTCAAAAAGTGCACTGTTGCTATTTCTAATGCTCTAAAACAGCTATTCGCGGGCTGAAAATGCAACTTTTGCCACTCACTGTATGGAGTATATTCCTTGATACAACGTTTCTGGAAACAGCTTTTGCCTTCATATTTATCATATTTGAACAGCATCTGACGTGAAACATGTTTGTAAACATTGATTTTGAAAAACTGCAGTCTAGCTGTATCTATTGCTCGAAAACAGCTTTTCGCACGCTGAAAATGCCACTTTTGATACTTACTGTATGGAGTCAATTCCTTGATGCATCGTGACTGGAAATAGCTTTTGCCTTCATATTTATCATATTTGAACAGCATCTGACAGTGAAACATGTTTGTAAACATTCATTTTCAAATTGTGCACTGTTGCTATGTCTAATGCTCTAAAACAGCTTTTCGAGGGCTGAAAATGCCACTTTTGCCACTCACTGCATGGAGTCAATTCCTTGACACAACCTGACTGGAAACAGCTTTTGCCTTCATATTTATCATATTTGAACAGCATCTGACAGTGAAACATGTTTGTAAACATTGATTTTCAAAAAGTGCACTGTTGCTATTTCTAATGCTCTAAAACAGCTTTTCGCGGGCTGAAAATTCCACTTTTGTCACTCACTGTATGGAGTCAATTCCTTGATACAACGTGACTGGAAACAGCTTTTGCCTTCATATTTATTATATTTGAACAGCATCTGACAGTGAAACATGTTTGTTAACGTTGATTTTGAAAAACTGCAGTCTAGCTATTTCTAATGCTCTGAAACAGCTTTTCGCGGGCTGAAAATGCCACTTTTGCCACTCACTGTATGGAGTCAATTCCTTGATACAACGTGACTAAAAACAGCTTTTGCCTTCATTTTTATCATATTTGAACAGCATCTGACAGTGAAACATGTTTGTAAACATTGATTTTGAAAAAGTGCACTGTTGCTATTTCTAATGCTCTGAAACAGCTTTTCGCTGTCTGAAAATGCCACTTTTGCCACTCACTGTATGGAGTCAATTCCTTGATACAACGTGACTGGAAACAGCTTTTGCCTTCATAATTAATATATTTGAACAGCATCTGACAGTGAAACATGTTTGTAAACATTGATTTTGAAAAACTGCAGTATAGCTATTTCTAATGCTCTGAAACAGCTATTCGCGGGCTGAAAATGCCACTTTTGCCACTCACTGTATGGAGTAAATTCCTTGATACAACGTGACTAAAAACAGCTTTTGCCTTCATTTTTTTCATATTTGAACAGCATCTGACAGTGAAACATGTTTGTAAACATTGATTTTGAAAAAGTGCACTGTTGCTATTTCTAATGCTCTAAAACAGCTTTTCGCGGACTGAAAATGCCACTTTTGCCACTCACTGTATGGAGTCAATTCCTTGATACAACGTGACTAAAAACAGCTTTTGCCTTCATATTTATCATATTTGAACAGCATCTGACAGTGAAACATGTTTGTAAACACTGATTTTGAAAAACTGCAGTCTAGCTATTTCTAATGCTCTGAAACAGCTTTTCGCGGGCTGAAAATGCCACTTTTGCCACTCACTGTATGGAGTCAATTCCTTGATACAACGTGACTGGAAACAGCTTTTGCCTTCATATTTATCATATTTGAACAGCACCTGACAGTGAAACATGTTTGTAAACATTGATTTTGAAAAACTGCAGTCTAGCTATTTCTAATGCTCTGAAACAGCTTTTCGCGGCCTGAAAATGCCACTTTTGCCACTCACTGTATGGAGTCAATTCCTTGATACAACGTGACTGGAAACAGCTTTTGCCTTCATATTTATCATATTTGAACAGCATCTGACAGTGAAACATGTTTGTAAACATTGATTTTGAAAAACTGCAGTCTACCTGTTTCTCATGCTCTAAAACAGCTTTTCGCGGGCTGAAAATGCCACTTTTGATACTTACTGTATGGAGTCAATTCCTTGATACATCGTGACTGGAAACAGCTTTTGCCTTCATATTTATCATATTTGAACAGCATCTGACAGTGAAACATGTTTGTAAACATTGATTTTCAAAAAGTGCACTGTTGCTATTTCTAATGCTCTAAAACAGCTATTCGCGGGCTGAAAATGCAACTTTTGCCACTCACTGTATGGAGTCAATTCCTTGATACAACTTTACTGGAAACAGCTTTTGCCTTCATATTTATCATATTTGAACAGCATCTGACGTGAAACATGTTTGTAAACATTGATTTTGAAAAAGTGCACTGTTGCTATTTCTAATGCTCTAAAACAGCTTTTCTCGGGCTGAAAATGCCACTTTTGCCACTCACTGTATGGAGTCAATTCCTTGATACAACGTGACTGGAAACAGCTTTTGCCTTCATAATTATTATATTTGAACAGCATCTGACAGTGAAACATGTTTGTAAACATTGATTTTCAAAAAGTGCACTGTTGCTATGTCTAATGCTCTAAAACAGCTTGTCGCGGCCTGAAAGTGCCACTTTTGCCACTCACTGTATGGAGTCAATTCTTTGATACAACGTGACTGGAAACAGCTTTTGCCTTCATATTTATCATATTTGAACAGCATCTGACAGTGAAACATGTTTGTAAACATTGATTTTTAAAAACTGCAGTCTACCTGTTTCTCATGCTCGAAAACAGCTTTTCGCGGGCTGAAAATGCCACTTTTGATACTTACTGTATGGAGTCAATTCCTTGATACATCGTGACTGGAAACAGCTTTTGCCTTCATATCTATCATATTTGAACAGCATCTGACAGTGAAACATGTTTGTAAACATTGATTTTCAAAAAGTGCACTGTTGCTATTTCTAATGCTCTAAAACAGCTATTCGCGGGCTGAAAATGCAACTTTTGCCACTCACTGTATTGAGTCAATTCCTTGATACATCTTTACTGGAAACAGCTTTTGCCTTCATATTTATCATATTTGAACAGCATCTGACGTGAAACATGTTTGTAAACATTGATTTTCAAAAACTGCAGTCTAGCTGTATCTATTGCTCGAATACAGCTTTTCGCGGGCTGAAAATGCCACTTTTGATACTCACTGTATGGAGTCAATTCCTTGATACAACGTGACTGGAAACAGCTTTTGCCTTCATATTTATCATATTTGAACAGCATCTGACAGTGAAACATGTTTGTAAACACTGATTTTTAAAAAGTGCACTGTTGCTATTTCTAATGCTCTAAAACAGCTTTTCGCTGTCTGAAAATGCCACTTTTGCCACTCACTGAATGGAGTCCATTACATGATACAACGTGACTGGAAACAGCCGTTGCCTTCATATTTATCATATTTGAACAGCATCTGACAGTGAAACATGTTTGTAAACATTGATTTTAAAAACTGCAGTGTACCTGTTTCTCGTGCTCTAAAACAGCTTTTCGCGGGCTGAAAATGCCACTTTTGATACCTACTGTATGGAGTCAATTCCTTGATACATCGTGACTGGAAACAGCTTTTGCCTTCATATTTATCATATTTGAACAGCATCTGACAGTGAAACATGTTTGTAAACATTGATTTTCAAAAAGTGCACTGTTGGTATTTCTAATGCTCTAAAACAGCTTTTCGCGGGCTGAAAATGCCACTTTTGTCACTCACTGTATGGAGTAAATTCCTTGATACAACGTGACTGGAAACAGCTTTTGCCTTCATATTTATTATATTTGAACAGCATCTGACAGTGAAACATGTTTGTAAACATTGATTTTGAAAAAGTGCACTGTTGCTATTTCTAATGCTCTAAAACAGCTTTTCGCTGTCTGAAAATGCCACTTTTGCCACTCACTGTATGGAGTCAATTCCTTGATACAACGTCACTAAAAACAGCTTTTGCCTTCATTTTTATCATATTTGAACAGCATCTGACAGTGAAACATGTTTGTAAACATTGATTTTCAAAAAGTGCACTGCTGCTATTTCTAATGCTCTAAAACAGCTTTTCGCTTTCTGAAAATGCCACTTTTGCCACTCACTGTATGGAGTCAATTCCTTGATACAACGTGACTAAAAACAGCTTTTGCCTTCATATTTATCATATTTGAACAGCATCTGACAGTGAAACATGTTTGTAAACATTGATTTTGAAAAACTGCAGTCTAGCTATTTCTAATGCTCTGAAACAGCTTTTCGCGGGCTGAAAATGCCACTTTTGATACTTACTGTATGGAGTCAATTCCTTGATACAACGTGACTGGAAACAGCTTTTGCCTTCATATTTATCATATTTTAACAGCATCTGACAGTGAAACATGTTTGTAAACATTGATTTTCAAAAAGTGCACTGTTGCGATGTCTAATGCTCTAAAACAGCTTGTCGCGGCCTGAAAATGCAACTTTTGCCACTCACTGTATGGAGTCAATTCTTTGATACAACGTGACTGGAAACAGCTTTTGCCTTCATATTTATCATATTTGAACAGCATCTGACAGTGAAACATGTTTGTAAACATTGATTTTTAAAAACTGCAGTCTACCTGTTTCTCATGCTCGAAAACAGCTTTTCGCGGGCTGAAAATGCCACTTTTGATACTTACTGTATGGAGTCAATTCCTTGATACATCGTGACTGGAAACAGCTTTTGCCTTCATATTTATCATATTTGAACAGCATCTGACAGTGAAACATGTTTGTAAACATTGATTTTCAAAAAGTGCACTGTTGCTATTTCTAATGCTCTAAAACAGCTATTCGCGGGCTGAAAATGCAACTTTTGCCACTCACTGTATGGAGTCAATTCCTTGATACATCTTTACTGGAAACAGCTTTTGCCTTCATATTTATCATATTTGAACAGCATCTCACGTGAAACACGTTTGTAAACATTGATTTTGAAAAACTGCAGTCTAGCTGTATCTATTGCTCGAAAACAGCTTTTCGCGGGCTGAAAATGCCACTTTTGATACTCACTGTATGGAGTCAATTCCTTGATACAACGTGACTGGAAACAGCTTTTGCCTTCATATTTATCATATTTGAACAGCATCTGACAGTGAAACATGTTTGTAAACACTGATTTTGAAAAAGTGCACTGTTGCTATTTCTAATGCTCTAAAACAGCTTTTCGCTGTCTGAAAATGCCACTTTTGCCACTCACTGAATGGAGTCCATTACATGATACAACGTGACTGGAAACAGCCGTTGCCTTCATATTTATCATATTTGAACAGCATCTGACAGTGAAACATGTTTGTAAACATTGATTTTAAAAACTGCAGTGTACCTGTTTCTCGTGCTCTAAAACAGCTTTTCGCATGCTGAAAATGCCACTTTTGATACTTACTGTATGGAGTCAATTCCTTGATACATCGTGACTGGAAACAGCTTTTGCCTTCATATTTATCATATTTGAACAGCATCTGACAGTGAAACATGTTTGTAAACATTGATTTTCAAAAAGTGCACTGTTGCTATTTCTAATGCTCTAAAACAGCTATTCGCGGGCTGAAAATGCAACTTTTGCCACTCACTGTATGGAGTCAATTCCTTGATACAACGTGACTGGAAACAGCTTTTGCCTTCATATTTATCATATTTGAACAGCATCTGACAGTGAAACATGTTTGTAAACATTGATTTTCAAAAAGTGCACTGTTGCTATTTCTAATGCTCTAAAACAGGTATTCGCGGGCTGAAAATGCAACTTTTGCCACTCACTGTATGGAGTCAATTCCTTGATACAACGTTTCTGGAAACAGCTTTTGCCTTCATATTTATCATATTTGATCAGCATCTGACGTGAAACATGTTTGTAAACATTGATTTTGAAAAACTGCAGTCTAGCTGTATCTATTGCTCGAAAACAGCTTTTCGCACGCTGAAAATGCCACTTTTGATACTTACTGTATGGAGTCAATTCCTTGATGCATCGTGACTGGAAATAGCTTTTGCCTTCACATTTATCATATTTGAACAGCATCTGACAGTGAAGCATGTTTGTAAACATTGATTTTCAAAAAGTGCACTGTTGCTATTTCTAATGCTCTGAAACAGCTTTTCGCGGGCTGAATATGCCACTTTTGCCACTCACTGTATGGAGTCAATTCCTTGATACAACGTGACTGGAAACAGCTTTTGCCTTCATATTTATCATATTTGAACAGCATCTGACAGTGAAACATGTTTGTAAACATTGATTTTCAAAAAGTGCACTGTTGGTATTTCTAATGCTCTAAAACAGCTTTTCGCGGGCTGAAAATGCCACTTTTGTCACTCACTGTATGGAGTCAATTCCTTGATACAACGTGACTGGAAACAGCTTTTCCTTCATATTTATTATATTTGAACAGCATCTGACAGTGAAACATGTTTGTAAACATTGATTTTGAAAAACTGCAGTCTAGCTGTATCTATTGCTCGAAAACAGCTTTTCGCACGCTGAAAATGCCACTTTTGATAATTACTGTATGGAGTCAATTCCTTGATGCATCGTGACTGGAAATAGCTTTTGCCTTCATATTTATCATATTTGAACAGCATCTGACAGTGAAGCATGTTTGTAAACATTGATTTTGAAAAAGTGCACTGTTGCTATTTCTAATGCTCTAAAACAGCTTTTCGCGGACTGAAAATGCCACTTTTGCCACTCACTGTATGGAGTCAATTCCTTGATACAACGTGACTGGAAACAGCTTTTGCCTTCATATTTATCATATTTGAACAGCATCTGACAGTGAAACATGTTTGTAAACATTGATTTTCAAAAAGTGCACTGTTGCTATTTCTAATGCTCTAAAACAGCTTTTCGCTGGCTGAAAATGCCACTTTTTTCACTCACTGTATGGAGTAAATTCCTTGATACAACGTGACTGGAAACAGCTTTTGCCTTCATATTTATTATATTTGAACAGCATCTGACAGTGAAACATGTTTGTAAACATTGATTTTTAAAAAGTGCACTGTTGCTATTTCTAATGCTCTAAAACAGCTTTTCGCTGTCTGAAAATGCCACTTTTGCCACTCACTGTATGGAGTCAATTCCCTGATACAACGTGACTAAAAACAGCTATTGCCTTCATTTTTATCATATTTGAACAGCATCTGACAGTGAAACATGTTTGTAAACATTGATTTTGAAAAAGTGCACTGTTGCTATTTCTAATGCTCTAAAACAGCTTTTCGCTGTCTGAAAATGCCACTTTTGCCACTCACTGAATGGAGTCCATTACATGATACAACGTGACTGGAAACAGCCTTTGCCTTCATATTTATCATATTTGAACAGCATCTGACAGTGAAACATGTTTGTAAACATTGATTTTCAAAAAGTGCACTGTTGCTATTGTAACCCCCGGTTACCAGAGCCCTGTAAAATAGGTGAAATAATATTAAAAACCTATGGTGAATCTGGTTGGACAACCTGACATTCAATCAGTAATTCAGTTAACCTATCGACATCAACCACGTCTATCGAAGGGTACACCCACCCTTTACGTAGCTGGAACCGCGGTATAGTACGTTCTTTTGCTAACAGACCAGCAACCGAAGCAGACGTGAGTCGGAGCGGAAAAACATAGCGCGAGTAAGTCAAATATGTGTAAATAGGATTCATCATAATCATCTAAAAGTCAGATGTTGAGTATAAAGAGAAATATTTTCCTCCAACCAGATCGAACAACCCCTAAAAGACCTGTAGTGGTTACTATCCTGCTGCTAACTGCCGAAGGAAAAGTCTTGGTGAGTCGCTCGAGATGCTAATATGTCAAATGTAGCATACTGTAGAAATAATAGGAAGCTAATGAGTTGTTAAGCACGATAAAATAGTGTGGGAATGTATTTAAAGCTGGCTGTGGCTAGCAGTCGTGATGTTTGCCTTGTTAGTGCTGTTAGCAGGGTGCGCTAGCTACGGTGCGTTAGCTACGGTGCGCTAGCTACGGCGCGCTAGCTACGTGCGCTAGCCGCTCCGTGTTAGCCGCTCCGTGTTAGCCGCTCCGTGTTGGCCGCTCCGTGTTGACCGCTCCGTGTAAGCACGCCATGTTAGCTATAGTGGGCTTCTATAGTTGCTAATGGTAGCTCTGTCACTCACGAATGTTAAACTGCTAACAACTGTGCATTGAGTTTAAAGGGTGTGTTTGTGAGGTTGATTGGTATATGAGCTAATGTTTAACATTAAGCTGAACTGATGTCTAGCTGAGTGTTGAGTTAAAGATGTTTTATTAGCTATATTATAACTAAAATGACCCATTGTTAGCTCAAGCTTAAGTGAGCTGAAGCTGGACTATGCACTATGTGTGGGTAGTTGTCATAAAAAACATAATTATTGCATCTAAGTGAAATATGACATTACAAGCTGTTCAATTAGGAGTGACAACTTTATTTTGTTGAAGTAACAGGATACAATGAATGTTACATATGGAAAACCAGCGACAGCAATGCTGTGTTAATGTTAAGAGAAGAAAAATATGCATTTGAGCAGTGTAGTGACAGTTTTCCTGGCCTTATGGGTTAAGGCCAGGTCTCTCGCTCTCTCTCGCTCTCCCCCCTCTCCCTCTTCCACCTTCTTCGTCGTCTCTGCTGCCTCTTCTCCTCCTCCTGTTCTTCATCATTCGTCGAGAGTGTGATCCCCCAGAAGATTTGAGTCTTCAGCCCTGCTGGCTTCTGTGGAATGAGGTGCAGTTGGTCCTGGAGTGGCGAGCCAATCCACGAGGTGAACCGAGAGAGAGAGATGTTTGGATTATTGAAGTTCAAGAAGGAGTGGTAGGAGAACTGCATTCAGTATCCCACGCTGGATCAACAGTCAACCATAGTGGTAGGACAATCACAGTCAGTTGCCCCACACAGCAGACGGCAAGGAAATTCATGGAGTGAGAAGACACTAGAGCTCTGCAATTAAAGGATCGAAGGATAATACAGTCTGAATTGAACTGATGAATAGACTTACCCAGTAATTCATTGAACTGAATGTTGGATTCACTGATTTATTGACACTAAAGTATGTGGTAGACTTGTTTTGAGTTGTTTATATTGAAATGTGCTATTGTTTTGTTTTTTGGGTTTACCTGTTTTGGGTCGTTGAGTTCCATTAAGAGGACTGATTGGTGTTTCAAGTTCTGAAAAAGGAAAAATTTAAAATTAAAGGAATCACCTGCTAAAATAGAGGCACTATAAATAGGGGTCATAAAACTATAAATAGAGATCATAAAACTATAAATAAGGTTCATAAAACTATAAAGAAAAATTAACAAGTGCCTGACTGTCAACAGTGAACTAAAATAGCATTACAATCAAAAGGAAAACCTAAAGCTAATAAAATGCAAAATAAAATAGTTATACTTACCTGATGGGTGCATTCCTGGTTTAATATCTGAAAAAGAAAAGACAAGTGTTAAAGAGTAAAAGAGGTTTCTTTTGGTTTATGATACATGATTAAAGTTGAGTGTATCATCATCATCGGTGTTTTTTTTTGCTATTCTGAATGTTGTTTTAAGGTTATAGAGCATACACTCGAAGACAAAAGATCATTGAAAGATGAGAAAATAAATACTTTATGTTACCTTCAAACGCGACCTCTAACTCCGTGTCTTGTGTCACCTTTGCTGTCCGGTGCCCATTTCTCCCGAGCGATCCTAAATCTTCTGATACCTGGTCCATACTGAGTGTTCACTACACCTTAATTGTGGTGTAGAGAGGTTACATAGAAATCACTTCTGGTTGTTACAGAAACGTGGCGAGCCAGCCAGGAGAAATTGGGCTTTATCGCACAGCGCTGGTAAAGACACGATACTACAATGGATGTTATCAAGTCCACTAATATCAAGGTTCAGAACTCTCTTATCATTAGTGGGTCCCCAGGTGCAGAATCTGATAAAGGATTAGTTGCGCATCTGAAACAACATGGCACCATCGCTAGATTTGTTAGCATAGATGCTCCTAACACAAAGTTTCACGAACATGTTATAGTTGAATACACTGACAACACTGCAATACAGTCACTCAAGCCACTGTTGCCAGGCACACTCCCCTGCCAGGGCGAAGAAGGAGCTTGCTACCACCTGAACGCACTAATGGATGTGTATGCTCCTGAAGTAAGTAGTGCCACTACAGATACCTACCTTGAACAGTTGCAGGTAGTTGCACAAACAACCGGCAAGACGCTAGAAGAACTGCTTACAACAGAACTCGCTAAGCTCAACGCGGCTACCTGTGCTGCTACCAAGACTGGGACAATTGATGGAGCCCCTGCAACGGATTCTACTCAGAAATCGATCAGGCAAGTACATGCTTCAGCCGGCCATGGTGTCTTTCACCCTGAGCCCGAACCCACAACTGCTGCACCTTCTGCTACAGCAACACTGAAGTTTTTCCCAACTCCAGGAGTTGAAAGGTCAATTCCACACATCTCGACTGGATTAAAGAGTTCTCCTAGCATCACAATCAATGATGTCAATCCACCTGACATACAGAGAGTAGTAGTAGAGCACATTGTTAGAAACGCAGATGCTTCCTCCCCAGTCCACACATCTAGTCGACTCCGACCCTTCTCCGGGAAGTGTCCACATTCCAACAGTGAAGTGGATTATGAAACTTGGCGAGCAAATGTTGAGCTCATCCTTAAAGACCCAGCTATATCTGATCTACACCGTGCAAGAAAGATACTTGAAAGTCTCCTATCCCCAGCAGCTGATATAGTCAAACAGTTAGGTCCTCAAGCTTCTCCCAGTGACTACTTGCAGCTGCTGGATTCTGCTTTTGGTACTGTAGATGATGGCGAGGAACTTTTCGCCAAATTCATGAACACGTTACAAGACGCTGGGGAGAAGCCCTCCCACTACTTGAACAGGCTGCAGGTGATTCTCAGCCAGGCTGTGAAAAGAGGGGGTGTGGCTGCCATCGAACAGGATGAACACCTACTGAGGCAATTTTGCAGAGGCTGCTGGGACAGTACCGTGCTTACCAGTCTTCAGTTAGAACAGAGGAAGCGTAACCCGCCATCCTTTCCAGAGCTTCTGCTACTCCTGCGCACAGAAGAGGACAGGCAGGCTGCAAAAGTAGCTCGCATGAAACAACACCTTGGGGCCCCCAAGCAACGAGCTGCAACTCATCTTCAGTGTGCTTGCACCCATGAAGAGGAAAAGAGCACCACACCGCAGCAGAATAATCCCACAGTAGACATACTGTGTGACACCCAGAACTTAAAGAAACAAGTGGCCGGGCTTCAGAGTCAAATGGCTGGCCTGAAGACACAGAACCGCCAGACACCGAGACCCCAGATCAGTCCCTCCCAGCTTAATCCCCTTGTCCAGGATCTGAAAAGACAAATATCAGAGCTACAGAGTCAGATGGCAGCCCTAAAGGCCCAGATCCGTCTTTCCCCCACCCCTGCTGAAACCAATATGCAAAGAGAGTCAGGTGAGCCCTCATTCTCCACCACTGCCAGAGTGCAGCACGGGAGGCCAAGACCCTGGTATTGCTTTCGGTGTGGGGAGGACGGGCACATTGCACCAAATTGCATTGAGCCCCCAAATCAAGCCTTAGTTGCAGAAAAGAAGCAGCAGCTACAAGAGAAGCAGCTTCAATGGGAAGCCCAAAGCAGTGCCTCCAGTGCACAGCCTTTAAACTAGGGTCAGCTCCAGTCGCGGGACTGACAGGAGCTGGAGAACACCAGAGACGTCCCTTTGGCAGGCAAAGAGCTAGCCTGAAACAAGCCTCTTCTCGCAGTCGGGGGCATCTACCAAAAGGGTTAATAGGGACCAGATGTACTGCTAAAATCCTCATTGCAGGAGAAGAATCGAGTTGTCTATTAGACACAGGGTCACAAGTGACCACTGTCTCTCAATCATTTTATGAACAGAAGCTGAACTCACAGGCCATTCATTCCATAGATGACTTACTGGAGATTGAAGGTGCTAACGGTCAGACAGTCCCCTATACCGGCTACATTGAGGTCACTATGACCTTCCCAAAGAGTTTCTTGGGTGTGGACATCAAGGTACCTACCTTAGCCCTTGTAGTCCCAGACTGTCGTGCCACGGCCCAATCACCAGTATTAATAGGCACAAATACATTAGACGTAATGTACGAGCTATACAGTGAGACAGATGGTGCCTGCCACCAGCCTTCTCCATATGGCTACCGGGCAGTGCTGAAAATACTTGCCCTCAGACAGAAGCAAGGGACGGATGGCTACCTTGGATCAGTGAGACTGCAGGGTAATTCACCTGAAGTCATCCCAGCTGGACAGAGAGTTGTGATGGAGGGAGTAGCCAATGTGCGCAGCACGCACACGGAGAAATGGGCAGTAGTAGAGCCTCCGTCCTCGTATGCCCTCCCTGGAGGCATACTCGTCACCTGCGGTCTGATCACTCTGCCAACCCGAGCACCCTACCGAGTACCTGTGATGCTAACCAACGAAACACAGCATGATGTACTGCTACCACCGAGAAGTGTCTTGGCAGAGCTCAACGCCATACAGCAACTGCTTCCTAGGGTAGGAGAGACAAAGACCAAAGATATTTCAGCTGACCGGCCAGAACCACCACAAGTTCCTCCACCTGCGTTCAACTTTGCAGATTCCCCGATACCTGCAGAATGGAAAGAGAGGATAGAGCAAAAGTTACAAGCTATGCCTGATGTGTTCTCACAGCATGACTTGGACTATGGAAGGACTGACAAGGTAAAACACCACATCAGCCTCAATGACGAGACCCCCTTCAAGCAAAGAGCTCGCCCCATTCACCCCCAAGACATCCAGGCCGTCCGCAAACACCTCCAAGAGCTGCTGGATGCAGGCGTCATCCGGGAATCTGAGTCTTCCTTCTCCTCTCCTATTGTAGTAGTCCGAAAGAAAAATGGTGATGTACGGCTCTGCATCGATTATCGGAAATTAAATGCTCAGACGGTGAGAGATGCCTACGCCTTACCAAACCTGGAGGAGACCTTCACGGCGCTGCATGGATCTCAATGGTTCTCGGTATTGGATCTTAAGTCTGGATACTACCAGATAGAGATGGAGGAAGAAGACAAACCCAAGACTGCCTTTGTGTGCCCGTTGGGGTTCTGGGAGTTCCAGCGCATGCCTCAAGGAATAACCAATGCGCCAAGTACCTTCCAGAGGCTCATGGAGAAGTGCGTAGGCGACATGAATTTGAAGGAGGCCATTGTCTTTTTAGACGACATCATCATATTCTCAGAGACTCTAGAAGAACACGAGAGAAGGTTGCTGCGAGTCCTCAACCGTCTGAGGGAGTATGGCCTGAAACTATCTGTAGACAAGTGCAAGTTCTTTCAGACATCTGTAAAGTACTTGGGACACATTGTGTCCAGGAATGGTGTCGAAACAGATCCTGATAAGATCAGTGCATTAAAGACCTGGCCTAGCCCGAAGAACCTGAAAGAACTGAGATCCTTCTTGGGGTTCTCAGGATACTACCGACGGTTTATCCAGGGGTACTCTGGGATCGTCAAGCCACTAACTGACTTAACTATTGGCTACCCTCCTCTGCGAAAGACCAAGAGGCCTAAAGAAAAGGGCGGGAAGTATCATGACCCAAAAGAACCCTTCAGTGACCGCTGGACTCCAGCATGCCAGTGTGCTTTCGACGCAATCATTGGCAAGCTGACCACTGCCCCAGTACTGGGTTTCGCAGACCCCACACTACCTTATGTCTTGCACACTGACGCGAGTACCACCGGCTTAGGAGCCGCACTTTATCAGGAGCAGGGAGGACAGATGCGACCTATCGCATTCGCCAGTAGGGGCCTGTCTCACAGCGAAGCTCGCTACCCAGCGCATAAACTAGAGTTCCTAGCCCTCAAGTGGAGCGTTACGGAAAAATTCTGTGACTACCTGTATGGGAATCAGTTTGTTGTCATTACTGACAGCAATCCATTGACTTACATACTCACCTCAGCGAAGTTAGATGCTACTAGTTACCGATGGCTGTCAGCCCTATCCACATTTTCCTTCACACTCCAGTACCGTGCGGGGAAACAAAACCTGGATGCTGATGGTCTATCGAGACGTCCTCATGGGAAGCTGATGGATGATCCTGCATCGCAGAAAGAACAAGAACGGGTTCACCAATTCATCTCACGTCACTCTCTCATCCATATGGAACCTGAAGTGGTTCAAGCAGTCTGTGGCCGTCATCTACTTTGTCGTAACCCAGGGAGCGAATCCAGCGAGCCACGCATTGCACTAGTTGAGTCACTTGCTATGCATGCGGATGCCATTCCCGCCGCATTCGAGCAAGGAGAAAATGCTGAGGGAACGCTCACCATCCAGCACCTGTCCAGGGACGAGCTAAGAGCAAAGCAAGAAGCTGATCACAGCCTCAGAGAGGTCATATTACAGCTAGAGACCGGACAGAAACCCCCACCAACTCTGCGACAGGAGCTCCCTGAACTTCCGTTGTTGTTGAGAGAATGGCCTCGGTTGGAGATGAAAGAGGGAGTTCTCTACCGGAAGAGGAAAGACGGAGGGCACATTACCTTCCAACTAGTCTTACCCAAAGAGCTGAGAGCAGTGGCCATGAAGAGTTTACACGACGACATGGGTCACTTAGGGATAGAGCGAACCACAGATCTCCTGCGATCCAGGTTCTACTGGCCTAAGATGGCTGCAGAAGTGGAGGCGAAAGTGAAGACATGTGACCGTTGCATACGGAGGAAGGCTCCTCCTCAAAAGGCTGCACAGCTTGTCAACATTCAAGTCACTCGTCCATTAGAATTGGTCTGCATGGACTTCCTTTCAATCGAACCTGACAGAAGTAACACAACCAATGTTCTGGTGATTACAGACCACTACACTAAATATGCAGTGGCCGTTCCCACACCCAATCAGAAGGCTCGTACCGTGGCCAAGTGCCTTTGGGAGAACTTCATCATCCATTATGGTATCCCAGAGCGCTTACACAGTGATCAAGGGCCTGACTTCGAATCCAAGACGATAAAAGAGCTGTGCGAAGTGGCAGGGATCCGGAAAGTCAGGACAACACCATATCATCCGAGGGGAAACCCTGTCGAAAGGTTCAACCGGACCCTTTTGAGCATGTTGGGAACCTTGAAGGATCAGGAAAAGATGCATTGGCGCGATTTTGTACGGCCCTTAGTGCATGCGTACAACTGCACCAAAAATGACGTCACTGGATACAGTCCCTATGAATTGATGTTCGGAAGGCAACCTAGATTGCCCATCGACTTGGCTTTTGGAGTCCCACTCAGAGAGCGTCCTCAGACATCCCACTCAGAGTATGTGCGACACTTGAAGTCTCACTTGGAGGAGAGTTATAAACTGGCAACCAGCAATGCTGCTAAAAATGCTGCCAGAAACAAAGCCAGATTTGATCGACACATCACTGAGTCTGCCCTCGAAGTTGGTGACCGTGTGCTGGTGAGAAGCGTCCGTCTCCGCGGGAAGCACAAACTTGCTGATAAGTGGGAGTCTACCATTCACGTGGTCATGAAACGTGCTGGTGACATCCCAGTGTACACCGTCAAACCTGAGAACCAAGACGGACCCCTGAGGACCTTGCATAGAGATCTCTTACTGCCCTGTGGGTTTCTCCCTGCAAGGGAAGACCAGCCTACCTTGCACGAGTCAGTCCCACGCAACAGGACGCGTCGGAGTACGCGCTTGGATCCTGCTGTACAAAATACCGAGGGAGATGTGAACCAATATGAGTCAGATGAGGATGTTCCTGGGTACTGGAATGCGGACCCTGCAAATGTGGAAAGTAACTGGCATCCACACCAAATTGAGCTGACTGGTAATACCTACCTCACAAGGGGCGAGGAGTTGAACAGGAACTCCCCTAAGGAATACTCATCTGAATCTTCAACTGGACCAACCCATCTTGAACCTGAAAGAGAAACCTTACCTGAAGGAGAAACCTTACCCGAAAGAGAAACCTTACCTGTGGAGGAACCTGAAAGAGAAACCTTACCTGTGGAGGAACCTGAAAGAGAAACCTTACCTGAGGAGGAACCTGAAAGAGAAACCTTACCTGTGGAGGAACCTGAAGGAGAAACCTTACCTGTGGAGGAACCTGAAAGAGAAACCTTACCTGTGGAGGAACCTGAAAGAGAAACCTTACCTGTGGAGGAACCTGAAAGAGAAACCTTACCTGAAGAGGAACCTGAAAGAGAAACCTTATCTGAAGGAGAAACCTTACCTGAAGAGGAAGCTGGAGGAAGAAACGTCATTGAAACAGAGCAGGAAGGAAGAAAAATGTCTGGAAGAGTGTCAGAACAAAGACATCTCAGTAGAAGCAGAGCTCCCCCAGAGAGATTGCACTACACCCAGCTAGGGAACCCCCTTGTGTCTATTGTGCAGTCACTTTTCCAAGGCTTAAGTCTAGCTTTAACAGAAACACTACAAGGTCCTACTTACGCCGAAGTTAATGCGCACGATCCTCATTCAGTTGTGGTCAGACAGCCGAGTAGGTGTAGCGGGACGCACACACCTTTGAGAGGGGAGTGTGTAACCCCCGGTTACCAGAGCCCTGTAAAATAGGTGAAATAATATTAAAAACCTATGGTGAATCTGGTTGGACAACCTGACATTCAATCAGTAATTCAGTTAACCTATCGACATCAACCACGTCTATCGAAGGGTACACCCACCCTTTACGTAGCTGGAACCGCGGTATAGTACGTTCTTTTGCTAACAGACCAGCAACCGAAGCAGACGTGAGTCGGAGCGGAAAAACATAGCGCGAGTAAGTCAAATATGTGTAAATAGGATTCATCATAATCATCTAAAAGTCAGATGTTGAGTATAAAGAGAAATATTTTCCTCCAACCAGATCGAACAACCCCTAAAAGACCTGTAGTGGTTACTATCCTGCTGCTAACTGCCGAAGGAAAAGTCTTGGTGAGTCGCTCGAGATGCTAATATGTCAAATGTAGCATACTGTAGAAATAATAGGAAGCTAATGAGTTGTTAAGCACGATAAAATAGTGTGGGAATGTATTTAAAGCTGGCTGTGGCTAGCAGTCGTGATGTTTGCCTTGTTAGTGCTGTTAGCAGGGTGCGCTAGCTACGGTGCGTTAGCTACGGTGCGCTAGCTACGGCGCGCTAGCTACGTGCGCTAGCCGCTCCGTGTTAGCCGCTCCGTGTTAGCCGCTCCGTGTTGGCCGCTCCGTGTTGACCGCTCCGTGTAAGCACGCCATGTTAGCTATAGTGGGCTTCTATAGTTGCTAATGGTAGCTCTGTCACTCACGAATGTTAAACTGCTAACAACTGTGCATTGAGTTTAAAGGGTGTGTTTGTGAGGTTGATTGGTATATGAGCTAATGTTTAACATTAAGCTGAACTGATGTCTAGCTGAGTGTTGAGTTAAAGATGTTTTATTAGCTATATTATAACTAAAATGACCCATTGTTAGCTCAAGCTTAAGTGAGCTGAAGCTGGACTATGCACTATGTGTGGGTAGTTGTCATAAAAAACATAATTATTGCATCTAAGTGAAATATGACATTACAAGCTGTTCAATTAGGAGTGACAACTTTATTTTGTTGAAGTAACAGGATACAATGAATGTTACATATGGAAAACCAGCGACAGCAATGCTGTGTTAATGTTAAGAGAAGAAAAATATGCATTTGAGCAGTGTAGTGACAGTTTTCCTGGCCTTATGGGTTAAGGCCAGGTCTCTCGCTCTCTCTCGCTCTCCCCCCTCTCCCTCTTCCACCTTCTTCGTCGTCTCTGCTGCCTCTTCTCCTCCTCCTGTTCTTCATCATTCGTCGAGAGTGTGATCCCCCAGAAGATTTGAGTCTTCAGCCCTGCTGGCTTCTGTGGAATGAGGTGCAGTTGGTCCTGGAGTGGCGAGCCAATCCACGAGGTGAACCGAGAGAGAGAGATGTTTGGATTATTGAAGTTCAAGAAGGAGTGGTAGGAGAACTGCATTCAGTATCCCACGCTGGATCAACAGTCAACCATAGTGGTAGGACAATCACAGTCAGTTGCCCCACACAGCAGACGGCAAGGAAATTCATGGAGTGAGAAGACACTAGAGCTCTGCAATTAAAGGATCGAAGGATAATACAGTCTGAATTGAACTGATGAATAGACTTACCCAGTAATTCATTGAACTGAATGTTGGATTCACTGATTTATTGACACTAAAGTATGTGGTAGACTTGTTTTGAGTTGTTTATATTGAAATGTGCTATTGTTTTGTTTTTTGGGTTTACCTGTTTTGGGTCGTTGAGTTCCATTAAGAGGACTGATTGGTGTTTCAAGTTCTGAAAAAGGAAAAATTTAAAATTAAAGGAATCACCTGCTAAAATAGAGGCACTATAAATAGGGGTCATAAAACTATAAATAGAGATCATAAAACTATAAATAAGGTTCATAAAACTATAAAGAAAAATTAACAAGTGCCTGACTGTCAACAGTGAACTAAAATAGCATTACAATCAAAAGGAAAACCTAAAGCTAATAAAATGCAAAATAAAATAGTTATACTTACCTGATGGGTGCATTCCTGGTTTAATATCTGAAAAAGAAAAGACAAGTGTTAAAGAGTAAAAGAGGTTTCTTTTGGTTTATGATACATGATTAAAGTTGAGTGTATCATCATCATCGGTGTTTTTTTTTGCTATTCTGAATGTTGTTTTAAGGTTATAGAGCATACACTCGAAGACAAAAGATCATTGAAAGATGAGAAAATAAATACTTTATGTTACCTTCAAACGCGACCTCTAACTCCGTGTCTTGTGTCACCTTTGCTGTCCGGTGCCCATTTCTCCCGAGCGATCCTAAATCTTCTGATACCTGGTCCATACTGAGTGTTCACTACACCTTAATTGTGGTGTAGAGAGGTTACATAGAAATCACTTCTGGTTGTTACACTATGTCTAATGCTCTAAAACAGCTTTTCCCGGGCTGAAAATGCCACTTTTGCCACTCACTGTATAGAGTCAATTCCTTGATACAACGTGACTGGAAACAGCTTTTGCCTTCATTTTTATCATATTTGAACAGCATCTGACAGTGAAACATGTTTGTAAACATTGATTTCAAAAACTGCAGTGTACCTGTTTCTCGTGCTCTAAAACAGCTTTTCGCAGGCTGAAAATGCCACTTTTGATACTTACTGTATGGAGTCAATTCCTTGATACAACGTGACTGGAAACAGCTTTTGCCTTCATATCTGTTATTTGTGAACAGCATCTGACAGTGAAACATGTTTGTAAACATTGATTTTGAAAAACTGCAGTCTAGCTATTTCTAATGCTCTGAAACAGCTATTCGCGGGCTGAAAATGCCACTTTTGCCACTCACTGTATGGAGTAAATTCCTTGATACAACGTGACAAAAAACAGCTTTTGCCTTCATTTTTATCATATTTGAACAGCATCTGACAGTGAAACATGTTTGTAAACATTGATTTTGAAAAAGTGCACTGTTGGTATTTCTCATGCTCTAAAACAGCTTTTCGCGGGCTGAAAATGCCACTTTTGCCACTCACTGTATGGAGTCAATTCCTTGATACAACGTGACTAAAAACAGCTTTTGCCTTCATATTTATCATATTTGAACAGCATCTGACAGTGAAACATGTTTGTAAACATTGATTTTGAAAAACTGCAGTTCAGCTATTTCTAATGCTCTGAAACAGCTTTTCGCGGGCTGAAAATGCCACTTTTGCCACTCACTGTATGGAGTCAATTCTTTGATACTACGTGACTGGAAACAGCTTTTGCCTTCATTTTTATCATATTTGAACAGCATCTGACAGTGAAACATGTTTGTAAACATTGATTTTCAAAAAGTGCACTGTTGCTATGTCTAATGCTCTAAAACAGCTTGTCGCGGGCTGAAAATGCCACTTTTGCCACTCACTGTATGGAGTCAATTCTTTGATACAACGTGACTGGAAACAGCCGTTGCCTTCATATTTATCATATTTGAACAGCATCTGACAGTGAAACATGTTTGTAAACATTGATTTTAAAAACTGCAGTGTACCTGTTTCTCGTGCTCTAAACAGCTTTTCGCAGGCTGAAAATGCCACTTTTGATACTGACTGTATGGAGTCAATTCCTTGATACATCGTGACTGGAAACAGCTTTTGCCTTCATATTTATCATATTTGAACAGCATCTGACAGTGAAACATGTTTGTAAACATTGATTTTGAAAAACTGCAGTCTACCTGTTTCTCATGCTCTAAAACAGCTTTTCGCGGCCTCAAAATGCCACTTTTGATACTTACTTCATGGAGTCAATTCCTTGATACAACGTGACTGGAAACAGCTTTTGCCTTCATATTTATCATATTTGAACAGCATCTGACAGTTAAACATGTTTGTAAACATTGATTTTCAAAAAGTGCACTGTTGCTATTTCTAATGCTCTGAAACAGCTTTTCGCGGCCTGAAAATGCTACTTTTGCCACTCACTGTATGGAGTCAATTCCTTGATACAACGTGACTGGAAACAGCTTTTGCCTTCATAATTATTATATTTGAACAGCATCTGACAGTGAAACATGTTTGTAAACATTGATTTTGAAAAACTGCAGTCTAGCTATTTCTAATGCTCTGAAACAGCTATTCGCGGGGTGAAAATGCCACTTTTGCCACTCACTGTATTGAGTAAATTCCTAGATACAACGTGACTAAAAACAGCTTTTGCCTTCATTTTTATCATATTTGAACAGCATCTGACAGTGAAACATGTTTGTAAACATTGATTTTGAAAAAGTGCACTGTTGCTATTTCTAATGCTCTAAAACAGCTTTTCGCGGGCTGAAAATGCCACTTTTGCCACTCACTGTATGGAGTCAATTCCTTGATACAACGTGACTAAAAACAGCTTTTGCCTTCATATTTATCATATTTGAACAGCATCTGACAGTGAAACATGTTTGTAAACATTGATTTTGAAAAACTGCAGTTCAGCTATTTCTAATGTTCTGAAACAGCTTTTCGCGGGCTGAAAATGCCACTTTTGCCACTCACTGTATGGAGTCAATTCCTTGATACAACGTGACTGGAAACAGCTTTTGCCTTCATTTTTATCATATTTGAACAGCATCTGACAGTGAAACATGTTTGTAAACATTGATTTTCAAAAAGTGCACTGTTGCTATGTCTAATGCTCTAAAACAGCTTGTCGCGGCCTGAAAATTCCACTTTTGCCACTCACTGTATGGAGTCAATTCTTTGATACTACGTGACTGGAAACAGCTTTTGCCTTCATATTTATCATATTTGAACAGCATCTGACAGTGAAACATGTTTGTAAACATTGATTTTCAAAAAGTGCATTGTTGCTATTTCTAATGCTCTAAAACAGCTTTTCTCGGGCTGAAAATGCCACTTTTGCCACTCACTGTATGGAGTCAATTTCTTGATACAACTTTACTGGAAACAGCTTTTGCCTTCATATTTATCATATTTGAACAGCATCTGACAGTGAATCATGTTTGTAAACATTGATTTTGAAAAACTGCAGTCTAGCTGTATCTATTGCTCGAATACAGCTTTTCGCGGGCTGAAAATGCCACTTTTGATACTTTCTGTATGGAGTCAATTCCTTGATACAACGTGACTGGAAACAGCTTTTGCCTTCATATTTATCATATTTGAACAGCATCTGACAGTAAAACATGTTTGTAAACATTGATTTTCAAAAAGTGCACTGTTGCTATTTCTAATGCTCTAAAACAGCTATTCGCGGGCTGAAAATGCAACTTTTGCCACTCACTGTATGGAGTCAATTCCTTGATACAACGTTACTGGAAACAGCTTTTGCCTTCATATTTATCATATTTGAACAGCATCTGACAGTGAAACATGTTTGTAAACATTGATTTTGAAAAACTGCAGTCTACCTGTTTCTCATGCTCGAAAACAGCTTTTCGCTGGCTGAAAATGCCACTTTTGATACTTACTGTATGGAGTCAATTCCTTGATACAACGTGACTGGAAACAGCTTTTGCCTTCATATCTGTTATATGTGAACAGCATCTGACAGTGAAACATGTTTGTAAACATTGATTTTGAAAAACTGCAGTCTACCTTTTTCTCATGCTCTAAAACAGCTTTTCGCGGGCTCAAAATGCCACTTTTGCCACTCACTGTATGGAGTCAATTCCTTGATACAATGTGACTGGAAACAGCTTTTGCCTTCATATTTATCATCTCTTAAGAGCATCTGACAGTGAAACATGTTTGTAAACATTGATTTTGAAAAACTGTACCCTACCTGTTTCTCATGCTCGAAAACAGCTTTTCGCAGGCTGAAAATGCCACTTTTGATACTTACTGTATGGAGTCAATTCCTTGATACATCGTGACTGGAAACAGCTTTTGCCTTCATATTTATCATATTTGAACAGCATCTGACAGTGAAGCATGTTTGTAAACATTGATTTTCAAAAAGTGCACTGTTGCTATTTCTAATGCTCTGAAACAGCTTTTCGCGGGCTGAAAATGCCACTTTTGCCACTCACTGTATGGAGTCAATTCCTTGATACAACGTGACTGGAAACAGCTTTTGCCTTCATATTTATCATATTTGAACAGCATCTGACAGTGAAACATGTTTGTAAACATTGATTTTCAAAAAGTGCACTGTTGCTATTTCTAATGCTCTAAAACAGCTTTAGGCTGTCTGAAAATGCCACTTTTGCCACTCACTGAATGGAGTCCATTACTTGATACAACGTGACTGGAAACAGCTTTTGCCTTCATATTTATCATATTTGAACAGCATCTGACAGTGAAACATGTTTGTAAACATTGATTTTGAAAAACTGCAGTCTACCTGTTTCTCATGCTCTAAAACAGCTCTTCGCGGGCTCAAAATGCCACTTTTGATACTTACTTCATGGAGTCAATTCCTTGATACAACGTGACTGGAAACAGCTTTTGCCTTCATATTTATCATATTTGAACAGCATCTGACAGTGAAACACGTTTGTAAACATTGATTTTCAAAAAGTGCACTGTTGCTATTTCTAATGCTCTGAAACAGCTTTTCGCGGCCTGAAAATGCTACTTTTGCCACTCACTGTATGGAGTCAATTCCTTGATACAACGTGACTGGAAACAGCTTTTGCCTTCATATTTATCATATTTGAACAGCATCTGACAGTGAAACACGTTTGTAAACATTGATGTTGAAAAACTGCAGTGTACCTGTTTGTCGTGCTCTAAAACAGCTTTTAGCGGACTGAAAATGCCACTTTTGCCACTCACTGCATGGAGTCAATTCCTTGATACAACGTGACTGGAAACAGCTTTTGCCTTCATATTTATCATATTTGAACAGCATCTGACAGTGAAACATGTTTGTAAACATTGATTTTCAAAAAGTGCACTGTTGCTATTTCTAATGCTCTAAAACAGCTTTTCGCGGGCTGAAAATGCCACTTTTACCACTCACTGTATGGAGTCAATTCCTTGATACAACGTGACTGGAAACAGCTTTTCCTTAATATTTATCATATTTGAACAGCATCTGACAGTGAAACATGTTTGTAAACATTGATTTTGAAAAACTGCAGTCTAGCTGTATCTATTGCTCGAAAACAGCTTTTCGCACGCTGAAAATGCCACTTTTGATTCTTACTGTATGGAGTCAATTCCTTGATACAACGTGACTGGAAACAGCTTTTGCCTTCATATTTATCATATTTTAACAGCATCTGACAGTGAAACATGTTTGTAAACATTGATTTTAAAAACTACAGTGTACCTGTTTGTCGTGCTCTAAAACAGCTTTTCGCAGGCTGAAAATGCCACTTTTGATACTTACTGTATGGAGTCAATTCCTTGATACATCGTGACTGGAAACAGCTTTTGCCTTCATATTTATCAGATTTGAACAGCATCTGACAGTGAAACATGTTTGTAAACATTGATTTTCAAAAAGTGCACTGTTGCTATTTCTATTGCTCTAAAACAGCTATTCGCGGGCTGAAAATGCAACTTTTGCCACTCACTGTATGGAGTCAATTCCTTGATACAACTTTACTGGAAAAAGCTTTTGCCTTCATATTTATCATATTTGAACAGCATCTCACGTGAAACATGTTTGTAAACATTGATTTTGAAAAACTGCAGTCTACCTGTATCTATTGCTCGAATACAGCTTTTCGCACGCTGAAAATGCCACTTTTGATACTTACTGTATGGAGTCAATTCCTTGATGCATGTGACTGGAAATAGCTTTTGCCTTCATATTTATCATATTTGAACAGCATCTGACAGTGAAGCATGTTTGTAAACATTGATTTTCAAAAAGTGCACTGTTGCTATTTCTAATGCTCTAAAACAGCTTTTCGCGGGCTGAAAATGCCACTTTTGCCACTCACTGTATTGAGTCAATTCCGTGATGCAACGTGACTGGAAACAGCTTTTGCCTTCATATTTATCATATTTGAACAGCATCTGACAGTGAAACATGTTTGTAAACATTGATTTTCAAAAAGTGCACTGTTGGTATTTCTAATGCTCTAAAACAGCTTTTCGCGGGCTGAAAATGCCACTTTTGTCACTCACTGTATGGAGTCAATTCCTTGATACAACGTGACTGGAAACAGCTTTTGCCTTCATAATTATTATATTTGAACAGCATCTGACAGTGAAACATGTTTGTAAACATTGATTTTGAAAAACTGCAGTCTAGCTATTTCTAATGCTCTGAAACAGCTATTCGCGGGCTGAAAATGCCACTTTTGCCACTCACTGTATGGAGTCAATTCCTTGATACAACGTGACTACAAACAGCTTTTGCCTTCATATTTATCATATTTGAACAGCATCTGACAGTGAAACATGTTTGTAAACATTGATTTTCCAAAAGTGCACTGTTGCTATTTCTAATGCTCTAAAACAGCTTTTCGCTGTCTGAAAATGCCACTTTTGCCACTCACTGTATGGAGTCAATTCCTTGATACAACGTGACTAAAAACAGCTTTTGCCTTCATATTTATCATATTTGAACAGCATCTCACGTGAAACATGTTTGTAAACATTGATTTTGAAAAACTGCAGTCTAGCTGTATCTATTGCTCGAAAACAGCTTTTCGCGGGCTGAAAATGCCACTTTTGCCACTCACTGTATGGAGTCAATTCCTTGATACAACGTGACTACAAACAGCTTTTGCCTTCATTTTTATCATATTTGAACAGCATCTGACAGTGAAACATGTTTGTAAACATTGATTTTGAAAAAGTGCACTGTTGCTATTTCTAATGCTCTAAAACAGCTTTTCGCTGTCTGAAAATGCCACTTTTGCCACTCACTGTATGGAGTCAATTCCTTGATACAACGTGACTAAAAACAGCTTTTGCCTTCATATTTATCATATTTGAACAGCATCTCACGTGAAACATGTTTGTAAACATTGATTTTCAAAAAGTGCACTGTTGCTATGTCTAATGCTCTAAAACAGCTTGTCGCGGCCTGAAAATGCCACTTTTGCCACTCACTGTATGGAGTCAATTCTTTGATACAACGTGACTGGAAACAGCCGTTGCCTTCATATTTATCATATTTGAACAGCATCTGACAGTGAAACATGTTTGTCAACATTGATTGTTAAAAACTGCAGTGTACCTGTTTGTCGTGCTCTAAAACAGCTTCTCGCGGACTGAAAATGCCACTTTTGATACTTACTGTATGGAGTCAATTCCTTGATACAACGTGACTGGAAACAGCTTTTGCCTTCATATTTATCATATTTGAACAGCATCTGACAGTGAAACATGTTTGTAAACATTGATTGTTAAAAACTGCAGTGTACCTGTTCCTCGTGCTCTAAAACAGCTTTTCGCAGGCTGAAAATGCCACTTTTGATACTTACTGTATGGAGTCAATTCCTTGATACATCGTGACTGGAAACAGCTTTTGCCTTCATATTTATCATATTTGAACAGCATCTGACAGTGAAACATGTTTGTAAACATTGATTTTCAAAAAGTGCACTGTTGCTATTTCTAATGCTCCAAAACAGCTATTCGCGGGCTGAAAATGCAACTTTTGCCACTCACTGTATGGAGTCAATTCCTTGATACAACGTTTCTGGAAACAGCTTTTGCCTTCATATTTATCATATTTGAACAGCATCTGACGTGAAACATGTTTGTAAACATTGATGTTGAAAAACTGCAGTCTAGCTGTATCTATTGCTCGAAAACAGCTTTTCGCACGCTGAAAATGCCACTTTTGATACTTACTGTATGGAGTCAATTCCTTGATGCATCGTGACTGGAAATAGCTTTTGCCTTCATATTTATCATATTTGAACAGCATCTGACAGTGAAGCATGTTTGTAAACATTGATTTTCAAAAAGTGCACTGTTGCTATTTCTGATGCTCTGAAACAGCTTTTCCCGGGCTGAAAGTGCCACTTTTGCCACTCACTGTATGGAGTCAATTCCTTGATACAACGTGACTGGAAACAGCTTTTGCCTTCATATTTATCATATTTGAACAGCATCTGACAGTGAAACATGTTTGTAAACATTGATTTTCAAAAAGTGCACTGTTGGTATTTCTAATGCTCTAAAACAGCTTTTCGCGTGCTGAAAATGCCACTTTTGTCACTCACTGTATGGAGTCAATTCCTTGATACAACGTGACTGGAAACAGCTTTTCCTTCATATATATTATATTTGAAAAACATCTGACAGTGAAACATGTTTGTAAACATTGATTTTGAAAAACTGCAGTCTAGCTGTATCTATTGCTCGAAAACAGCTTTTCGCACGCTGAAAACGCCACTTTTGATACTTACTGTATGGAGTCAATTCCTTGATGCATCGTGACTGGAAATAGCTTTTGCCTTCATATTTATCATATTTGAACAGCATCTGACAGTGAAACATGTTTGTAAACATTGATTTTCCAAAAGTGCACTGTTGCTATTTCTAATGCTCTAAACCAGCTATTCGCGGGCTGAAAATGCACCTTTTGCCAATCACTGTATGGAGTCAATTCCTTGATACAACGTGACTGGAAACAGCTTTTGCCTTCATATTTATCATATTTGAACAGCATCTGACAGTGAAACATGTTTGTAAACATTGATTTTGAAAAAGTGCACTGTTGCTATTTCTAATGCTGTAAAACAGCTTTCGCGCGCTGAAAATGCCACTTTTGCCACTCACTGTATGGAATCCATTACTTGATACAACGTGACTGGAAACAGCTTTTGCCTTCATATTTATCATATTTGAACAGCATCTGACAGTGAAACATGTTTGTAAACATTGATTTTCAAAAACTGCAGTCTACCTGTTTCTCATGCTCTAAAACAGCTCTTCGCGGGCTCAAAATGCCACTTTTGATACTTACTTCATGGAGTCAATTCCTTGATACAACGTGACTAAAAACAGCTTTTGCCTTCATTTTTATCATATTTGAACAGCATCTGACAGTGAAACATGTTTGTAAACATTGATTTTGAAAAAGTGCACTGTTGCTATTTCTAATGCTCTAAAACAGCTTTTCGCTGTCTGAAAATGCCACTTTTGCCACTCACTGAATGGAGTCCATTTCATGATACAACGTGACTGGAAACAGCCTTTGCCTTCATATTTATCATATTTGAACAGCATCTGACAGTGAAACATGTTTGTAAACATTGATTTTGAAAAACTGCAGTCTACCTGTTTCTCATGCTCTAAAACAGCTTGTCGCGGGCTGAAAATGCCACTTTTGCCACTCACTGTTTGGAGTCAATTCCTTGATACAACGTGACTGGAAACAGCTTTTGCCTTCATATTTATCATATTTGAACAGCATCTGACAGTGAAACATGTTTGTAAACATTGATTTTCAAAAAGTGCACTGTTGCTATTTCTAATGCTCTAAAACAGCTTTTCTCGGGCTGAAAATGCCACTTTTGCCACTCACTGTATGGAGTCAATTCCTTGATACAACGTGACTGGAAACAGCTTTTGCCTTCATAATTATTATATTTGAACAGCATCTGACAGTGAAACATGTTTGTAAACATTGATTTTGAAAAAGTGCACTGTTGCTATTTCTAATGCTCTAAAACAGCTTTTCGCTGTCTGAAAATGCCACTTTTGCCACTCACTGAATGGAGTCCATTACATGATACGTGACTGGAAACAGCCGTTGCCTTCATATTTTTCATATTTGAACAGCATCTGACAGTGAAACATGTTTGTAAACATTGAATTTGAAAAACTGCAGTCTAGCTGTATCTATTGCTCGAAAACAGCTTTTCGCTGTCTGAAAATGCCACTTTTGATACTTACTGTATGGAGTCAATTCCTTGATACAACGTGACTGGAAACAGCTTTTGCCTTCATATTTATCATATTTGAACAGCATCTGACAGTGAAACATGTTTGTAAACATTGATTTTGAAAAAGTGCACTGTTGCTATTTCTAATGCTCTAAAACAGCTTTAGGCTGTCTGAAAATGCCACTTTTGCCACTCACTGAATGGAGTCCATTACTTGATACAACGTGACTGGAAACAGCTTTTGCCTTCATATTTATCATATTTGAACAGCATCTGACAGTGAAACATGTTTGTAAACATTGATTTTGAAAAACTGCAGTCTACCTGTTTCTCATGCTCGAAAACAGCTTTTCGCTGGCTGAAAATGCCACTTTTGATACTTACTGTATGGAGTCAATTCCTTGATACAACGTGACTGGAAACAGCTTTTGCCTTCATATCTGTTATATGTGAACAGCATCTGACAGTGAAACATGTTTGTAAACACTGATTTTGAAAAACTGCAGTCTACCTTTTTCTCATGCTCTAAAACAGCTTTTCGCGGGCTCAAAATGCCACTTTTGCCACTCACTGTATGGAGTCAATTCCTTGATACAATGTGACTGGAAACAGCTTTTGCCTTCATATTTATCATATCTGAAGAGCATCTGACAGTGAAACATGTTTGTAAACATTGATTTTGAAAAACTGTACCCTACCTGTTTCTCATGCTCGAAAACAGCTTTTCGCAGGCTGAAAATGCCACTTTTGATACTTACTGTATGGAGTCAATTCCTTGATACATCGTGACTGGAAACAGCTCTTGCCTTCATATTTATCATATTTGAACAGCATCTGACAGTGAAACATGTTTGTATACATTGATTTTCAAAAAGTGCACTGTTGGTATTTCTAATGCTCTAAAACAGCTTTTCGCGTGCTGAAAATGCCACTTTTGTCACTCACTGTATGGAGTCAATTCCTTGATACAACGTGACTGGAAACAGCTTTTCCTTCATATACATTATATTTGAACAGCATCTGACAGTGAAACATGTTTGTAAACATTGATTTTGAAAAACTGCAGTCTAGCTGTATCTATTGCTCGAAAACAGCTTTTCGCACGCTGAAAATGCCACTTTTGATACTTACTGTATGGAGTCAATTCCTTGATACAATGTGACTGGAAACAGCTTTTGCCTTCATATTTATCATATTTGAACAGCATCTGACAGTGAAACATGTTTGTAAACATTGATTTTAAAAACTACAGTGTACCTGTTTCTCGTGCTCTAAAACAGCTTTTCGCAGGCTGAAAATGCCACTTTTGATACTTACTGTATGGAGTCAATTCCTTGATACATCGTGACTGGAAACAGCTTTTGCCTTCATATTGATCATATTTGAACAGCATCTGACAGTGAAACATGTTTGTAAACATTGATTTTTAAAAAGTGCACTGTTGCTATTTCTAATGCTCTAAAACAGCTATTCGCGGGCTGAAAATCCAACTTTTGCCACTCACTGTATGGAGTCAATTCCTTGATACAACGTTTCTGGAAACAGCTTTTGTCTTCATATTTATCATATTTGAACAGCATCTGACGTGAAACATGTTTGTAAACATTGATTTTGAAAAACTGCAGTCTAGCTGTATCTATTGCTCGAAAACAGCTTTTCGCACGCTGAAAATGCCACTTTTGATACTTACTGTATGGAGTCAATTCCTTGATACATCGTGACTGGAAACAGCTTTTGCCTTCATATTTATCAGATTTGAACAGCATCTGACAGTGAAACATGTTTGTAAACATTGATTGTTAAAAACTGCAGTGTACCTGTTTGTCGTGCTCGAAAACAGCTTCTCGCGGACTGAAGATGCCACTTTTGATACTTACTGTATGGAGTCAATTCCTTGATACAACGTGACTGGAAACAGCTTTTGCCTTCATATTTATCATATTTGAACAGCATCTGACAGTGAAACACGTTTGTAAACATTGATGTTGAAAAACTGCAGTGTACCTGTTTGTCGTGCTCTAAAACAGCTTTTAGCGGACTGAAAATGCCACTTTTGCCACTCACTGCATGGAGTCAATTCCTTGATACAACGTGACTGGAAACAGCTTTTGCCTTCATATTTATCATATTTGAACAGCATCTGACAGTGAAACATGTTTGTAAACATTGATTTTCAAAAAGTGCACTGTTGGTATTTCTAATGCTCTAAAACAGCTTTTCGCGGACTGAAAATGCCACTTTTACCACTCACTGTATGGAGTCAATTCCTTGATACAACGTGACTGGAAACAGCTTTTGCCTTCATTTTTTATCATATTTGAACAGCATCTGACAGTGAAACATGTTTGTAAACATTGATTTTGAAAAAGTGCACTGTTGCTATTTCTAATGCTCTAAAACAGCTTTTCGCTGTCTGAAAATGCCACTTTTGCCACTCACTGAATGGAGTCCATTACATGATACAACGTGACTGGAAACAGCCGTTGCCTTCATATTTATCATATTTGAACAGCATCTGACAGTGAAACATGTTTGTAAACATTGATTGTTAAAAACTGCAGTGTACCTGTTTGTCGTGCTCGAAAACAGCTTCTCGCGGACTGAAAATGCCACTTTTGATACTTACTGTATGGAGTCAATTCCTTGATACAACGTGACTGGAAACAGCTTTTGCCTTCATATTTATCATATTTGAACAGCATCTGACAGTGAAACATGTTTGTAAACATTGATTTTCAAAAAGTGCACTGTTGTTATTTCTAATGCTCTAAAACAGCTTTAGGCTGTCTGAAAATGCCACTTTTGCCACTCACTGAATGGAGTCCATTACTTGATACAACGTGACTGGAAACAGCTTTTGCCTTCATATTTATCATATTTGAACAGCATCTGACAGTGAAACATGTTTGTAAACATTGATTTTGAAAAACTGCAGTCAACCTGTTTCTCATGCTCGAAAACAGCTTTTCGCACGCTGAAAATGCCACTTTTGATACTTACTGTATGGAGTCAATTCCTTGATACAACGTGACTGGAAACAGCTTTTGCCTTCATATTTATCATATTTGAACAGCATCTGACAGTGAAACATGTTTGTAAACATTGATTTTCAAAAAGTGCACTGTTGCTATTTCTATTGCTCTAAAACAGCTATTCGCGGGCTGAAAATGCAACTTTTGCCACTCACTGTATGGAGTCAATTCCTTGATACAACTTTACTGGAAACAGCTTTTGCCTTCATATTTATCATATTTGAACAGCATCTCACGTGAAACATGTTTGTAAACATTGATTTTGAAAAACTGCAGTCTAGCTGTATCTATTGCTCGAATACAGCTTTTCGCACGCTGAAAATGCCACTTTTGATACTTACTGTATGGAGTCAATTCCTTGATGCATGTGACTGGAAATAGCTTTTGCCTTCATATTTATCATATTTGAACAGCATCTGACAGTGAAGCATGTTTGTAAACATTGATTTTCAAAAAGTGCACTCTTGCTATTTCTAATGCTCTAAAACAGCTTTTCGCGGGCTGAAAATGCCACTTTTGCCACTCACTGTATGGAGTCAATTCCTTGATACAACGTGACTGGAAACAGCTTTTGCCTTCATATTTATCATATTTGAACAGCATCTGACAGTAAAACATGTTTGTAAACATTGATTTTCAAAAAGTGCACTGTTGCTATTTCTAATGCTCTAAAACAGCTTTTCGCGGGCTGAAAATGCCACTTTTGCCACTCACTGTATGGAGTCAATTCCTTGATACAACGTGACTGCAAACAGCTTTTGCCTTCATAATTATTATATTTGAACAGCATCTGACAGTGAAACATGTTTGTAAACATTGATTTTGAAAAACTGCAGTCTAGCTATTTCTAATGCTCTGAAACAGCTATTCGCGGGCTGAAAATGCCACTTTTGCCACTCACTGTATGGAGTCAATTCCTTGATACAACGTGACTACAAACAGCTTTTGCCTTCATTTTTATCATATTTGAACAGCATCTGACACTGAAACATGTTTGTAAACATTGATTTTGAAAAAGTGCACTGTTGCTATTTCTAATGCTCTAAAACAGCTTTTCGCTGTCTGAAAATGCCACTTTTGCCACTCACTGTATGGATTAAATTCCTTGATACAACGTGACTAAAAACAGCTTTTGCCTTCATATTTATCATATTTGAACAGCATCTCACGTGAAACATGTTTGTAAACATTGATTTTGAAAAACTGCAGTCTAGCTGTATCTATTGCTCGAATACAGCTTTTCGCACGCTGAAAATGCCACTTTTGATACTTACTGTATGGAGTCAATTCCTTGATACAACGTGACTGGAAACAGCTTTTGCCTTCATATTTATCATATTTGAACAGCATCTGACAGTGAAACATGTTTGTAAACATTGATTTTGAAAAACTGCAGTCTACCTGTTTCTCATGCTCTAAAACAGCTCTTCGCGGGCTCAAAATGCCACTTTTGATACTTACTTCATGGAGTCAATTCCTTGATACAACGTGACTGGAAACAGCTTTTGCCTTCATTTTTATCATATTTGAACAGCATCTGACAGTTAAACATGTTTGTAAACATTGATTTTCAAAAAGTGCACTGTTGCTATTTCTAATGCTCTGAAACAGCTTTTCGCGGGCTGAAAATGCTACTTTTGCCACTCACTGTATGGAGTCAATTCCTTGATACAACGTGACTGGAAACAGCTTTTGCCTTCATATTTATCATATTTGAACAGCATCTGACAGTGAAACATGTTTGTAAACATTGATTTTGAAAAACTGCAGTCTACCTTTTTCTCATGCTCTAAAACAGCTTTTCGCGTGCTCAAAATGCCACTTTTGCCACTCACTGTATACAGTCAATTCCTTGATACAACGTGACTGGAAACAGCTTTTGCCTTCATATCTGTTATATGTGAACAGCATCTGACAGTGAAACATGTTTGTAAACATTGATTTTGAAAAACTGCAGTCTACCTTTTTCTCATGCTCTAAAACAGCTTTTCGCGGGCTCAAAATGCCACTTTTGCCACTCACTGTATGGAGTCAATTCCTTGATACAATGTGACTGGAAACAGCTTTTGCCTTCATATTTATCATATCTGAAAAGCATCTGACAGTGAAGCATGTTTGTAAACATTGATTTTGAAAAAGTGCACTGTTGCTATTTCTAATGCTCTAAAACAGCTTTTCGCTGTCTGAAAATGCCACTTTTGCCACTCACTGTATGGAGTCAATTCCTTGATACAACGTGACTAAAAACAGCTTTTGCCTTCATATTTATCATATTTGAACAGCATCTGACAGTGAAACATGTTTGTAAACATTGATTTTGAAAAACTGCAGTTCAGCTATTTCTAATCCTCTGAAACAGCTTTTCGCGGGCTGAAAATGCTACTTTTGCCACTCACTGTATGGAGTCAATTCCTTGATACAACGTGACTGGAAACAGCTTTTGCCTTCATTTTTATCATATTTGAACAGCATCTGACAGTGAAACATGTTTGTAAACATTGATTTTCAAAAAGTGCACTGTTGCTATGTCGAATGCTCTAAAACAGCTTGTCGCGGCCTGAAAATGCCACTTTTGCCACTCACTGTATGGAGTCAATTCTTTGATACAACGTGACTGGAAACAGCTTTTGCCTTCATATTTATCATATTTGAACAGCATCTGACAGTGAAACATGTTTGTAAACATTGATTTTGAAAAACTGCAGTCTACCTGTTTCTCATGCTCGAAAACAGCTTTTCGCGGGCTGAAAATGCCACTTTTGATACTTACTGTATGGAGTCAATTCCTTGATACATCGTGACTGGAAACAGCTTTTGCCTTCATATCTATCATATTTGAACAGCATCTGACAGTGAAACATGTTTGTAAACATTGATTTTCAAAAAGTGCACTGTTGCTATTTCTAATGCTCTAAAACAGCTATTCGCGGGCTGAAAATGCAACTTTTGCCACTCACTGTATGGAGTCAATTCCTTGATACAACTTTACTGGAAACAGCTTTTGCCTTCATATTTATCATATTTGAACAGCATCTGACAGTGAAACATGTTTGTAAACATTGATTTTAAAAACTGCAGTGTACCTGTTTCTCGTGCTCTAAAACAGCTTTACGCAGGCTGAAAATGCCACTTTTGATACTTACTGTATGGAGTCAATTCCTTGATACATCGTGACTGGAAACAGCTTTTGCCTTCATATTGATCATATTTGAACAGCATCTGACAGTGAAACATGTTTGTAAACATTGATTTTCAAAAAGTGCATTGTTGCTATTTCTAATGCTCTAAAACAGCTATTCGCGGGCTGAAAATGCCACTTTTGCCACTCACTGTATGGAGTCAATTCCTTGATACAACTTTAGTGGCAACAGCTTTTGCCTTCATATTTATCATATTTGAACAGCATCTCACGTGAAACATGTTTGTAAACATTGATTTTGAAAAAGTGCAGTCTAGCTGTATCTATTGCTCGAATACAGCTTTTCGCGGGCTGAAAATGCCACTTTTGATACTTTCTGTATGGAGTAAATTCCTTGATACAACGTGACTGGAAACAGCTTTTCCCTTCATATGTATCATATTTGAACAGCATCTGACAGTGAAACATGTTTGTAAACATTGATTTTCAAAAAGTGCACTGTTGGTATTTCTAATGCTCTAAAACAGCTTTTCGCGGTCTGAAAATGCCACTTTTACCACTCACTGTATGGAGTCAATTCCTTGATACAACGTGACTGGAAACAGCTTTTGCCTTCATTTTTTATCATATTTGAACAGCATCTGACAGTGAAACATGTTTGTAAACATTGATTTTGAAAAAGTGCACTGTTGCTATTTCTAATGCTCTAAAACAGCTTTTCGCTGTCTGAAAATGCCACTTTTGCCACTCACTGAATGGAGTCCATTACATGATACAACGTGACTGGAAACAGCCGTTGCCTTCATATTTTTCATATTTGAACAGCATCTGACAGTGAAACATGTTTGTAAACATTGATTGTTAAAAACTGCAGTGTACCTGTTTGTCGTGCTCTAAAACAGCTTTTCGCGGGCTCAAAATGCCACTTTTGCCACTCACTGTATGGAGTCAATTCCTTGATACAACGTGACTGGAAACAGCTTTTGCCTTCATATTTATCATATTTGAACAGCATCTGACAGTGAAACATGTTTGTAAACATTGATTGTTAAAAACTGCAGTGTACCTGTTCCTCGTGTTCTAAAACAGCTTTTCGCAGGCTGAAAATGCCACTTTTGATACTTACTGTATGGAGTCAATTCCTTGATACATCGTGACTGGAAACAGCTTTTGCCTTCATATTTATCATATTTGAACAGCATCTGACAGTGAAACATGTTTGTAAACATTGATTTTCAAAAAGTGCACTGTTTCTATTTCTAATGCTCTAAAACAGCTTTTCGCGGGCTGAAAATGCCACTTTTGCCACTCACTGTATGGAGTCAATTCCTTGATACAACGTGACTGGAAACAGCTTTTGCCTTCATTTTAATCATATTTGAACAGCATTGACACTGAAACATGTTTGTAAACATTGATTTTCAAAAAGTGCACTGTTGGTATTTCTAATGCTCTAAAACAGCTATTCGCGGGCTGAAAATGCAACTTTTGCCACTCACTGTATGGAGTCAATTCCTTGATACAACGTGACTGGAAACAGCTTTTGCCTTCATATTTATCATATTTGAACAGCATCTGACGTGAAACATGTTTGTAAACATTGATTTTGAAAAACTGCAGTCTAGCTGTATCTATTGCTCGAAAACAGCTTTTCGCACGCTGAAAATGCCACTTTTGATTCTTACTGTATGGAGTCAATTCCTTGATACAACGTGACTAAAAACAGCTTTTGCCTTCATATTTATCATATTTGAACAGCATCTGACAGTGAAACATGTTTGTAAACATTGATTTTGAAAAACTGCAGTCTCGCTATTTCTAATGCTCTGAAACAGCTTTTCGCGGGCTGAAAATGCCACTTTTGCCACTCACTGTATGGAGTAAATTCCTTGATACAACGTGACTGGAAACAGCTTTTGCCTTCATATTTATCATATTTGAACAGCACCTGACAGTGAAACATGTTTGTAAACATTGATTTTCAAAAAGTGCACTGTTGCTATTTCTATTGCTCTAAAACAGCTATTCGCGGGCTGAAAATGCAACTTTTGCCACTCACTGTATGGAGTCAATTCCTTGATACAACTTTACTGGAAACAGCTTTTGCCTTCATATTTATCATATTTGAACAGCATCTCACGTGAAACATGTTTGTAAACATTGATTTTGAAAAACTACAGTCTAGCTGTATCTATTGCTCGAATACAGCTTTTCGCGGGCTGAAAACTCCACTTTTGATACTTTCTGTATGGAGTCAATTCCTTGATACAACGTGACTGGAAACAGCTTTTCCCTTCATATGTATCATATTTGAACAGCATCTGACAGTGAAACATGTTTGTAAACATTGATTTTCAAAAAGTGCACTGTTGCTATTTCTAATGCTCTAAAACAACTATTCGCGGGCTGAAAATGCACCTTTTGCCAATCACTGTATGGAGTCAATTCCTTGATACAACGTGACTGGAAACAGCTTTTGCCTTCATTTTTTATCATATTTGAACAGCATCTGACAGTGAAACATGTTTGTAAACATTGATTTTGAAAAAGTGCACTGTTGCTATTTCTAATGCTCTAAAACAGCTTTTCGCTGTCTGAAAATGCCACTTTTGCCACTCACTGAATGGAGTCCATTACATGATACAACGTGACTGGAAACAGCCGTTGCCTTCATATTTTTCATATTTGAACAGCATCTGACAGTGAAACATGTTTGTAAACATTGATTGTTAAAAACTGCAGTGTACCTGTTTGTCGTGCTCTAAAACAGCTTCTCGCGGACTGAAAATGCCACTTTTGATACTTACTGTATGGAGTCAATTCCTTGATACAACGTGACTGGAAACAGCTTTTGCCTTCATATTTATCATATTTGAACAGCATCTGACAGTGAAACATGTTTGTAAACATTGATTTTGAAAAACTGCAGTCTAGCTATTTCTAATGCTCTGAAACAGCTATTCGCGGGCTGAAAATGCCACTTTTGCCACTCACTGTATTGAGTCAATTCCTTGATACAACGTGACTAAAAACAGCTTTTGCCTTCATTTTTATCATATTTGAACAGCATCTGACAGTGAAACATGTTTGTAAACATTGATTTTGAAAAAGTGCACTGTTGCTATTTCTAATGCTCTAAAACAGCTTTTCGCGGCCTGAAAATGCCACTTTTGCCACTCACTGTATGGAGTCAATTCCTTGATACAACGTGACTAAAAACAGCTTTTGCCTTCATATTTATCATATTTGAACAGCATCTGACAGTGAAACATGTTTGTAAACATTGATTTTGAAAAACTGCAGTTGAGCTATTTCTAATGCTCTGAAACAGCTTTTCGCGGGCTGAAAATGCCACTTTTGCCACTCACTGTATGGAGTCAATTCCTTGATACAACGTGACTGGAAACAGCTTTTGCCTTCATTTTTATCATATTTGAACAGCATCTGACAGTGAAACATGTTTGTAAACATTGATTTTGAAAAAGTGCACTGTTGCTATGTCTAATGCTCTAAAACAGCTTGTCGCGGCCTGAAGATGCCACTTTTGCCACTCACTGTATGGAGTCAATTCTTTGATACTACGTGACTGGAAACAGCTTTTGCCTTCATATTTATCATATTTGAACAGCATCTGACAGTGAAACATGTTTGTAAACATTGATTTTCAAAAAGTGCACTGTTGCTATTTCTAATGCTCTAAAACAGCTTTTCTCGGGCTGAAAATGCCACTTTTGCCACTCACTGTATGGAGTCAATTCCTTGATACAACTTGACTGGAAACAGCTTTTGCCTTCATAATTATTATATTTGAACAGCATCTGACGTGAAACATGTTTGTAAACATTGATTTTGAAAAACTGCAGTCTAGCTGTATCTATTGCGCGAAAAAACTTTTCGCACGCTGAAAATGCCACTTTTGATACTTACTGTATGGAGTCAATTCCTTGATACATCGTGACTGGAAACAGCTTTTGCCTTCATATCTATCACATTTGAACAGCATCTGACAGTGAAACATGTTTGTAAACATTGATCTTGAAAAACTGCAGTGTACCTGTTTGTCGTGCTCTAAAACAGCTTTTCGCGGACTGAAAATGCCACTTTTGCCACTCACTGCATGGAGTCAATTCCTTGATACAACGTGACTGGAAACAGCTTTTGCCTTCATATTTATCATATTTGAACAGCATCTGACAGTGAAACATGTTTGTAAACATTGATTTTCAAAAAGTGCACTGTTGGTATTTCTCATGCTCTAAAACAGCTTTTCGCGGGCTGAAAATGCCACTTTTACCACTCACTGTATGGAGTCAATTCCTTGATACAACGTGACTGGAAACAGCTTTTGCCTTCATATTTATCATATTTGAACAGCATCTGACAGTGAAACATGTTTGTAAACATTGATTTTCAAAAAGTGCACTGTTGCTATTTCTCATGCTCTGAAACAGCTTTTCGCGGGCTGAAAATGCCACTTTTGCCACTCACTGAATGGAGTCCATTACATGATACAACGTGACTGGAAACAGCCGTTGCCTTCATATTTATCATATTTGAACAGCATCTGACAGTGAAACATGTTTGTAAACATTGATTTTAAAAACTGCAGTGTACCTGTTTGTCGTGCTCTAAAACAGCTTTTCGCGGACTGAAAATGCCACTTTTGATACTTACTGTATGGAGTCAATTCCTTGATACAACGTGACTGGAAACAGCTTTTGCCTTCATATTTTTCATATTTGAACAGCATCTGACAGTGAAACATGTTTGTAAACATTGATTTTGAAAAACTGCAGTCTACCTTTTTCTCATGCTCTAAAACAGCTTTTCGCGTGCTCAAAATGCCACTTTTGCCACTCACTGTATAGAGTCAATTCCTTGATACAACGTGACTGGAAACAGCTTTTGCCTTCATATTTATCATATTTGAACAGCATCTGACAGTGAAACATGTTTGTAAACATTGATTTTCAAATTGTGCAATGTTGCTATGTCTAATGCTCTAAAACAGCTTTTCGCGGGCTGAAAATGCCACTTTTGCCCCTCACTGTATGGAGTCAATTCCTTGTCACAACCTGACTGGAAGCAGCTTTTGCCTTCATATTTATCATATTTGAACAGCATCTGACAGTGAAACATGTTTGTAAACATTGATTTTGAAAAACTGCAGTCTAGCTATTTCTCATGCTCTGAAACAGCTATTCGCGGGCTGAAAATGCCACTTTTGCCACTCACTGTATTGAGTCAATTCCTTGATACAACGTGACTGGAAACAGCCTTTGCCTTCATATTTATCATATTTGAACAGAATCTGACAGTGAAACATGTTATTAAACATTGATTTTCAAAAAGTGCACTGTTGCTATTTCGAATGCTCTAAAACAGCTTTTCGCGGGCCGAAAATGCCACTTTTGCAACTCACTGTATTGAGTCAATTCCTTGATACAACGTGACTGGAAACAGCTTTTGCCTTCATATTTATCATATTTGAACAGCATCTGACAGTGAAACATGTTTGTAAACATTGATTTTCAAAAGTTCACTGTTGCTATTTCTAATGCTCTAAAACAGCTTTTCGCGGGCTGAAAATGCCACTTTTGCCACTCACTGTATGGAGTAAATTCCTTGATACAACGTGACTGGAAACAGCTTTTGCCTTCATATTTATCATATTTGAACAGCACCTGACAGTGAAACATGTTTGTAAACATTGATTTTCAAAAAGTGCACTGTTGCTATTTCTAATGCACTAAAACAGCTTTTCGCGGGCTGAAAATGCAACTTTTGCCACTCACTGTATGGAGTCAATTCCTTGATACAACGTGACTGGAAACAGCTTTTGCCTTCATATTTATCATATTTGAACAGCATCTGACAGTGAAACATGTTTTTAAACATTGATTTTGAAAAACTGCAGTCTACCTGTTTCTCATGCTCTAAAACAGCTTTTCGCGGGCTGAAAATGCCACTTTTGCCACTCACTGTATGGAGTCAATTCCTTCATACAACGTGACTGGAAACAGGTTTTGCCTTCATATCTATCATATTTGAACAGCATCTGACAGTGAAACATGTTTGTAAACATTGATTTTCAAATTGTAAACTGTTGCTATTTCTAAAGCTCTAAAACAGCTTTTCGCGCGCTGAAAATGCCACTTTTGCCACTCACTGTATGGAGTCAATTCCTTGATACAACGTGACTGGAAACAGCTTTTGCCTTCATATTTATCATGTTTGAACAGCATCTGACAGTGAAACATGTTTGTCAACATTGATTTTCAAAAAGTGCACTGTTGCTATTTCTCATGCTCTAAAACAGCTTTTCGCGGGCTGAAAATTCCACTTTTGCCACTCACTGTATGGAGTCAATTCCTTGATACAACGTGACTGGAAACAGCTTTTGCCTTCATATCTATCATATTTGAAGAGCATCATACAGTGAAACATGTTTGTAAACATTGATTTTGAAAAACTGCAGTCTACCTGTTTCTCATGCTCTAAAACAGCTTTTCGCAGGCTGAAAATGCCACTTGTGCCACTCACTGTATGGAGTCAATTCCTTGATAAAACGTGACTGGAAACAGCTTTTGCCTTCATATTTATCATATTTGAACAGCATCTGACAGTGAAACATGTTTGTAAACACTGATTTTCAAAAAGTGCAGTGTTGCTATTTCTACTGCTCTAAAACAGCTTTTCGCGGGCTGAAAATGCCACTTTTGCCACTTACTGTATGGAGTCAATTCCTTGATACAACGTGACTGGAAAAAGCTTTTGCCTTCATATTTATCATATTTGAACAGCATCTGACAGTGAACCATGTTTGTAAACATTGATTTTCAAAAAGTGCACTGTTGTTATTTCTAATGCTCAAAAACAGCTTTTCGCGGGCTGAAAATGCCACTTTTGCCACTCACTGTATGGAGTCAATTACTTGACACAACGTGACTGGAAACAGCTTTAGCCTTCATATTTATCATATTTGAACAGCATCTCACAGTGAGACATGTTGGTAAACATTGATTTTTAAAAACTACAGTCTACCTGTTTCTCATGCTCTAAAACAGCTTTTCGCGGGCTGAAAATGCCACTTTTGCCACTCACTGTATGGAGTCAATTCCTTCATACAACGTGACTGGTAACAGCTTTTGCCTTCATATCTATCATATTTAAACAGCATCTGACAGTGAAACATGTTTGTAAACATTGATTTTCAAATTGTGCACTGTTGCTATTTCTAATGCTCTAAAACAGCTTTTCGCGGGCTGAAAATGCCACTTTTGCATTTACTGTATGGAGTCAATTCCTTTATACAAACTGACTGGAAAAAGCTTTTGCCTTCATATTTATCATATTTAAACAGCATCTGACAGTGAAACATGTTTGTAAACATT